>OY728145.1:852038103-852663103 GCA_963277665.1 Viscum album
AAAAGAGAAGTGTACCATGAAATCGTGGGGTGTTATATTCTCCCCTATTTCAATAAATTGTGTCCTCACAATTTATGCTCGGTATTAGAAATATTGGGTTGACATTTCAAAATATCGTAGTTCAAATCCCACATCTAAAAATGGATTAATGAGGCATCTATTTAAAATAAAGAGTGGTATGTATGAAGGATAGCGAAAATAACACATACTAGGGTTCCATGTAGCAAAACATGGATATGGAAGAGAAATCTAACCATCAATATCGGATGGAGAGTGGTAGAGAACATGGCTATGAAAAGGTCAACAATCACAAAGCCATAAATTTGTGATGATCTAAGGTAACATCTTGGATAACATTTTGGTTTTAAGTTCCTTTTCTTAATGTTGAGGATATTATATATGAGATTGGATAAGATCATAAGGAGATATAATTACATTATAATTAGAGTTTTATCCATTAGTAAATTTCTACCACAAACTAATCTTTTACTCCAAAACATAATACAACTAAAAAATACTCTATTTATACTTATCATATAGGGTTCCAAATATAATGAAATTATAATTCACATTTTAGACCCTTTAAAAAAATAAAATACATTATACAATCTAGGGACATCACGTAGTCTAGTGGTAGGAGATAAATCTCAATCACACTATGGTTGTTGGTTCAATCCCCGCAGCTTTGTCCGACGCGACGGGTTGTCACACAGTTTGCGTGTTTTCCTTTTATAAAAATCCAAATATAACCTTTCCAACTTAATCCATTTCAACCTTTAGAATTATCAAATATACTACTATCCAAACTCACAGTCCAAAATATTTAAGGAAGTAAAACACAATGAAGATATTTTTTTCATGTAATAACATGTGAACACCATCATCACGTATGATTTTAAAACATAGTAACATCCTGAATTACCATACATCCTTATTGATTACATTAATGCTCCCTTATTCATTATATAATACTGGATATACTCCTTCTATCCAAAATTTTTTTTAACTCTAACAATGACAAATCATTAATCAGTTTCAAGGTAGTCTGGAATATCCAATATAATTTATTCAAATCAAACATCTCTTATTCAAAAATCTCTACCTCATTATCGAGACCATATTAAAGATTACCTTTCCTTCAACCATGTATTTTCATAAAAGTGTAGCTTACTATTAATTCACTTTTCTTAGAAACATATAATCTCAAATCCTCAATAAAATAGTACTACAGTACAATCCTTATTTATCTCCATAATTCATATAACCAGAATATTGTTGATACAAAACTCAAATGAAATAATCCAATAATAACAACATAAGAACAGTAGTCATTCTTATTCATCTGAGGTAGTATCATAACTTGATTATTATACAATAGCATCATTTGGGTCATACTCTGATGATTTGGACATTGGTTTGCATAGTCTCCCAACTTCTTACAGATGAAGCATTGTATATTTGAAACCTTTTTCTTACCCTTGCAGTCATGTAATAGGTGTCTTTTTTCTCCACACATATAACAAAATCCCATTCCCTTCAGGAAAGTTCTAGGGTGTTTGTTCCCACAGTTATCACATATGGGAAAATTCTTCTTTTCCCTCTTCCCATTATCCTTATTTCTTTCCTCCATCCTTTTCTTCTCCTGCTTCCCTTCAAAGCCATAAGACATAGATAATTCTTTACTTATATTGTTAACACATGATATCATTTCTTCATATGTTGAAAATACATGGGAGAATATTTCCCTTATTAATGTTGGATTAATACCATGAAAGGTATGATCCTTCTTAATCTTTGGATCATGCGTATAGCTGGAGTTCTCATCCCTTCTATTGGGAACCATTTCTAAACAATGACATACACTAGGTCAGTTTATGAATCGCAATTAATAATTCCAAACATGTAAAATTCCTAAATTAAAATTAATAGTTTATGGATATAATCCATAATCAAAAAAATGTTTTCTTTGAGGAGATATATACTCATAAACCCTTCATATTGGTTTGTAAATAAAATGAGAATTATCCTAAGAATATCCCCAGGGGGTGTCGTAACCAATAGTGCAGCAAGGTCCATTGTTGTGCAACAGTTCCAATTCTATTCTAGCTCAAAGTGGTGTTTTCGGGTTTTACCCATAGGTACACCTATGCCAGAGCCGCCTTTACCAGCTCATATTCAGACTAGGTTGTAATTTCTTGGAAAACTCACAAAATCTTTAATTAAAAAAATTCTAGTATGTTCTTCTATACTAAGCCTCAAAGTCTACCTTAGTGTAATGTGATTTAATCATAGTTTTCTAAATATACTTTCCAAGGTTATTGATAAACATCCTCTAATACCAACTGTAACTCCCTGACCCCAGTTACCTAGAGCTTGTTCATTAATTTAATACATTGGCATGATTAGAATGAATTAAGTCTCGAAGGACCAATCAGTTTAGTAGTTTTGGAAAATATATTACATACATTAACTTTACATTACAATTTGAAACATAAAACACAACATAGATATTTATTTGAGAATTCCATTTTCCCCTTTACCATAACCCTGCATATCAATCATAATAAGCTTCTTGGAATATTGGGAAAATATATCAAAATAAATGGGTGAGCTCAGATGCTCAGTGAGGGTAAATAATTTAGCATAAGATATAAAATTTTGAGGCAAGATTTGTAATAAATTGAAAAGACTTTCAAACATAAACATGAACATAATACGGTAAAAATAAATGAAACATTACCATATAAACATGAACATGGATATTCTACTAGTCTAATAATGACATGTAATAACTAATTTCATAATAAGGGAATGCATAATTCCGAACATTAATTTCTGTGTCAAGGCCTTGTGCCAAGACCTAAGGGCTAACTGTAACTGGAACCCAACCCAGAGAGCATCTATAACCGGACTCCATCCAGGAGAGCCTCTATAAACGGACTCCAACTCGGAGTGCCTCTAATAACCAGACACCAAACCAGAGTGCCTCTAATAACCATACACCAACCTAGAGGGTCTTCTGCATCCGGAACCCAACCTGGAGGGCTTACTTTTACCGATCCCCAACCCGGAACATACTAGTCCAACACATTCATCTTAAGAAGAGGATGAAATATAACATAAACATTCGTATTAAAACTAGCATACGAAATGTAAAAACATTAACCATAAACCATTATGGGCATAAAAATATCTTATCCATATTCAAACATATCACAAAAACATAAATACGACATGGATGATTTGTATCATAATAAATCAACTTCAAAAAAGTGTAAAATTTATCAAATGATGTTGACATAGATGAAATCATAACTATTTGAGAGAAATATATCTTTTTTTGAAATCATTTAAAAGTCACATAATTATAGAGAAAACCTTTATTTTGAAAACATTATTATAAGATTTTAAGGGAAGATTCGACGATTTAATAATGGAAGAAAATATCCGCACCCGCCGTATAAGTTAAAAAAAGACATTCTTACCTTAATTTTGTTGAAAAGGTTAAAAAGTACCTTGTTTGGAAAATAACAGAAAGATTCCTTTTATAAACCTCTTGTAAAAATTAAAATACGGGTATAAATGAATTTAAAACATATTCTATAAAATAGTAATAATTGTTTGAAATAAATTTTTAATAAAAATGGTTGTGGATGACAAAGAGGTCCCAGTAGATAATTTTATATAAACAACCTCGGATATTGAAGAGATTGTGAAATAAACCATCACCAATTTGGTAACTTACGGAACATACACCCCATGAAAGAGGTATCATACAATAATATGTAAATACACCTTAACTGAAGTGTATTACACAAATAATATAATTATAGGTGGTACATACACCACACAAAAGTTAATAGTGAAAATATGGCATGAATCTCATAGGAATAAGGAGTGAGATGAAAACCCCTTACTTTGCACTTTCCTTTAGTCGAGGGTACGTTTAACCTCCTGTATGAAGATGATAGCATGTTATTAAATTATGCCAGAATCATATTAATATATATGATATCATAAATTATTCATTTATGACTTTATACTAACCAATTAATAATAATTTCCATGTTATATTAATATTTCGGGTAATAATTTCTTTCTTTATCGTACGTCTTTCAACTTGTTACTCTTGATTGTATCACATAGATCATTATTTAAATAATTAAATAATATAAAACATGATTTATATATTATATACATTTATAATATAAATATGTATAATAGACATATTTATGAAATGGAAAACACCGTTTATGGAGACGGTAGTCCGTACGTACGCATAAACACTGTTTCCGTTTTCATATTGTATTGAACGGAAGTAAGTGAATAATATATATGTAAGTACATAAATACTGATATATATAAATATATATATATCTCCAGTAGAATTATTATGTAATATATTACATACTTATTAGTAATATATATATATATATATATATATATATATTTATATTCATCGATTAATGGTGAACTTGGAAATGAATCTCATCGCGTCGTGGAGACGGTAATCCGTACGTACACACGAGCTAAAATATCATCTTTTTGATATTATAATAATATATAATTGGATGTTATATCATATATAAAAAATCTGTATCATGTTATATTTGTAATTTACATGAATTACACATCATTATTATTCTAATCCAAATAATAATATATTGAATAACAATTACACCACGACGTGGAGACGGTAGGCCGTACGTACGCACATATGGTGGAATATCATTAAAAGGATGGATAGAATACTGAATATGGATGTTCCATATTTAGAATAACATAAAATTATATAGAATATACTAGAGTTATTATTTTATAATGCAAATAACAAAGAAAAGGAAGTGAAAGAAGAATGTAACTAGAAAGAGGGTGGTGAAATCATTAACTCTTCATCATGTTCTTCATTTTGATTTGATCAAAAAGGATACATAGATTTGCTTTCTGATCAAACTAAGGCCTCTACGTTAAAGGTAGTATAGTTTAGAGGGTATTTAGGCAGGGTTTGGCCGAGCCAAATTGCTTAGATGGTGTTAACTAGAGTGAAGGGTGATTTCCATTTCATAAGAGGGGTGAGGGGAACCTTAGTAAAAACATAAATATTATTTTGTAATAAATTTATATTCGGTATATAATAGATCCAAATTGATTTATTTTGAGGATAAGGTGGGGATGGGTCTAAATACACTCAACCAATAGGTTTTAGATAGGTCTGGGTCATTTTATTAACCTTATATTTTAGTTTTAACTCTTAGTTAATTAGTTTGACATTTACCATGTCTCTTTTTATTTTTATATTATTTGGTTAATAATCATAGTATAAACTTCTAATCGACCCCCAAGTAGCACATTAATGATATATCTATCATTATAATAGTCCTTTGACTGAACCTTATATTTTTAGGAGTAATATATCAACTAAAAATATAATATTTGATTTAAAAACTCTTTTATGTCAATTTTGGAACTATTGGGTATTTTGTTTTTGATAAATTCATAACAACATTATTACTTCTAAAAAAATTCATATAGCCAATAAAAATATGTCATATTAACATATAAAATTATTTTAATTCATAAAAATCCCCAAATTACATTTATTTTGGTATTTATAATATCAATTATCTTAATCTTTCATTAATACGGTAATTACTACATCATCATCGTTTCATACATAAATAAACTTATTTAATGTATAAAAATTATAAATAAAATACCATAATGTAGGAAATGTATTTAGCTTTCTAATTAATATTTATAGTCAAAAATATTACTTATATAAAACCATATAAAAATTAATTACTAAAAGTTTTTTGTTTAAATTAATTTTGCCTATACAATAAATTAATTAATCTAAAATGTCATTACCATTCATAAGTGGAACCATGGGGTCCCAAAAGCATCCCATAGATGCCCAAGGTCAGAAATTACTCATCCAATAATGTTAGGACATGTGTTAAGTTAATTTTAAATTATCACAATAATCTTTTGACCTTGAAATACCCTATTAACCTTTAACTATGGTAAATAAAAGTAAAAAGCTTCTATTCACCAAAAATGATTTTTATCTTATTGGACCACATTTTAATCCTTCATATTAACTATGTCTCTAATATTTTCTAAATTGAAATCATAGAAGCGGTAACATTATGTTTTCTGTGAATTTTCAAATTCTCCTAGGAGGTGGGTAAAAGACAAAGAACAGTTCAATAAAATTTTTATATATCTAAAATTATTATAAACTGACTCCAATGAATTACATTGAACTTATATAAGTATAATGTATCTATTTTGACATAAATTAATTTAAATAAAATAAATAATTATTTAAATAAAAAAATCGGTTTTAACCAATAACTCAGTGCTTTTCACTATTCATAAAAAATGATGTTTCTCAAAAAAATACAAATATTTCGGCCTAAGCTATATTTGATATTATAAATTCAAAAATGATGTCTATTTTACCAAATTCAAAACATATAAGTTGCATTAATTAATTTAAAAATTAATTCCCATTGTCAAAACAAATAGTGTGTTTTTTTCGAAATAATAACTATCGAAAAATTTACACTTTCTTATGTCCAGTTTAAATGTGAAATTTTGTCCAATGACTGACATTGTATTAAATGGTAAAAATATAATATAATTATACTTTAAAATCATTAATTTTCCTAATTTATCACTTGTAATTATTTCGATTAAAAAAATTGTTTTTAATTAAAATATAGAAATTTTCGCTATTCATCAAAATATGAAAGTTATCAAAAAAGTAACAAAAATTCACTCTAATCTAATTTCAATATTCTTAATCCAAAAAAATGTTCATTTTCAAATATACAATGTATAAAATTTCAAAAAGTGGGTATTACTATTCTTAATGGCTCATTTGATTGGTTCTGGTGTGTTAGAACTCGATGTTGCGTATAACACACGCTATTGTATTATTCAATGACAAGTGTACTGTGAAATATTGGGGTGTTAAACTATAGGATAGGTAACATTATATATTCTGATAGTAACAATTATATTCATTCTGGAGATACAGATATCCATGAATTCCATGAAGGGATAATTCATCAGCAACTCGGGGACCTCACCGCTAAACTTTCAAGACTATTGTTGGATGATAAGGTTGTGAAGTATTTTATATTTTCATTGGTTGTGGACCAATTTTTGTATTTATTTCATAATGTCATATTAAAGATACCACATGATAGAGATATTGAGTTTAAAATGTATCTAATTCCTAGAGAAGAACCAATTTTTATTCTACTTTATAGGTTCTCAATTATAGATATTCAAGAGATTATGACTTGGGATGAAGATTTTATGGATAAGGGATTTATCAATCCTTGAATATTGCCCTGGGGTTATCATTTTTTGTTTTCTATGATTGCTAATGGGACATTGTACTTATTTTTTGACTACTAGATGTTAAACCAGATGATAATGATGAATCTTTATCCTCTTTCCCATATCGATGATAAATTTTAAACAATGAGACGATATTGGATATTATCTAAAATTGAATTGATATCGAGGAATCATTAGTTGAGAGTTATAAATTCTGATATACTATGAAATAATTTTAAAAGAACTTATTTCCAATATGAGTTCATCGTGTTGTGATTCGGGATAATAAACACTCTGGTAGTGTTCATGGAATCTTTCACCCATGTCTAGATTAGTTTTTAGTGGATTTATAGATGACATATTCTAGTAATCCAAAACTCAAGATCATCATTACAAATATCTGGAGATCGTCTTGGTAACACTAAGATAGGAACAACTATACTCCATGCTATCTATGTGTCAATTCTGGATTTACCTGGAATGTTTTTCTGGTCAAACCATCTCTGAGGAAGGTGTGTCAATAGATTGAGAGAAGGTGGGGGCAGTGGTTTCATGGTAGCATCCCAAAAACATTTTGGTTATCTGAATATTTTGGGGTATATTGTATTATTATTTGAGATTCATCCCAGAAATTTCCCATTTGTATCATCCCTTTTGTGATGGAGCATGATTGGTTTCAAGTTTTGAGTGTTATAGAGTATGTGATAATGCTTTCATGGAGTTAATTAAGAGGTTGAATAATACAATTATTTTAATCCTACCCAACCTGAGTTAGGAATATTCTTTTTTTATGCATCTAGGATCAAATGAGGAGCATTGCTGATGTTTGGAGATTTATTTTTGGATTATATGTTGCAATTATTGATTCCACATGAGAAAAAATACATTATTCTTTATCTCAAGTAATCTATAGTTGTTTATGAAATAATGTGTTTTCTTAATTACCTATTATGAGAGTAGATTACATTGTATACTGATTAAAAGAGATTAAAGTACATTTTCTCATTGGGGGATTTGATCCTACAGTAGTGGAGATGGGTTGAGTATATGCAGTCTATCGATTTTGAGATCGTCTATACATCAGGGAATGGAAATGGTTTTGATGACACTTTTTGTAGGATGAAAATGACTAAGGAAGCTATGAATTCTAATTATAAGTGGAGAATGATGCCCATTATAGGAAAAATTCATATTGTTGATTAGGAGGGAAATGAGAAAATTACCATTTTATGTTTATGAGTTGACATAAAACATCTGATCTAGATTAGGGAGAGATAGTTTGAGGATCCATATTTTTTTCATAAGGGAGTGTATTAATGGTATAAAGTCAAAATAATATTTTAATACGGTTGAGGATGAGATAATATATGTTTAAGACTTTGTTTTTGTGCCTACGTGTATGCATGAAGAGTTGATGTGTGATTTTCATGCCTCAAAGTTATGATGCATCTTAGTTTTCCAAAAACATATACTATCCATAATAGTTATTATTTGTTTCTAGGAATTAAAATGGATATTTTGTGTTATATTCCATGATGCTACACTTGTCAATAGGTAAGGGAATATTATCAAAGACCTGGTTTTTTATTACAGTCATTGTTCCTTCCAAACTAAAATTAGGATGATGTAACCATAGACAATGTGGTCGGACTTCTGAGGATTCCATCGAAGAATTATACAATTTGGATTATTTGTAATTTCTTTTAGGGACTCCAAAATTGGGTCATTGTTGGATTTAGATACATTTCATGTTGGAACATAGGTTTTTTTGGAAATTTTTAGATTATAGTGAGGATTTTAATGGTAGTGTACCGACTGGATTTTTCATAGAGGTATAATTATACGATAAATTTTTTCCATGTTAAACAACTTTAGATGCATCACCTTGACCATTCTATTTTGATTGATTCTGATAATTTTGATCTTGAGGTTGATGCATCCTATACGAATCATCCAATTCCTGTTATGGATCATAGTGAGAATCTGTTTCTGGGAAAGGTTTTTCTGATTGTATAATTGTTGTGGATGGATTTCAATTTTTTGAAGGAATCATGGTAAAGGGAGGATAAAATGTAGGAATATGTCTCAACAATCATTCCTCAAATTCATAGAGATTCATAAAAGTACAATTCAATGAAAAAAAATTATAAGGTGGGGAGTCTATAAGATCCCTTACTTTATAGAGTTTTATCATACTTATTTTCATGTTTTCTTTGAACCTTGTTTTGATTATACCATGGTTGGGTTTTGGTTTGGGGTTGTTTTAGGTGAATTATGAGAAATTTGAAAGTCCATGGGGTTTTGCATGGTTTGTTAATGGTTAAGGAAAAAATGAGTTATATTACACAAGAAACATTTTTACACGTTTTGTAGTCATAGATGTTTGTTCACAGTATATAAAAATTATGTGCAATCCCACAACAAAATTTGTACCATCAAACATAGGGGAATTTCATTGTGGGTGAACAGTTAGTGAAAACGTGCCCCAAATAAGAGACCCCATTCATCCCATGAGTAGGGGTGAATAGTTTGGGAGAACAGTGTAGAATACTAGGTTCCGTCTCCCTTGAAACCATGAATACAAAATATAAACCCTTTAAAATTTTATTAAATTTTCAAAACAACTTATGTTTTTCAAAAAATATCACTAACTTGAACTAATAATATTTCATTCAATATTAGAAGTTCTCTGGAGGATTCCAATGATACTCGAACCTCTTATAATGTGAGTCAAATATCTGATGGAAGGATTTAACCCCTCTTCTAGTTTGTAGTCTCTTCACATTAGGATTCCTCTATCTCTCACATATTTCACCCTTATTTTAGAGTGGTTAATTCATCCATTGGTAATGGGTTTCGATCTATGTTTTAATGGATCATGTTTATTTTGATCTTTTCCATATGTTCTGATTCTAAATATTATAACCCATTATGAATTGATCCATTCCACATAAAATCGTGGGTTGCGGTTTAACGAGAAGTCATCAAGGAACATGATGTAGGAGTTATAATTTCAAATTTCCCATAGTCTTGTTTATAATTGTGCATATTTAATTATGGAGGATAAATTCCCATGATGATGAATTTCATTTTAAAATTTTATTAATTAATTAATGTATTTCTAATAATGAAATCCTTTCAAAATCCCATTGGGTCCCTTGGGGATGATATGACCAGATAGATGGAAACCCATGGGGTGTTCTTAAAATCATTGAATGATAATTATGAAATATTAATAAAGAAATAATGGGTGTATGAAATTGAATTATATTATTGTTGAATAGTTAATAAATGGAATAATGACATTGCTTGAATAATGGATTATGGAAACGATAGATAATGGGGTTTTCAATGTGGATCCATGAGATTTTATATTTTTGAATTATGATAACACTCAACTGTGGGTTAGGTATTTCTTTTCCAAATTCCAATAGGGTTCCACAATAATTCTTTAGGCCCCAATATATTTATTTACATGTGACCAATATGTTGTGTGAAAAAGATATCTCGTACAAATACCCATAGGAAACCAAAATATATCCTTGGGCCCCATTATTTTAACTTGAAATTGAAATTTTAGGAATAATTAAATACAAGAATAAATGGATGGTAAATCGCTATTGAATATGGATTAGAGTCTAGCACAGGCTAAAAAAGGTATGATTGGTTTAGGTGTCACTGTGAACTTGTGGGCCTATGTGGTTAATTAACGAATAATATGTGGGTCTATGTGGTTAATTAAATAAAAATTAAATATAATTCATGTTTACTTTTTATTATTTATATTGTTATTTATACAATGGAATACACTATTATGAACATGAAATAGGTTTACATTCCATTGTTGGGTTCCTTCTGAGTTTTACTCACATCCTACATGTAATGCTTGATCGATACCTGAATAAAAATCATGTTGGTAGGAAAAGATATGGTAAAGAGCCCTATGTTAGAAGGATGAGTTGGGATTCATGATGGATAATCGATGTGGGAAAAATACATGTTTTCTTGACCTTCCTAGGAGTAGTCAGTGGATGTAAATATTTTGTTTTCATTTATGACATGAAACTTATATGGAATGAAATATTTACTACTTTGGTGTTGGTAATTATTAACTATTATGGATTCATCATGCGATGTTGTTTTATAATTTAATATAGAATTATATTAGTTATTTTTATTATCATTTGGGTATCCTTTATTAATTTGTAATGTTGATATACTAGGATAAATAGGTTATAGTCTCTATTTTTTTTATTATACCATTAATGCTAGTCATAATCCCCTAGAAAATGGGGAGTCATGCCTGGGGTCATGTGACAAACTAACATGGGTCATCAACATGTAGTGTTGAGGTAGAGACATTACATCTTACCCATATTTCATTTTATACCTTGGCTCATTATTTCCCCCTTTTTTAAGAAGACAACCCAACCATGTATTTTTTTCGAGAAAAATTCCAATTTTGCATATCTATATTTATTCAATAATTTAAACAATATTTGTATCTATTTGAAAATAATTTTATACGGTCATTTTATACTAAATAAAATTCATTAAAATTTCTAAATAAAATGGAAAATATTTTATATGGGTCTTTTAAATTATAGTGTAAAAATCATATCCTTTAATTTTTTCAATGTGGTCACATATTTTTAATACATTTTTCATTTTATAATAATCATTTACTCTATGTTTTCATATTTTCTAAAAAAAATACATTTCTCATAGTTTTATAATTTATTTCCTTTTTAAATCCATCAAAAGACTAAGGATATTTTATATTTACAAAGCTATTTCACTAAAACACTTAACTTTTTTCATCTAATTAATTATATTTTGATATATCTTATGATTTATCAAGGATATTATTCAAATGAAACCATGGTCTTTATTTCTATTTATAGCATATGAAATTTTATTTTCTATTATATTAATGATCTATCACCACCCTTTTCATTCCTAACCAATTAAGGATTATAACCATTAGTTTTCATAAAATGAAATTATTTAATAAATATCTTTTTTCAATTTCATTATTTAAAGTGTTTTTACTCAATGGCCATATGTCTATTTATTTGGAAATTATTAACTTAACTATATACCATTTTTCTATATGATGTATATTTCATATTACCAATTATCCGATTTGAGGGTTACTTGCCTAAAAATATACTAGATATCAATACAAAATTATTTATTTTCAAAAAGTAAATCATGTTTTGATTATTGATAGATTTATGAATGTTTTTATTATCATATTATATATAATGTGTATTTGAAATCCATTTTTTATGGATTATATAGGATGAATGATTACTTTTATTATGAAACACATTTGTAATAAGGATGAGTTGTGGGGTTATATATCACACTATAATGAATTGGTTTGTGTTTATATAATGCCCCAGCCTTAAACCTTACTTAATCTTGAGTTATTACAAGATTAAACATTGAGGATCTTTTCAGGTTTAGAGTTTTAGAGAATTAGATCATGAAACTTTCATTACATTCCACATTTAAACAAAGTGGTTACATAAAAGACAGTATTCATTCTTCCCATCAACGTGAACACATTTAAAATATAGCACAGATTCTTTCTTGACACATCCTTGACACTATCGTCACATCATGTACCTTTCCCTTGACTTGTGAAAAACATTTCAAAAACTTGGGATGAGCATAAAAAGCTCAGTAAGAGTTATAAAAATATGGAAAGGAAACATGAGTTCATATATACATTAGAATGAAATCACACTTTACCCATAAAATATAGGCATATCAAATCACGAATAAATCATAGAAAACATAAGACATAAAGGTAACTTGAGGCATTCATAACATTCTTACGTAGGGAGTAACCCTCTCGGTTACGTTTGGAATACCCATCACAGTATATTCACTAAATCTCTTCGGAGAAACCTTAACGTTTCACTCCTTCGCGTTACCCAATGCATTGGAGAGCTATATCGGGCTCACCCGCCCTTAGTTTATCACGAAACCACCCATTTTCATAACAATGCCCAAGAACCATAACATAAATGTGTCACATAAAACATGCATAAAGGAAACATAAAATTTCCACATTTCAATCACAATATAACATTTTAGTATATTGAAATAATGAATCCATTCAAAAAGAAACCATTTCCAAAACCATTTAAAACATTTAATAAAGAGATTTTTGAATCAAAGTGTCCCATACCACCTTGAAGTTTAAAATTTTAAACCATTAATATCCATATAAATAAATCCTTAAAACCATTTTGAAAACATGGATATTAATAAGAACAAATTATTAAAACATTTAAAACGATATTTTGGTTAAAGGGGTTTTACCAAAATTATAGAAACTTGAATACAATAATTGAGGAATAACATTTAGTCAGAACTTTATAATATCATGAGAATAAATGGATTCATGATATAATACTCCAAAGGACAGTATATACACCATATAAGAGTGAATTGGTGCATAACAACAATGAACCCTCAATAGAAAAGTCAAATGTGATGAAATCCCTTATAAAGAAGGTATCCTTAAATTAAGAACAAATCAATCTCAAAAATATGTGTGACAAATATAAATACACCCAATATAAGTGGATATTAAGTGTACAACAATAAAAGGTCATTCACACATATTCAATGGATGACATATTCAATGACTACATGTTGAACCCAAAGAAATCGAAATTGGGTTAAAAAGTTCCTTTGACAGCCTAACGACATCACATCAAAATGAGTTGATGAGAGATAAAAAGAGTATCTCATCACTTGGACATAAAATTTAAATCAATAAGGATATATGAGAACATATCCCAACATAACAATATGTAAATTAAAAGACCCAACAAAAGAAGTCTTTTAAAAAAGAGGAGGGTGAAAGGTTCCCTTACCGACTTGGGTATCTTTCAAAACATACACCCCATGAAAGAATGACAATAGATCATTGATGTAAATACTCATAAACGAAAGTATATTACACAAAGAGTAGAATAATGGGCAGTACATACACCACTCAATGTAATTTTTGGCAAATGTAGCATAAATCTCATGGGAATAAAAGTGAGATGAAAATCCCTTACGAAAACTCGGCAGCCTAACGGCGCCACATAAAACTTCCGAATATGGATTGATGAGATAAAATGGAGTATCTCATCACATTACAATAAAATGTACATCAAGAGGAATATAAAGTAACATCCCCCAACATTACAAATAGGAGCTTAAAAGAAATGACATAAAGGAGAGTACGTAAAAAGAAAGAGAGAGGTTAGATCTCTTACGAAAGTTCGGCAGCCTAACGGCGCCACTCAAAACTTCAAAAATGGATTGATGAGAGAGAATAGGGTCTCTCATCACATGAACATAAAAATTACAGTATGTTTAATATAAAATATCATCCCAATAACAAGAAAGATGAGCATTAAAAAGAATGACATAAAAGTGTGTACTTAAAAAGAAAGAGAGGAGTAGGATCCCTTACCTCGGGTCCGACTTGACTCGATCATTCTTTAATCTCCTGAATAATAAACTTGAGTTAATTTATACTTTGTTAAGAACCTTTTTCAAGTTCATTATTCCTTTTATATCACTTATTACCATGTCATAAACATTATGTAATCATTTAAGTTAATAATATTTGTTTTGCCGATATTTGGTTCTTAAGTCGAAAGTGGACTTCTTACAATTACATGTTGTTCGTGTGGACAAATGTTTATTATATCAAGAATTTTATTCATGATGTAGATATCATATATGTCATATATATCTTGTACATTCATGAATTTATAACATTACATAATCATTTAGAGGTAAGAAATGAAATGCACCGTTCATGGAGACGGTAAGCCGTACGTACGCATGAACGCTACTTTCATTTCTATTTTGTATTTTATAGAATGGAATAATAATGATATAAAGGTATATTATAATTAAAGTATAATATCATATATAATATCATAGTTCCATCCTTTATACGTCCCACATATGGTATTTAACGAATCAAATCACTTTGAGGGGGCGGTAGTCTGCACTTCCTTAAATGAAGATATCGCGTTTACACATAATAGATACCATAAAGGTATGCCCAAAATGAAAAAAACAGAAGCTTAAGGAAAACATAAACATATTTTATATCATATATAAAAATAGTGACATCATAATGGACACCTTTTAAGGTGCTAAATGAGTATTGAACAATCATCGTTTCGGGAGGCAGAATTTCGCCATCCACGGAAACCGTATGTTCTTTAACCATTTGATGTAGTTGTGTGAGAGTGTAGCTCGAATAAATCTTATAAAAACATCCTAGTATATTTAAGATACTGGTGTTGTTACAAAAGAAATAAATAAAAAGAGTTTATGGGGTTGGAGAAGCAAAATAAAACAAATGAACATGAGAGAATGAATTACCTTTAAAAGTGTAACTCCTTTGGATTTGAGCCTAAAGGCCTCCTTTGAAAGGATTATTCCCAAAGGGAATCTTCTAGGATGAGTAGAGGTATGTGGAGAGAGTAAATGGGTAGGGGTTGGCCGATCCAAAGGCTTGAGGAGTGTGTGAAATGAGGTAGAGGTGGGGGCCTTTTATAAGAGGAGAGGAGGGGCACTTTTGGAAAGTAAGAAATATTACTTTATTTGAAAATGTTTTTCGGTTTCAAAAGGTCCCACATTGATATAATTAGTGGATAAGGTGTTAATGGTTCTAAATAAACCCATCCAATAAGTTTTGGACATGTTTAGTTCATAGATTTTACATTACATTTCCATTTTATTTAAATCGTTAAATAATGAGGTCATCACTGCATCATCATGATGTCATAAATAATTTAATTTATTTAGTGTATAAAAATTATAAAACAAATACTATGATGTAGGAAATCTTTTTATATTTCCAATTACTATTTATAATCAAAAATATGATCTTTATAACCCCATGTAAAAATTGTTTTCGTAAAACATATGATGTTTGTGTCATTTTTACTTTTACATTAAATAAAAAGTTATTTATGTCATTTCCCAACCAAAGTAGCTCCATGGGGTCCTCAAGTTGACCCATGGATTGTATTGGTCGGCCATGACACAACCAATTAGGGTAGGACATGTGTCAAGCTCATCTTATTTTATTAAAGCATTATTTTTACCTTAAACTACACTAATTACCACTAATCACGATTAAAAACTTAATAAGTTACTATTCACCAAAAAATTATTTTTATTCCATTTAACCACATTTTACTTCTTAATGACAACCATTTATGTCGGATTTTTGAAATTCAAAACACAAAGATGGAAAAATATCATTTAAACGGAAAAATCAGTTTTTATAAGTACCACTTAGTGGTTTCACTATTCATCAAAAATTGAAGTTTTTCAGAAAAATCCCAAAAATTCACCATAAGCTATATTTGATATTCCTAATTCAAAAATGAAGTATATTTTACAAAATTCAAAACATATAAGTCAGATTAATTAATTTAATAATTAATTCCCGCTGTCAGAGAAAATAGCGTGTTTTTATGAAACAATAAGTATCAAAAGATTGACACTGGTTTAAGTCTCATTTCAAAGTGAAATTAATTCCAACGACCACCATTGGATTTAATGGAAAATATATTTTCTAATTTCACTTTAAAACCAATTCAAAAGATAATCTAATCATATAAATAAATTAGATTAAAAAGAGGTTTTGAATTAAAATACAACATTTTACACTATTCATTAAAAAAAATGAACTTTATCGGAAAGATACCAAAAAATTACACAAATTAAATTTTGATGTCCCGATTCTTAATAAGAGTTTTATTTGGTCCAAAAGAATGTTTAAGAGTGAACAAAACTGTATTTAATGATGGTTCAACATCAAAAGGCGATAAGTGAACCTTTAGTGAAAACTAGGGCATATACGCCTAAAATTGAATTCTTTCTGTATTTTATGCCTTTATCTTCTATTGGATAAATGTAAAAATATTTAAAAACATATATAATCATATTTTAGTTATTTTTATCCATTCCCGCCAATACAACGGCTACATGTTAACTACCATTTAAAATAATATTATTTTATTATTAGAGTGCAACGTAAGATTCCCAAAAAACTCGTTGTTGCGTATTGGGTACGCCATCGAGCATAGCGTCCCCTTTAAAGACATATTAATATTTTATTCACAAATATGGATAAATATGAAAATGTCATAGTCTTTATTTACCTGGGGTGTTACATCCTTCCCCCCTTTTGGGAATTGCGTCCTCGCAATTTTTAAAATTGAGCTTGGAAACATCCTTGAAAGTCCCACATCGGAACAAGAGTCGGTAAAACAATCACTTTAAAATAAAGAAAGATGAGTACAAAGGTCACCCGAGTTAACCCATACTAGTATTCCAAGTATGAAAATATGGACATGGAGGAAAAAACAAAGGGTCATGTTCTGATGGAGAGTGATAGAAAACATGTTTAGGAGAAAGTTAACCACGAAAAAATCACAAACTTGTGATGGGTTAAACGATATTCGATTCCCCAGTAGGAAACGTTAATAGACAACATTTTTGTTTTAAGCTACTTTTTATTGAGGAATTTATTCATAAGGAAACATAATCACTTATCATGTTTACTTTCAACTTTTATTAGATTCCTTACACAAAATCATATTTTCTCCAAAAGACGAGTATTTTGGAAGACTTGTTCCCATTAAGAGTACTATAATCAACTTCTAGAGAATCACCTAATCCACAAAAGAGAACTATATACTTCCCATGTCTTTAGACTTAAACCAAAACCAAAACCAAAAAAGCTAGTACAAGATCAGATAATCCAGAAAAGGATAACCCTTTATAAAACGAAAATCTATGCTTAATCTCCAAAATTTGTCCAACAAAACCCAAAGTTCAACGAGGACCATTAGATAAACAATTTTTCCATAAAATTATTCAAAGTAACCAAACTAAGGTTGAAACCCAAATATTTGAAGGATTTAGTCACATAGTCTTCCAAGTTAAATCGTGACATTTATCTCCAAACAACATCAGTTTCTCCTAAAGTATCGTATTGAAAAGTAATTAACCTAATCACATATCCTCCATGATAGGTTAATCATTTTCATAAATAACCCAAAATCAACTTACTCTTAATTCATAAAATCATATAACTAGAAAGAATCAGTCAAACTAACCAGGGACTTCACGTAGTCCAGTGGTAGGTGATGAATACCAGTCGCACTTTGGTTGTGGGTTCGATTCCCACAGCTTTGTCCGACGCGACGGGTTGTCACACGGTCTGTGTGTTGTCCTTTTTCCAAAACTATATAATTCTTAAAACATTCTCCAAAATGAGATAAAATCTTCAAGAATAATCATAACATATTTTAACCTCATGTTTATCTCATTCCTTTCATTTTCCATCATATCATAGAGCAACCCATAATTACCTAAAAATTAAGGATCATATAAACCCTAATGGTTACCTTAATAATTATTACCTGAATTTCCACATCGAGTTGGCAATCTCGTACATGATGCACTATAGAACTCACCAAGGTTCAAGTGGTTGATCATGACTCCTTGATATTTGTTTTAGAACAACCATGAGTTTCCTCATTGAATCCTCTATTTTATCTAGTCTCTTAATCAGAGAACCACCACAGTTTCCTTCAAACCTGTTGTCTCTTTGGTGCCTGCTAGATCCATCCATTCACTAAAAACAGAAATATCAGTGTGAGTATATAAACAAAGCCATCATGTACTAATGAGGAAGGTAAACACTAAGATACACTTACTCGTTTACTTTATCTAAAACTAGTACTCTTTCTGAAATCCTAACCATTATGGTAATGTCACTTATGATTAAAGAATACCCAAACCTCTAAAGTTATCTAAACCGACCTTTGATACCAACTATAAGGCCCCAACCTTAAACCTTACTTAATCTTGAGTTATTACAATATTACACATTGAGGATCTTTTCAGGTTTAGAGTTTTAGAGAATTAGATCACGAAACTTTCATTACATTCGACATTTAAACAAAGTGGTTACATAAAATACAGTATTCATTCTTCCCATCAACGTGAACACATTTAAAATATAACACAGATTCTTTCTTGACACATCCTTGACACTATCATCACATCATGTACCTTTCCCTTGACCTGTGAAAAACATTTCAAAAACTTGGGATGAGCATAAAAATCTCAGTAAGAGTTATAAAAATATGGAAAGGAAACATGAGTTCATATATACATTAGAATGAAATCACACTTTAACCATAAAATATAGGCATATCAAATCATGAATAAATCATAGAAAACATAAGACATAAAGGTAACTTGAGGCATTCATAACATTCTTACGTAGGGAGTAACCCTCTTGGTTACGTTTGGAATACCCATCACAGTATATTCCCTAAATCTCTTCAGAGAAACCTTAACGTTTCACTCCTTCGCGTTACCCAATGCATTGGAGAGCTATATCAGGCTCACCCGCCCTTAGATTATCACGGAACCACCCGTTTTCATAACAATGCCCAAGAACCATAACATAAATGTGTCACATAAAACATGCACAAAGGAAACATAACATTTCCACATTTCAATCACAATATAACATTTTAGTATATTGAAATAATGAATCCATTCAAAAAGAAACCATTTCCAAAACCATTTAAAACATTTAATAAAGAGATTTTTGAATCAAAGTGTCCCATACCACCTTGAAGCTTAAAATTTTAAACCATTAATATCCATATAAATAAATCCTTAAAACCATTTTGAAAACATGGATATTAATAAGAACAAATAATTAAAACATTTAAAACGATATTTTGGTTAAAGGGGTTTTACCAAAATTAGAGACTTGAATACAATAATTGAGGAATAACATTTAGTCAGAACTTTATAATATCATGAGAATAAATGGATTCATGACATAATACTCCAAAGGACAGTATATACACCATATAAGAGTGAATTGGTGCATAACAACAATGAACCCTCAATAGAAAAGTCAAATGTGATGAAATCCCTTATAAAGAAGGTATCCTTAAATTAAGGACAAATAAATATCAAAAATATGTGTGAAAAATATAAATACACCAAATATAAGTGGATATTAAGTGTACAACAATAAATGGTCATTCTCAAATATTCAATGGATGACATATTCAATGACTACATGTTGAACCCAAAGAAATCGAAATTGGGTTAAAAAGTTCCTTTGACAGCCTAACGACATCACATCAAAATGAGTTGATGAGAGATAAAAAGAGTATCTCATCACTTGGACATAAAATTTACATCAATAAGGATATATGAGAACATATCCCAACATAACAATATGTAAATTAAAAGACCCAACAAAAGAAGTCTTTTAAAAAAGAGGAGGGTGAAAGGTTCCCTTACTGACTTGGGTATCTTTCAAAACATACACCCCATGAAAGAAGGACAATAGATCATTGATGTAAATACTCATAAACCAATTTATATTACACAAAGAGTAGAATAATGGGCATTACATACACCACTCAATTGAATTTGTGGAAAATGTAGCATAAATCTCACGGGAATAAAAGTGAGATGAAAACCCCTTACGAAAACTCGGCAGCCTAACGGCGCCACATAAAACTTCCGAATATGGATTGATGAGATAAAATGGGGTATCTCATCACATTACAATAAAATTTATAGAAATAGGAATATAAAGGAACATCCCCCAACATTACAAATAGGATCTTAAAAGAAGTGACATAAAGGAGAGTACGTAAAAAGAAAGAGAGATGTTAGATCTCTTACGAAAGTTCGGCAGCCTAACGGCGCCACTCAAAACTTCCAAAATGGATTGATGAGAGAGAATAGGGTCTCTCATCACATGAACATAAAAATTACAGTAAGTTTAATATAAAATATCATCCCAATAACAAGAAAGATGAGCTTTAAAAAGAATGACATAAAAGTGTGTACTTAAAAAGAAAGAGAGGAGTAGGATCACTTACCTCGGGTCCGACTTGACTCGATCGTTCTTTAATCTCATGAATAATAAACTTGAGTTAATTTATACTTCATTAAGAACCTTTTTCATGTTCATTATTCATTTTATATCACTTATTACCATGTCATAAACATTATGTAATCATTTAAGTTAATAATATTTGTTTTGCCGATATTTGGTTCTTAAGTCGAAAGTGGACTTCATACAATTACATGTTGTTCGTGTGGAAAAATGTTTATTATATCCAGAATTGTATTAATGATGTAGATATCATATATGTCATATATATCGAGTACATGCATGAATTTATAACATTACATAATCATTTAGAGGTAAGAAATGAAATGCACCGTTCATGGAGACAGTAAGCCGTACGTACGCATGAACGCTACTTTCATTTCTATTTCGTATTTTATAGAATGGAATAATAATGATATAAAGGTATATTATAATTACAGTATAATATCATATATAATATCTTAGTTCCATCCTTTATACGTCCCACATATGGTATTTAACGAATCAAATCACTTTGAGGGGGCGGTAGTCCACACTTCCTTAAATGAAGATATCGCGTTTACACATAATGGAAACCATAACGGTATGACCAAAATGAAAAAAACAGAAGCTTAAGGAAAACATAAACATATTTTATATCATATATAAAAATAGTGACATCATAATGGCCACCTTTGAAGGTGCTAAATGAGTATTGAACAATCATCGTTTCGGGAGGCAGAATTTCGCCATCCACGGAAACCGTATGTTTTTTAACCATTTGATGTAGTTGTGTGAGAGTGTAGCTCGAATAAATCTTATAAAAACATCCTATTATATTGAATATACTGGTGTTTTTACAAAATAAATAAATAAAAAGAGTTTATGGGGTTGGAGAAGCAAAATAAAACAAATGAACATGAGAGAATGAATTACCTTTAAAAGTGTAACTCCTTTTGATTTGAGCCTAAAGGCTTCCTTTGAAAGGATTCTGCCCAAAGGGAATCTTCTAGGATTAGTAGAGGTATGTGGAGAGAGTAAATGGGTAGGGGTTGGCCGAGCCAAAGGCTTGAGGAGTGTGTGAAATGAGGTAGAGGTGGGGGGCTTTTATAAGAGGAGAGGAGGGTCACTTTTGGAAAGTAAGAAATATTACTTTATTTGAAAACATTTTTCGGTTTCAAAAGGTCCCACATTGATATAATTCGTGTATAAGGTGTTAAGGGTTCGAAATCCACCCATCCAATAAATTTTGGACATGTGTAGTTCATAGATTTTACATTATCTTTCCATTTTATTTAAATCGTTAAATAATGAGGTCATCGCTGCATCATCATGATGTCATAAATAATTTAATTTATTTAGTGTCTAAAAATTATAAAAAAAATACTATGATGTAGGAAATCTTTTTAGCTTTCCAATGACTATTTATAATCAAAAATATGATCTTTATAACCCCATGTAAAAATTGTTTTCGTAAAACATATGATGTTTGTGTCATTTTTACTTTTACATTAAATAAAAAGTTATTTATGTCATTTCCCAACCAAAGTAGCTCCATGGGGTCCTCAAGTTGACCCATGGCTTGTCTTGGTCGGAAATGACACAACCAATGAGGGTAGGACATGTTTCAAGCTCATCTTATTTTATTAAAGCATTATTTTTACCTTAAACTACACTAATTACCACTAATCACGATTAAAAACTTAATAAGTTACTATTCACCAAAAAAATTATTTTTATTCCATTTAACCACATTTTACTTCTTAATGACAACCATGTATGTCGGATTTTTGAAATTTAAAACACAAAGATGGAAAAATTTCATTTAAACGGAAAAATCAGTTTTTATAAGTACCACTTAGTGGTTTCACTATTCATCAAAAATTGAAGTTTTTCAGAAAAATCCCAAAAATTCACCATAAGCAATATTTGATATTCCGAATTCAAAAATGAAGTATATTTTACAAAATTCAAAACATATAAGTCAGATTAATTAATTTAATAATTAATTCCCACTGTCAGAGCAAATAGCGTGTTTTTATGAAACAATAAGTATCAAAAGATTGACACTGGTTTAAGTCTCATTTCAAAGTGAAATTAATTCCAACGACCACCATTGGATTTAATGTTAAAAATATATTCTAATTTCACTTTAAAACCAATTCAAAAGATAATCTAATCATATAAATAAATTATATTAAAAATAGGTTTTGAATTAAAATACAACATTTTACACTATTCATTAAAAAAAATGAACTTTATCGGAAAGATACCAAAAATTTACACAAAGTAAATTTTGATGTCCCGATTCTTAATAAGAGTTTTATTTGGTCCAAAAGAATGTTTAAGAGTGAACAAAACTGTATTTAATGATGGTTCAACATCAAAAGGCGATAAGTGCACCTTTAGTGAAAACTAGGGCATATACGCCTAAAATTGAATTCTTTCTGTATTTTATGCCTTTATCTTCTATTGGATAAATTTAAAAATATTTAAAAACATATATAATCATATTTTAGTTATTTTTATCCATTCCCGCCAATACAACGGCTACATGTTAACTACCATTTAAAATAATATTATTTTATTATTAGAGTGCAACGTAAGATTCCCAAAAAACTCGTTGTTGCGTATTGGATACGCCATCGAGCATAGCGTCCCCTTTAAAGACATATTAATATTTTATTCACAAATATGAATAAATATGAAAATGTCATAGTCTTTATTTACCTGGGGTGTTACATCCTTCCCCCCTTTTGGGAATTGCGTCCTCGCAATTTTTAAAATTGAGCTTGGAAACATCCTTGAAAGTCCCACATCGGAACAAGAGTCGGTAAAACAATCATTTTAAAATAAAGAAAGATGAGTACAAAGGTCACCCGAGTTAACCCATACTAGGATTCCAAGTATGAAAATATGGACATGGAGGAAAAAAAAAGGGTCATGTTCTGATGGAGAGTGATAGAAAACATGTTTAGGAGAAAGTTAACCACGAAAAAATCACAAACTTGTGATGGGTTAAACGGTATTCGATTCCCCAGTAGGAAAAGTTAATAGACAACATTTTTGTTTTAAGATACTTTTTATTGAGGAATTTATTCATAAGGAAACATAATCACTTATCATGTTGACTTTCAAATTTTATTAGATTCCTTACACAAAATCATATTTTCTCCAAAAGACGAGTATTTTGGAAGACTTGTTCCCATTAAGAGTACTATAATCAACTTCTAGAGAATCACCTAATCCACAAAAGAGAACTATATACTTCCCATGTCTTTAGACTTAAACCAAAACCAAAACCAAAAAGGCTAGTACAAGATCAGATAATCCAGAAAAGGATAACCCTTTATAAAAAGAAAATCTATGCTTAATCTCCAAAATTTGTCCAACAAAACCCAAAGTTCAACGAGGACCATTAGATAAACAATTTGTCCATAAAATTCTTCAAAGTAACCAAACTAAGGTTGAAACCCAAATATTTGAAGGATTTAGTCACATAGTCTTCCATGTTAAATCGTAACATTTATCTCCAAACAACATCAGTTGCTCCTAAAGTCTCGTATTGAAAAGTAATTAACCTAATCACATATCCTCCATGATAGGTTAATCATTTTCATAAATAACCCAAAATCAACTTACTCTTAATTTATAAAATCATATAAATAGAAAGAATCAGTCAAACTAACCAGGGACTTCACGTAGTCCAGTGGTAGGTGATGAATACCAGTCGCACTTTGGTTGTGGGTTCGATTCCCACAGCTTTGTCCGACGCGACGGGTTGTCACACGGTCTGTGTGTTGTCCTTTTTCCAAAACTATATAATTCTTAAAACATTCCCCAAAATGAGATAAAATCTTCAAGAATAATCATAACATATTTTAACCTCATATTTATCTCATTCCTTTCATTTTACATCATATCATAGAGTAACCCATAATTACCTAAAAATTAAGGATCATATAAACCCTAATGGTTACCTTAATAATTATTACCTGAATTTCCACATCGAGTTGGCCATCTCGTACATGATGCACTAGAGAACTCACCAAGGTTCAAGTGGTTGATCATGACTCCTTGATATTTGTTTTAGAACAACCATGAGTTTCCTCATTGAATCCTCTATTTTATCTAGTCTCTTAATCAGAGAACCACCACAGTTTCCTTCAAACCTGTTGTCTCTTTGGTTCCTGCTAGATCCATCCACTCACTAAACATAGAAATATCAATGCGAGTATATATACAAAGCCATCATGTACTAATGAAGATGGTAAACACTAATATACACTTACTCGTTTACTTTATCTAAAACTAGTACTCTTTCTGAAATCCTAACCATTATGGTAATGTCACTTATGCTTAAAGAATACCCAAACCTCTAAAGTTATCTAAACCGACCTTTGATACCAACTATAAGGCCCCAGCCTTAAACCTTACTTAATCTTGAGTTATTACAAGATTACACATTGAGGATCTTTTCAGGTTTAGAGTTTTAGGGAATTAGATCATGAAACTTGCATTACATTCCACATTTAAACAAAGTGGTTACATAAAAGACAGTATTCATTCTTCCCATCAACGTCAACACATTTAAAATATAACACAGATTTTTTCTTGACACATCCTTGACACTATCATCACATCATGTACCTTTCCCTTGACCTGTGAAAAACATTTCAAAAACTTGGGATGAGCATAAAAAGCTCAGTAAGAGTTATAAAAATATGGAAAGGAAACATGAGTTCATATATACATTAGAATGAAATCACACTTTACCCATAAAATATTGGCATATCAAATCATGAATAAATCATAGAAAACATAAGACATAATGGTAACTTGAGGCATTCATAACATTCTTACGTAGGGAGTAACCCTCTCGGTTACGTTTGGAATACCCATCACAGTATATTCCCTAAATCTCTTCGGAGAAACCTTAACGTTTCACTCCTTCGCGTTACCCAATGCATTGGAGAGCTATATCGGGCTCACCCGCCCTTAGTTTATCACGGAACCACCTGTTTTCATAACAATTCCCAAGAACCATAACATAAATGTGTCACATAAAACATGCACAAAGGAAACATAACATTTCTACATTTCAATCACAATATAACATTTTAGTAAATTGAAATAATGAATCCATTCAAAAAGAATCCATTTCCAAAACCATTTAAAACATTTAATAAAGAGATTTTTGAATCAAAGTGTCCCATACCACCTTGAAGCTTAAAATTTTAAACCATTAATATCCATATAAATAAATCCTTAAAATCATTTTGAAAACATGGATATTAATAAGAACAAATAATTAAAACATTTAAAACGATATTTTGGTTAATGGGGTTTTACCAAAATTAGAGACACTTGAATACAATAATTGAGGAATAACATTTAGTCAGAACTTTATAATATCATGAGAATAAATGGATTCATGACATAATACTCCATAGGACAGTATATACACCATATAAGAGTGAATTGGTGCATAACAACAATGAACCCTCAATAGAAAAGTCAAATGTGATGAAATCCCTTATAAAGAAGGTATCCTTAAATTAAGGACAAATCAATCTCAAAAATATGTGTGACAAATATAAATACACCCAATATAAGTGGATATTAAGTGTACAAAAATAAAAGGTCATTCACACATATTCAATGGATGACATATTCAATGACTACATGTTGAACCCAAAGAAATCGAAATTGGGTTAAAAAGTTCCTTTGACAGCCTAACGACATCACATCAAAATGAGTTGATGAGAGATAAAAAGAGTATCTCATCACTTGGACATAAAATTTACATCAATAAGGATATATTAGAACATATCCCAACATAACAATATGTAAATTAAAAGACCCAACAAAAGAAGTCTTTTAAAAAAGAGGAGGGTGAAAGGTTCCCTTACCGACTTGGGTATCTTTCAAAACATACACCCCATGAAAGAAGGACAATAGATCATTGATGTAAATACTCATAAACGAAAGTATATTACACAAAGATTAGAATAATGGGCTGTACATACACCACTCAATGGAATTTGTGGCAAATGTATCATAAATCTCACGGGAATAAAAGTGAGATGAAAATCCCTTACGAAAACTCGGCAGCCTAACGGCGCCACATAAAACTTCCGAATATGGATTGATGAGATAAAATGGGGTATCTCATCACATTACAATAAAATGTACAGAAAGAGGAATATAAAGGAACATCCCCCAACATTACAAATAGGAGCTTAAAATAAGTGACATAAAGGAGAGTACGTAAAAAGAAAGAGAGAGGTTAGATCTCTTACGAAAGTTCGGCAGCCTAACGGCACCACTCAAAACTTCCAAAATGGATTGATGAGATAGAATAGGGTCTCTCATCACATGAACATAAAAATTACAGTAAGTGTAATATAAAATATCATCCCAATAACAAGAAATATGAGCTTTAAAAAGAATGACATAAAAGTGTGTACTTGAAAAGAAAGAGAGGAGTAGGATCCCTTACCTCGGGTCCGACTTGACTCGATCGTTCTTTAATCTCCTGAATAATAAACTTGAGTTAATTTATACTTCGTTAAGAACCTTTTTCAAGTTCAGTATTCCTTTTATATCACTTATTACCATGTCATAAACATTATGTAATCATTTAAGTTAATAATATTTGTTTTGCCGATATTTGGTTCTTATGTCGAAAGTGGACTTCTTACAATTACATGTTGTTCATGTGGACAAATGTTTATTATATCCAGAATTTTATTCATGATGTAGATATCATATATGTCATATATATCCAGTACATTCATGAATTTATAACATGACATAATCATTTAGAGGTAAGAAATAAAATGCACCGTTCATGGAGACGGTAAGCCGTACGTACGCATGAACGCTACTTTCATTTCTATTTCGTATTTTATAGAATGGAATAATAATGATATAAAGATATATTATAATTACAGTATAATATCATATATAATATCATAGTTCCATCCTTTATACGTCCCACATATGGTATTTAACGAATCAAATCACTTTGAGGGGGCGGTAGTCCGCACTTCCTTAAATGAAGATATCGCGTTTACACATAATGGAAACCATAAAGGTATGCCCAAAATGAAAAAAACATAAGATTAAGGAAAACATAAACATATTTTATATCATATATAAAAATAGTGACATCATAATGGCCACCTTTTAAGGTGCTAAATGAGTATTGAACAATCATCGTTTCGGGTGGCAGAATTTCGCCATCCACGGAAACCGTATGTTCTTTAACCATTTGATGTAGTTGTGTGAGAGTGTAGCTAGAATAAATCTTATAAAAACATCCTAGTATATTGAAGATACTGGTGTTGTTACAAAAGAAATAAATAAAAAGAGTTTATGGGGTTGGAGAAGCAAAATAAAACAAATGAACATGAGAGAATGAATTACCTTTAAAAGTGTAACTCCTTTTGATTTGAGCCTAAAGGCTTCCTTTGAAAGGATTCTGCCCAAAGGGAATCTTCTAGGATAAGTAGAGGTATGTGGAGAGAGTAAATGGGTAGGTTTTGGCCGAGCCAAAGGCTTGAGGAGTGTGTGAAATGAGGTAGAGGTGGGGGCCTTTTATAAGAGGAGAGGATGGGCACTTTTGGAAAGTAAGAAATATTACTTTATTTGAAAATGTTTTTCGGTTTCAAAAGGTCCCAAATTGATATAATTCGTGGATAAGGTGTTAAGGGTTCGAAATACACCCATACAATAAGTTTTGTACATGTGTAGTTCATATATTGTACATTATCTTTCCATTTTATTTAAATCGTTAAATAATGAGGTCATCGCTGCATCATCATGATGTCATAAATAATTTAATTTATTTAGTGTCTAAAAATTATAAAAAAAATACTATGATGTAGGAAATATTTTTATCTTTCCAATGACAATTTATAATCAAATATATTATCTTTATAACCCCATGTAAAAAATGTTTTTGTAAAACATATGATGTTTGTGTCATTTTTACTTTTACATTAAATAAAAAGTTATTTATGTCATTTCCCAACCAAAGTAGCTCCATGGGGTCCTCAAGTTGACCCATGGCTGGTCTTGGTCGGCCATGACACAACCAATGAGGGTAGGACATGTGTCAAGCTCATATTATTTTATTAAAGCATTATTTTTACCTTAAACTACACTAATTACCACTAATCACGATTAAAAACTTAATAAGTTACTATTCACCAAAAAATTATTTTTATTCCATTTAACCACATTTTACTTCTTAATGACAACCATGTATGTCGGATTTTTGAAATTCAAAACAAAAAGATGGCAAAATTTCATTTAAATGGAAAAATCAGTTTTTATAAGTACCACTTAGTGGTTTCACTATTCATCAAAAATTGAAGTTTTTCAGAAAAATCCCAAAAATTCACCATAAGCTATATTTGATATTCCGAATTCAAAAATGAAGTATATTTTACAAAATTCAAAACATATAAGTCAGATTAATTAATTTAATAATTAATTCCCGCTGTCAGAGCAAATAGCGTGTTTTTATGAAACAATAAGTATCAAAAGATTGACACTGGTTTAAGTCTCATTTCAAAGTGAAATTAATTCCAACGACCACCATTGGATTTAATGGTAAAAATATATTCTAATTTCACTTTAAAACCAATTCAAAAGATAATCTAATCATATAAATAAATTAGATTAAAAAGAGGTTTTGAATTAAAATACAACATTTTACACTATTCATTAAAAAAAATGAACTTTATCGGAAAGATACCAAAAATTTACACAAAGTAAATTTTGATGTCCCGATTCTTAATAAGAGTTTTATTTGTTCCAAAAGAATGTTTAAGAGTGAACAAAACTGTATTTAATGATGGTTCAACATCAAAAGGCGATAAGTGAACCTTTAGTGAAAACTAGGGCATATACGCCTAAAATTGAATTCTTTCTGTATTTTATGCCTTTATCTTCTATTGGATAAATGTAAAAATATTTAAAAACATATATAATCATATTTTAGTTATTTTTATCCATTCCCGCCAATACAACTGCTACATGTTAACTACCATTTAAAATAATATTATTTTATTATTAGAGTGCAACGTAAGATTCCCAAAAAACTCGTTGTTGCGTATTGGGTACGCCATCGAGCATAGCGTCCCCTTTAAAGACATATTAATATTTTATTCACAAATATGGATAAATATGAAAATTCCATATTCTATATTTACCTGGGGTGTTACAGTTTATATATCATTAGATAGTTAATCATGGAAATAATGAGTTTGTTAAGGTGTGGGAGTCCATATGAGTTTTATCATATTTTTAGGTGTGAAGATAGTGAGTATGTTTATATAGGTCTAGTCATAATGAGATTTATCACAACAATTTTATTTTATTATTATTGTGTCATATCTTCGGGATGTGTTTCATGTTAATCCATATATCTATGGTTCATTATTTTAAAGCTATGTTACATCCCACGATTATTCCTATCTTATAAGATATTATTAAAATTTATATAATTTCGTGCCTTATGACAAGAATTATTATCTAAAAATTATCAGGTATAACTCTCATTATGTACTTTTATTGCACCCATTTTCTCTTCTTTACTCACCTCTGATAATTGATTATTATCGCATATGATTACCCTAATTGAGTGTTTGTTTTTAATCAAATTCTAATGTTTATATTTCCTAAATTATAAAGGAATGTAACATAGATGACCTGTCTTAAAGAATATCTGATTAGAAGAATATGTGAGTGTTGTTAGAGACATGTTATAGATTAATTAGTTATTTATATAGTTTAAAAAATGTGTCCTATTGGAAGAAGACATTTATTTTTTAGTTGTGTTTTTTTACAAATTCCATAATTCTTTAAACATAAAAGACCCTACGAATATATTTTTATGAAATATTTTCTATAAATACATGAAAGTGTGGATTTAATATTCATGGTATTCTACATTTGTTATCATAATAGTTCTTAGATAAATTTTACGATTATGATGTTGGTTGAGGATTATTTGGGGCTCATAAGTTAAGGTTGATCATAATTTCAATGGTATATATAATCTGTAGGATGGATGAGATATTATTTAAAATTTTAGGGATATGTAAAATAAATTCTTTTTAGAAACCCTAATGATAATTCTATGTATAGGATTACATTCTATAGTTTGGTTATAGTTTTGATTGTGTGGTATTTCTAGGCATTAAATCCTGGTCAGGATATTTGCATGTGTATTTAAATGTGGTATAAATGATCCTAGGGGTAATCACCAGGAAATATTTTTGTTGAATGTCAAATCAATATTCACATTATTTCATGATTAGTGGTCCTAATACTATACACTTATCTAGATACTCCCATGATATTTTATTTGGTTAATTCACATCATCTTTAAAACACATTATGATGTATTTGAAAATATTTTGGCCAAAAAATCCTAATAGTGAATGACTATGGATAATATAGATTAAATCATAGAGATTCATGAGTTAATTTACATAATAATTTATATGTACTTTTATGGATAAATGATAAGTCACTATTTGAGTGCATAATTTTCCATTATTTTTTATATTCATATATTGTGAGAAAGATCATGATAATTTATAGATATTTTATTTATAGATTACAATTACAAGTATAAGATAATCTAACATAATTAAATGTATAATAAACATAAAGTACCCATTTAGAAATAATGGTGTCATTAAAGATGAAATCTTATAAAAATGTTTTCATATTTACATGATCAATTAATCAAATTTTATAGATACCCCTTTAGGGTTTTAATATATGGTTTAAATATGATCATAGTAATAAATATGATAATGTTTTTTATCTATGAATAAATATATATGACATCTAAAAAAAGATAATATATAAATTCGTTATAATCATAGTATATGCCTTTTATAATTAAAAATATGGGTTTCCTTTTCACAAATTAGGTAGTGATGTTGATATCAAAATAAAAATTAAATCTTGATACTATTAAATATTTTAATTAGTGAGTAATACTTATCAACGTGACTATGATATATTCCAAATGATATGGGGATTATGTGAAACCTATAAAGATTTTTCTTTAGTATTTACATTAAATGTTTGGAATCATATATTAAATGTTATTAGAAACCTTATAAATTGATTTTGATACAATGTTATATATTTTGGGATATGTATTAAACAAAAAAATTATTTATGGATTGATGAATCTTAGGTTTAGTACATTCATTATGTTATGAATATAATGGGTGTATTGATTTTGAATAATATTGTGTTTTAATGTATTTTTAACCTTGGTATTGATAATTTATTCATGATATTTTTAGTGAAGTTCATCACTTCTTAGGGATTGTGGTATATAATAGCGGGTGTGTTAAATTATGACCTTATTACTAATTCTGTTTTCGAGATAATGATAGTTTTAATTTATGAATAAATATGTTTTTCATTTATTTTTTAAATTATTGGATATTCAGATGGTTATCAGATAAGTATATTATGGACAACAGATGATTACAATATATACAAACATTAGTGTATTATTATATGAAGGATTATCTTTGTTTGAGGAAACATTTGTATATTAATATAGAATAAGAGAGTAAGGAATCTTTTATATTAGAATGTATTCCGAGAATGATAAATATGTTAGTAATAACATTTCATACATTCAATACTAAGTAATAATTAAAATTATTATGATGAATTTTATTTAAGGGTGTAGAATATAATGTCCTACGATTTTCTATCCTTTAAATTGATACTACATTCAAATAGAATTATTCCCATGAAACCACAAACTAATGGAACACCAAACTAAAATTAACAAAGATATATTAAAATTACATAATGAATTTAATAATTAGTGAATAAAAAGTTAATAATTAATTAAAATAAGTACATATTTTTTTAAATTTTCATTTTAAAAAGGACTTTTTTTAATAGCCATTGTATTTTACCTTTATTTTATCACAGTTAAAATTTTATTATCCATATTATTTGGATTTTAAAACAAATATTTCAATATTTAATTATAAATAAATTTATATAAAATAATAATTAATAAACATTATTTAAAATGATTTTTACAAAAAGGAATTTAACATTATATTTTATTTTTTCATTTAAAATCTAAATTTTTTATTTTTATAATTTAAAATTATTTATAAATGAATAATTGATATATATTAATTATTCTAATATTTTAATAGCATAAATATTTTGGATTTTTATGAAATAGGTGTACTTAGGTCAATAATAAAAAAAATATAGTTTGTACAAAATATATGAATTTTATTAACATAATATTATATACTAATTTAAAATTATTTTTTTATTAATAAAATATTTATTTAGTGAGTAAAAATATTTAAATCAAGAAAATTAAGATTTTATAAAACCAATACATAAAATCTAAAGTAATATTATCCAATAAAAACTATTATTGATTTTTCATTTAAATTAATAAATATTTCTGTAAATATCAATAATATATATTTTTCACATATTATTAATTTAATTTTAAGAAAAAATGTATAATTAAATTTAAATTGATTTATAATGATATCTTACAAAAAAAATATGAAAAATACACAATTTTTAAAAATTTGTTTTCACAGGATACATGCATTACTGTAAAAATAAATTTTTTAGATAAAAATAAATATTATTTGAAAAAATCAATTTAATTTTTTTACCACTAGGTAAAAATTCTTTAATTAGTTACATTTTATTTTTAGTCATTAAAATTAAATCACTAGGGAAAACATTTGTTACCATGGTAAAACCAACAATGCTAAAAGATAATATTATAAGAGTAAATGACATAAAAATATTCAACAAATGGGTGAAAATGAATTTTTATATGATTTCACACCTAATTTAATCCCCCACTCATTTCTTTTCATTTTTGTGTATTTTTTTGTTTCACACATGTGCTCTCTTAATATTAATTTGAAATATTTATATAATTTTATTCTCACCACTTATGTATGGGGCCTCTGACCACCCATTAAATAGAACCCTAAAAATTTTGTTTCATATTGAAAAGATTAACTTATTCATTATCATAGACTCATATTCCAAATAATTTAGCCTCTAGAAACTAGGTATTGGCCGATGAACTTCTTTTATAAGGAGTCCTCTAAGTGAGAACCAATTTTATCAACATGAGTTATCTTCCCCTAATTTCTCCCCCCTTATTTCTTATAGTATCAAATAAAATTTTATAATTACTATATAAATATATAATTATATTTTTATATTTAATGTTGTTATTCTAATGTAATTTTTATTAACCAAATTTCATTATTTTATATTAGGAAAATGAAACGGTAAATATTATATTATTAGGAATAATGCCTCCATGAAGCAATATATTCTTTTTTACCTCCACCTCCCTTCACTTGTTATATGGAGGGAATTGGTTAATAGTTTTACATATATAATCATATTATGAATATAAAAAGTATAATCCACCTTTCATCCATATCAATCATAGGTAAATGAAAATGATAACAATGAGTTCTGTGGACTACCAACTATAAATTAATGCATCTTATTTTTCACCGCATCTCTTTATTATTTATTAAACTCTATTATTATATTACTAAACACAATAAAAATTTATTAATGATATCATTATTATTATTTAATAATAACAATATTCTAAAATAAATTACTATAATTATCATAATCATATATTAATTATGGTACGTTTGTGTTGGGTTCGATCAAACCACCTAATTGGGAAATGATATAAAATATCATCAATAATAACAAAGGGAACATATTTAGAACTAAATTATGATTTAAATAAGTATATAAATAATATTTTTTGTTATAAATCAGTAGTATTAATTTTTAACTAAGTAATTAATATACCACAACACATTCATTACAAATAATTAGTGCATGCTTTTTAGTAATTTCAACTATAATAACCATAACCAAAACAACCGTAGAATGAAATTATAACATTAAAAATAATTAAAAATTTATAAGTAATTATAAATAATCAATTATAGTAGATTATATTATATAAAAATGATGACATTTTTTAGAATAATTAATAACAAAATTGATATTATGAAACTAGTTCAAATCAATTATTATTACTCACACCCAATATTTAAAATAGTATATAACTATATAATATTATTGTATATAATAATTATAAATTATTTTTATAAAACATTATTTATATAAAAACGTCTCAAACAATGTTTTTAAATATATTAATGTTATTTATATAGGATCCATGTGTGTAGTAAACTATGAATGGATACAGTTTGAGGGCTTATTATCTCAAATTTTCATCCCTTAAAGAAAATTACATATTATTCAATATGTTTTATCTGGAATGGTAAACATAATTCCCATTTAATATTTTTTGTCATGATTCATTCATTATTCATGGTATTCAAATTTTTTATTTGGAATCATAATCTTAAATTATTTTTTATATAATTGTTTCTTAGGTAGTAAGTGTTTCTTTGTATGAAATTTAATTTCATTATACATTTTTGATATTGAACACAATTTTTTATTGTATAGTGTGGATTAAATAACATATTGATTTAATTTTTGAATTATCATTTATTTTATAATCTTTAATTGTGAATTTCTTGATGTTCCTCTCAAGATACCTTCATTCATACGTTACTAATATCTTGAGGGGTTCATCACCAATATCACTATTCAAATATAGATTAGTTTTGAAGGATAATATTTCTAAGGAATTTATATAATTTTCTATATAAAAACAATATAATTTTTTGTTGTCTAGTAATTCATGGGGTTTTACATGTCTTCAACCTATTTCTTTTACCCACAAGGATGATTATTTACCCATTTTAAGTAAATTCACAATTTTTTTATTTCTTTTGGAAACACTATTTATTCTATGTAAATATTCATTAGATGATTTTTTCAATTTACATATCTATGAATAAATGACATGTTAAGGTTTTTTTATACTAAATTACATTCATTGAATGATTAAATGAAATTATTAACATTTTTTGTTATGGTTTGTTTTCATCATAGTGTGAAAAGTTTCTATTTATGAAAATATCCATGTGATCATATATTTATGATACCTTTATATTAATATATAAATCTTGATCTCCATATATCAAGGTTCCAAATTGAAATTATGATTCTCATAGTTTTATAAAATATTCCTCTTCATATTATTTCAAAATATCCATGTTATTTCTTATTTTTAAAATATTTTTCTAAAAATATTTATTTTGTTTTATATATTTCATTTTCCTCTAATATATTTTTTTACCTGATCATAGATTATCAAAATGGTACCATAAAAGTTATTTCTACATATGTCGTATGAATTGTTCATCTATTTCCTAAAAATGTTTCATCATTTCATGTTTCATTCCTATGCATTGATTTTTTACAATCCTTACTATTATTTATATATCATTTTTTATAAATTCAATTATTTAATTTCATTGGTTAAAGAGTGTTCAACTTGATTCTATAAATCTATTGATTTATGAAATTATAGATTAAAATGTATACCCTTTTTCTATATAGTGTAAAAATAAAATTCTCTATTATCATGATTGAAGATACTGTAAATGGAAATTATTGAATATCTTTTGTACCCATTTACATTCCACTGTAATATCATGTTATGATTATTGTTGTACGTATTAATATTTTCCTTATGTGATTACATTTAAAGGGTATGTTAAATCAATTTTCATTCCATGGGATCTTTATGATTTATAGATGAATTCTTATATAGAACATATGTAAAAATGATGATGGTAGAGTTCATATATCTCCCTCTAATGCATTGTTTAGGTTTATATCTCATGAGATATAGTGTCACTCAAATAATTATTTTGTTCACATTAGTAGGGGTTAATTATTTTATCACACATCCAGGGATAGACATGACTAGTTTATTAAAACAATAATTGGCATAATGAGATTATATAAAAAATTATTTATGATTATAGTTGTTATATATATTGATGTAACTTTTATGGTTATACCACCTCTCTATGTTTCTTACTATTTAATCTATATTACAATCCATTTTTATGCCTCTCTTCGATGATATTCCTCACTTTTAAGATATTAAATGCATTAACCAATTAATTAGGATATATGCATTTTTTGGTATAAAATTACATTTATTATTTCATTATACCCATTTTACCATCTTTTGGTAAATATTGACAACAAATATCTATCTATTATGACTACCATTACTGATTTCAGATCACCCATTTTAATATATGTCAATTTCCCTATGTTATAAATGAATGTAATATATATTATTTTTTTATCAGAGTATCTAGTATGGAGAACTTGTCATAGTTTTTAAAGACATATTGGATTAGTCAATTTCGTATATAGTGCTAAAAACTATTATTGGTTGAAAATGACATGAGTTTTGGTAGTCAATTTTTTCCTTTAATTATATAAAACTCCACACCTTAAATATCATCGGAATTTATAGTAATTAAATATTTTATTTCAAGTAATGTAATTTATATGATCAAATTCATAGGTTTTGTAATCATTCATAAAAAAACATATTAAACAATGGTGAGTTGACCATATTAGGAGTACACATTTGGATCGTCCTTCAAAAAAATCATCATCAATGCAAAATAAATATATATTATTTGGAATGTTTTGAATTTACCATAGAAAAATTGTCAAACATAATCCCTAGAAGAAAAAATTATACCCATGGAAAAATTAATAGTGAAAAAATATCAATATGGTATGAAAAATACAAAAACCAAAAAGGATGTCACATCTCTCATTCCACTTCTACAAAATACTCAAAAAAACCAATTTACATAAATAATCCATCCATGAATCTGGGCCATCAGCACAACACTTCCTTCTCTAGGCCATGTTATTTCCATTACAAATCTTACATGATAGTTAATCCATGAACCCTCATAGGAGTAGATACAAAGAAGGGTGGCCTCTATCACAATCTGATCAATTACGAGAGAATGAATCTATATAATCAACACACCATCATAACTTATTTAAAAACCATACCAAACCAACCATAGATACATTAAAACATCATCGCATAACTGCAATCACACCACCACATATCATTATCTCATATCCACCATGGAACCATGCGTGTGTAGGGTGTTGAAACCATGATGGATGTCAAACTCATTCCCCATCCATTAATTTACATTCATATATTTTACTTACTATTATGGTGTAGTAATGTTGTAGTGTGGGGTAGAATCTTTGAGGAATACTAGCATGCAAGTATTTAATTGACCAAAACCCATAATCAGAATTCAACAGTATCACTCTTCATATTTTGTTTTGAATAAGACAATATAGTTAGGTTTTAATAATAATAATGAAGGAGGAGATCATGGTCAATTTTAGGGCCCCTGAAAAAAATAAAATCCATGATTTAACAAGGAATATTCCTATAAAACATGCAAAAATGTGGTGAAATATGAACATATTATTTTTTTAATCAAATTGTATCTACTTATGCTATAATTATATCATAGTCAGTGTATAACCAACAACGTAATATAATTATTCTTTGTTTTTAACCAAAAATAATCATAGGATAATGGATATAGTCCATCTCATCTGTAATTAGGCCTAGTTTGTTCAATCACAGTTCCCATCGTAATGGTTGTTTGAATAAATGTGATGAAAAATTATTATTAACCTAATTACTATTCATAGGGTTACCAAGGTTCAATATATGGAATCATTAGGATCCTAAACATCCCTACTCTCAACCTCCAACCCTAGTGGAATTATCCATGAAAAGAGATGATGATTATTTGTGTGGAATTATTTACCATGTTTCATGTAATCCTAGAACTATTTTGAAAGAGACTATCCAAGATTAAACAAGAAAGAATAAATGTATAAAAATTGAATGAAATTAACATCTAACTAAAATTAACTTCCCCAAAATGGAATGATGAAAATGAGAAATATGAAAATCCAAAAAGATATCAAACCAAAATGAATATACTACAAATGATGAAATAATCAATAACCATGTATGCATTGATTAATAATGACATTTGATGATGGGAATGAATGTAAAAAATAAAATCAAGGATTCAACGTTGAATAACGGTCGTTGAAATATTAAAAAATTACTATAATTCAATAAAACAGTGAAATTTTTTTACTAAATAGGGTTTTGGATGAACATTTTGAAAATGGTTGAATAAAAATGAGATATAATAAAAGTGTGTGAAGCTATTGTGAATGCCAATGTATGAGAAAAAATAATATTCTCACGAATTACACAATGTGTAATTCATTCACATCATGTAATGAACTGATTAAATTCGATCTTAACATATGCATATCATGTAAGTTAGTTTCATTCCGTAAATTTAATATCATAATTTCCCTCTGAATTATTGGTATGTATCATTGACAAAGAATGACATAGAAACATTCAAATCGTGTAATACCTTCATTTTTTTGTAGGATTATGATTTTTTGAAATCATTAAATCATGTAATAGATTTATATGATATCTATTTTTTTCATATCATGAAAAAGTTTCAGGAGCTAGTATATCATTATGTTGGCATGTTGTGAATGGGTTTTATGCATTGTGTATGTGATACACGTCTAAATCTGTTTTGTGGTTATTTTTTAAAAAAAATTCCATAGTTTTAAAATATGTAATTCCCACAAAATTGAACAAAAAATAGATTATTATCTAATAAACCATTATAAAACATTATATAAATTTATCCAATATATATATATATATATGTATATATATATACATATATATATAGTCACAGAATCAAATTTCCCAAACACTGGAACAATTTTATTTCCTCAAATAGAATGAAATTCAATAGGGATTCCATCGGAAATTGTTTTTTAATTAGAAAATGTTAGATACCTAGAATACATCCTCTTAGGAAAATCATTAATTCCTCATAACAAAGTTATTTATCCAGATTATTTATTATTTTAACTATAATTTCAAAACTGTTTCTTAAATTACATACCAATTATTTTCAATTTACATTGAAATAAATTTTCTATCATCAATCAATGTAAAATGTAAATTGAATAATGGTCATACCATAAATATATGTTCCTAACTATAGAAAGTTATTTGTTAAACCGTCTTTACTTCATAAATATATATATAAAATAAATTATGACGGATTCATCATAAAGGGTTCAAATTACTCTGAAAATGATGTAGGGTTAGTAGAAAGTGAAAATTAATTTCTAAAGTGGGTGAGATATAAGGTATAATTAATTATAAATATAAATATTCTAGTTATGTCACTCTTTATGATAAAAAACTATCCATGATGCTTGTAACTCAAAGTGGATCGATGAATATATCATGTAAGTATAAAAATATACATTTTCCATTTCGTTTTCAATCAATATAATTATTTTTTAAATAATTTTTCAGATCAGATCCCACATCCATCCCCAATCCATAAGAGATCCATCAGTGGATTTATTTGTATGGAAATGTTGGTTTTTATGTTCCTAGTTTACAACCCAATACATTTTTCATTCTTTTTCATTATATATATATATATATTAGAACATGGTTGTAATAAAATTCCAAGAGTCATTGTGAACTATATTAAATGAGTATTGAAATTTCCATAATACATATCCTTAATAATATCATCTTGTGTCATTCGTCAATGAAAACACCCCAACACTAGTTCAATGAATAATCATGAATAATTCCAAGAGAAGGGTAAGAAGGGATAATCATCTTGAAATAGATCCATCCTAAAAATTTTATTCTTGGAATATATGAGATAAATAATGAAGGATGTAAGATTGGACTTATTTAAAACTAACTCAAAAATATTTCATTAATCGTATTAAAATAATATTTGTTCAACCGTAGCTTTAATAAGATCTAAATTAATTTTCTAATATTACTTAATGACTTTGGTGTATCAAAAGAAATAAAACTATAAAATAATATAAAATCATGGTTCCATGATTTCTATATTGAATTGGAGTATTCAAATATTACTGATAATCACCCCAGGTTTAAAATCCAGTAACAATTCAGTAAAAAAAATTCAATTTTTTTAATTTTAATTAAATTAATAAACCCACCAATCATTATAAAACTCAAAAAAACAATAAAACAAGGGTTTCAAAAAAATCCACTGAACAATTGTCTTTTTATTTAAGATGTGTAATGATTTTTTATTTTTAAAACATGATTTCAATGAAAAATATCTCTTTCCTAGGTAAAAATAAGAAAAAAGATTAAATTTACTGACATTAATGCTACAAAAAGACTCCCCCACACTTAAAATGATAAAGAGTCTTTACAATCATTAAAATTACATTTGTAGAGATATCACATTTATATTATTCTGAAAATGAAATGGGAAAATAAAAATTGAATTAAGGGAATCAGGAGCTCTATGTGATGAGTTTCATTACATGGAGAAATATGGTGAATGATGATTTAAAATTGGATGACCTATATAATTTATTAGAAAGGAAAAATATTCACTATTTAAAAAATTATTCCACAGGGTTTTAACATGATGAATGCTATTAAATGGGATGGTGAACACAATGAATAGTAATGAAAAATAAACCATAGTCATTCAGATTTATGGGTATAATTTTGTTTATGGATAGCCAATGAGCAATAATTCTTCTGAAATTAAAAAAAATCCAAAGTACAAGATTGAAAATAAATAAAAAAAATAAAATATGGGTTTCTTGCTACAATGCTCTGAAAATTACCCATTATAAAGATGTATGGACAAATGGATTAGGTAGTTTCATCCACCTACTTAGAAGTCTACTATATCTTACAAGAACTGGTCATCATGTCATCGATCTCAGATTGATGCTTGGAGGGGTTAACCATCTCATGAGCATACTGAGGATGAATATCATATGGTATGAAAATAATATGTTCCTGTATTGGTGGGGGGATATGTTGATCATAGATATTCAATGAGAGATAATCATGCTGGAACTCGACATCATCTAGATGACGAGTCAAATGAAACAGGAGGGAAGATTGTGGAGGGATATGTGCATTGATGACCATCGATGAGGAGGAAGAGCTTGACATGAAAATTTATTTATAGTAATATAAATAATCCAAGAATAAATAAGTCACATGTCAATATTCCATTTATAAATATTGTAATTATAAAACAGTGTGAAGTGGAATACAAGTATTAAAAACTCAACCATGTATAATGACAAATGGAGGTGGTAATTGGCATATTACTAAAATGAAAAGTCAGAGATCGTTGAGATCTACATCAAGAGTCCCTTCCAAAATAGAGGTTACATAATGATGGACCCCTCTATTGGTATAAATGATAGAGGAAAAGACAATATGAAAAACTGGTTTGGTGTGGGTCGTGGAGCTGGCATCGATCTTAGTGGATGGTAGAGGTGAAATACCGATCTCGATGGTTTTTCTGTGTTTGGATATAGTGTCTATGTATAAAACCTCAGTAGATGAAGGATAGGATATTCCATTTCACCTCTATGTTTTCTCTTTCAAAAAAACATTTTGGTCCTTAGGTCCTATCATCTCAAAAGGAAAATAAACATGGGAAGGGGATGGTGTTGAAATTCAAGTCGATGAAGGGCCTGATAGTGGTAGGGTGTTAGAGTATATTGGTTCTAGTAGTGTGTAGGGATGTAAAAAAATGGTAATAAACTGCAGTTGATGTCCAGGTGTTGGAACATATAACACATGATCAATAGAAAATACTTTTGGTAGTGTTAGATATCTACTGTGAAGGATGGGGTGGTCTAGGGATTAAGAAAGGTAGTGGTGGATGGAGAAATTATATGGGTGGTATCATAGGTTTGTACGGGTGTCGTACTGGGTTATGGAATTGTTGGGGTAGAGGTATGGGATGAGATGGAGCTATAGAGATAAGGGGATGAGGTAGTAGAATATGTTGGGGTTGGATCAGAAACAAGAGTAGGGGATGGAGTGGCTAGGTTAGCTACATGCATATTAGAGGCCTTGTCAGCCTCTTCTAAATATGATGGAAACCATCAATAGATATTAATGTCATTCAGGAGTATCCCAATATTTTGAAAAGGGAGAAAGGTAATTCCCTCCAAATGGATGAGGGAGGTGAGTGTCCTAGTTTTTTTAATGATATCATCATGTCTACCGAAATGTGTAATGAGTGATCCACCCATCAATGTGTAATGATTCCGGAACACCAAAATCCTATTTAACACAAATAATTTCTAGTTATGCTTACTGTGGGTATTTTCATGTTTGATAGGAGAAGGATGACTTGGATTTGGATTACCCCAAAATTGGAATCACCCTGTTCCATCCAAGAATTTGCAAGAGCCCTATGTAGGATCTGAATAGTAAGACCTCATATTGTAGTTATCTTTGTATTGTAGGGATCATAAAAACTCAAGCAGTATCTCGAGATCATAGAACATTGTTGTGCAGCCTCAATCATATTTTTCTTGAGATGTAATGTCAAAAAGATGGGTCATGAAATGATATTGGGTGATTGGATCCCAATGAGAACTATAAAATCACCCAGGATGTGCTCCTATGGAGGACATCAATGTCTAAAGTGGAGGAATCCAATTCCCAAATTAAAGTGGTAAAGGAACTGAAGGAATATCTCCCTATAATTCTACACTTAGAACAGTGCGATCATGGTTAGGTAAAGGTGGTCTATGAGGCAATGGAAATCATGGTGAATGTGGATGTGGTCTAGGACAGCAGGGTCCAACATATTATTCGTCTACATCGGCTTTCCCAATAAGTGAAAAAAATGGGCATGGTGTGCAGGGTTGAAAAATGCTTACAGGGATAGAAGTGGTGATCAACACATAACTGTGATCCCCTAGAGGCTGAATGTGAGTCACTTGAGGTGAAACAAATGCTTTTTAGGAATAGGAAGATGCATATTAAGGTTCTATGGGTGGATGAGGATGTGATACCCTCCACCACATAGGTGGAAGAGATGTTTACTCATGATCGAGCATGTAGTCCATGAACAGGGTGTGAATGGTTTTAGTTTGGGACATTTTAAATAGGGGTTATGGAGATTGATGGTGGGGGGGGGATTATTTGGGGTGAATAATTGAATAAAGGATGAGTAGCACCTTCGGGTGTGGTATCTCATGGAAAGGAGGTTAGAGTTGTGTGGAAGGATGGCGATCAGGTTGGTGGGGGATCAGAATGAAACCAAGGTTCACATTATTTTAAAACACTAGTTTGAAAATTAAATGTATTATATTTAATACACTCTATAGAAAACATGACTTTGTAACATTTTTACACTCTCAACTATTACATATCATGTATTTCTTGAACATCATGTATTTTTTTCATTTCCCCCTATTAGATTAGGGTCTGTCAACATACTTATAACAACCCTCTAAAACGTCCTAAATACTGATCTACCCTACCCTAGCCTATTAAGCCTACCATGGGTTTTCTCCTTGTTAGTTCTCTATTTACATTTAGAGCTATAAATTTCTCTAATAATATACATTTAACTTTTAGTCGATACCCATTATAAATAAAATTCTTAAAAATAGAGGGGTTTTCATGGTGGGATGACCACTCTTATAATAGGTTTAGTGAAATTTTCATCAATTGAAGCACTGAATCCATTATCAATATTTTGTATGTTCATAATAAACTCTTCATATTTCACATGGTCATTTTTCATTATCATGATAGAATTTATGACAATATATTGACAGGATTCATTATTATCACTCTTCTCCACAACAAACACTACCGATTCTTCAGCAACACTAGAAATAAATATACCTAGGTTATCAGATATTACCACCTTTAATGTGAAAATAAATTGTATTTGATGGATTACGGGGATATCACCTTCATCTTCTGTATCCCAACTAAAAATATTAGTGTAGGAAATGAATCTCCCATCTTTTACTTAGATGTACTTGATAAATCCTCAAGGATTCTTGAATGAATATTTAGTGAGTTAGAGTGACACCCTTGTTTGTTTCAGCTCTCTAAGATACAACTTCTTAAAAATAATAATGGGCTTTCAATTGTGAACTTATTTAGTATGATAGGATTTCTATTGTGGTGATTTTGGATAATGCAATGCTACACAAAAAGGAAGTGGGAATTGTTGATATTTTAAAGGATCTAAACCTTGTAGTGGGTAACCAGGTGGTCCCTAATTCCATTATGGTACCTTCTACTCCTATTACAAATATAACTTTTATTTTTCCACTACTTTTGAGATAGACACTATTGGAAGTGTTTTTTAACATTTTGGCCCTTTTTATACAATTTTATTTGTTGATTTTAATTCATATAATCAAAATAATGATTATTCATATATTATATCTTTACCCTATAATACTAGTTATAATGTGGGCCTCAGCACATCTTACAGGATTGAATTTATGTTATTGTAGTCGTACGGGATGGTGGAATAACAATTGACTAAAAAAATTAGATTCATTATTAGTGCCTCAACATATGCTATGGGGCGAGTAGTCTCTTCAACATTTATGAATTACATGCCAAGTATGTCCTATATAACTTTTCCACATACTATAATTGTGGGAATAATCTTTTAAAATTTCTCTTCCGACTAAAAACATATTGAACATAATCCTTCGTCCGCAAAGGAATCAACTATAGTACCTATAGCTGATTAAAGTCATTGATATAAATTTTTACGTTTAAGCTACCCATGTAGTCCATGATGTGGGAATTTTCAGGTTAGATCCTTGATTTTTTGACATTATTTCCCTCTTGATTCTCCATCCACATAGGAAATGATTTAAATTTCATTACAGAGCATTCAAGTTTAGATTGGTAGGTAATATTGGCCAAGAAATTTTTGTGCCAATTCCACTAAAGTCATGATTTACCCATTAGATTGAATATATAACCAATCATTGGTACTATCACTTATGTATATAGGGAAATCACTTAATTGAATGGAATATGATTATACACATTGGTTGTGAAGGTTATCAAAAAACTCAAATAGTTCTTAATGTGTTAGTGGGTGTCTTCGGGTTGAAATTCATTGATCTTTCAAATGTTCTAGATCAGGTGAATGGGTCCATGTGTTATTTGAAAAGTGTGCACCAAAATTTTTGGGAACACAATTCTGGGAGCATCACCAATAATAGAAAAAAACTAAATTCAATACTGGTGCACTCCAATATTGTTGGTCACTAACCCTTATTGGAAGGTAGAGGACATTATGGGTCTTGAATGTGTGGTCGATAATTATTGTTACGTTTAGCCACTATGAAGATGTGGCATATAGTGATGGTTCCATCGATCATGATATTGAAGAGAAGTTGTTATTGTGTGTTCAGTATTCTTGAGAGAGTCAAGGTTCTATTGGAATTTGACTACCATTGAGGATATGAAATAATGACCGAAATAGAGGGGATGCAGGTTCACCCGAAGGAAATAACATTTAAAAATAAAAGGTGAATAAGAAATTGATAAATGGCAGTTATATAATCTAGGGATTGATCTAAAGGTCACTGTTCCTGATAAACAATAATCCCCAGGAATTCTAGAAAAATTTTATTTGGCTGCATGTGTCGTTGAATTCATGTGGGGAAATATTAGAGTATATTTTATAGTCTCAAACAACACATAATACTAAGGTTAATTAAAATGGATGTGTGGCATTAAAACCACGAGGACTACTTCTTATTTAGTAGCTAATAGATCAAAACCCATATATGGGATTCATCACATATATTAATCAAATTTGGGTTTGTTTAATACTATATAGTTTGTATTTAATTTAGATAATAAATGAAGAGTTTGTGATTGAATTCTGGGATCTTAACAAAACATAACCATAGATTTTACATGGAATATTCTAAAAGTAAGGGTCATAAAGCAGTGCATGATTGGACAATTCATTTTTCTCAGACCAATTGGATCTATAAATGTTGTAAAAATAAAAATTTTACGATATATATAAAAACCTAATTTCATTATCCTTGGATTTAATGAAGAAAGTTTGATGATATAATGGTAATAGTCATTCATAACTCGAATTAGGGTAGGTTCGTTCCAACGCACATCCCATGATCAATGTTGTGAGAAAGAATGTGATGAAAAATTATTATTAACATAATTACTATCCATTGGGTTACAATGGTTAAATTTAAAGATTCATTAGCTTCGGAAACACCCATACTCTCGACCCCTATCCCACAGTGGATTATCCATGCATAGTGGTGATGATCAAAAGTAATAAAATATTAATCACGTTGTGTATAATAATAAATTAGTTGAAAAAAGAGACAATATGAATTAAAAGTAATGAAATCAATGTATATCAATTGAGATAAATAAAAATCTAATTAGATATTTATTCTCATTAAGATTTGATGAAGAACGAGCATTACGAAAATCCAAAAAGAAGATAAACAACCAAAAAGTACCATGAATAAAGAAACAATTAAGAACTATGCTGGAGTCAATAGAGATTAGAAGATGATAATTTATATGAATGTCAAAAATTAATGTGGGGATACATTATTGAGTAAATGATGTGGAGTGATTAAAAAATCACAAGAATTCAATAAAAAATGAAATTCTTGTAATAAATTTCGTTTAGGATGTAAACATATGAAAACAGTGGCTGAAAAATGAGATAGAATAATTGTGTGCGAAGCAGCTGTGCTCAGTAGAGCATCGAAAATAATAATATCTCCACGAATTACATGACATGTATGAGATACACATAATGTACTAGATTATATGATATTCTTTCCATCATATTCATGTCATGTATGTTGGATTCATTCCATGTATTTGAGATCCACTTTTCTTACCGACTAATCTATTCGTATCTTTAACTTTGAGTGTCGTAGAAACTTTCACGTTGTGAAATATCTACACATCATGTCTTATTTTCATTTTTTGCATGATTTGTATTTCTGGAAGATTCACATCGTGGAATATATTTATATAACGTTTCGTTTCTGGATGACTCCCAGAGGATCCCTGTACTAGGTTGGTCACATAGAATCAAGCACATTTCTCCTAATGCCAGAGGTTGCAGACTATTAGCATGGGCCTTAGGTGTGATTGTGGGGAAACTATGCCCTCATTGGCATAGTGACATAGCAGAAGAGAAACAGTTATAAATAGTGGAAGTAGTAATAATGGAATAGAACTAGAACATCGGATGACTGAATGTAATACGCAGCTGGAGCTAATATATAATGATTCATAAAACATACATTCAAGAAAGAATCCAAACACATCACAATGCTGAAATACAGTACTAAATTACTGTACTAAAGAAAACAATAAACAACTCCTCAACATTGCAAGCCTCGGCTTGGTCCCATGATCTTCATCTCCAAAGTAGTAAACTAACTGAAGTAGAAGGGTACTTTCCCTTATCTATACCTTCAACAATATAATCTGTTTTGAACCAAAATCATGACCCAAATAGGGTGTGAGATGAATCCTAGTAGGAAACCACAAAGAGATATGTTTCTAACAGTCAGTGAATATATATGGCAGGTAATAAGAAAAATTAGCAGTAAACATGGAAGTACTCAACAGTAAACATTCCTACAGTTTCAAAGCATGCAAACACCACATATCAAGTATGTAGATAATCACAAATCGGCAACCCTCTAAAATTTACTCAATACATATCCCCTCTTGTCCTACCTAGATAACATAGGCAACCCTCTGGGAAGTACACACAATCTAACCACTCTGGTTGAGATTTTGTAAAGGAACACTAAGGAAGCCCCCAACTTCAATTCCCCTTGTAGAAAATCATGTTCAATGGCTCCTTAATGAAAAACTCAACGTCAATTCCCCCAATATTATTTTAAAGGATCTTACATGCACTCTGACAAAGCGCTGAATTTAAATTCCTACTTTGGTCTTGTAACGTAATTGTAGACACTCTGATGGATCTCTCTACTTCAATCCCCTAAATGGTCTCATATCATGATAATAGACACACTCTGGAGAATCCCATATATACATTCTATCTATGGTCTACTACACCAGGTTCTCATAGCACTGTGTAATTCAACCGAGCCTAGCAATACAATGCGGCCATAGTAATCCTCAAGAACAACTTGTCTGACCAGTCTACAACATAACAACAAGATAGATAATTATCACTCCATATTAAAACAACTAGGCATAGAAATTGAACAATATCCTAATAGGTAATCTAGACCAAACGGTCAAAACAAGCAAACATGGAAAAATATCGGAAGACTGAATGTAATACGGAGCTGGTGCACATATATAATGATGCATGATACCTATGTCTATGAAAGTAGAAAAACACATCACAATGATGAAATATAGTAATAAACTAATGTACGATAAAAAATAGTAAACAACTCCTTAACATCGCATGCCATTGTCCCATGCTCTCAAGCTCCCAAGCAGTAAAGTATCTGAAGTAGAAGGGTAATTTCCCTTATCAATAACTTGAACAATATAATCTGTTTGGGACAAAAAGTATGACCCAAACAGGGGTTCAGATGAATCCCAGTAGGCAACCACCAATAGATCTGTGCCTAATAGTTAGTGAATATATATGGAATTTAATTAGAAAAATTAGTAGTACACATGGAAGTACTCATAAATAAAAGTTCTTACAGTTTCCAAGCATTGAAACACCACATATCTAGTAAGAATATAATCTAAAATAGGTAAACCTCTTGTATGTACTCAAAACCTATCCCCTTTAGTCCTACCTAGCAAACACATGAAACCCTCAGGATAGTGCACACAGTCTAACCCATCTGGTTTAGCATTTGTAAAGGCTCTCTGTGGAATCTTGCAACGTCGATTCCCATTATAGCAATGTATGATAACAGAATCTCTAAGGAAGCACTAACCATAAATACGCCCTATAATCTTATAACAGAACCTACATACACTCTAAGTACGCACTCAACGTCAATTCCTATTATGGCCTCATAACATAACTATATACACTCTGAGGGAGAACTCAACATCCATCCCCCTTATTGTCTCGTATGGTGATAAAAAATAGACTCTTTGGAGAATCCCTTACATCCATTCTCCATATGGTCTACTACAGCAGGTTCTCACGACTCTGTGTAAGTCAAATGAGCAATAAAAAACAAAACAGCCAAAGTAAACCTCATGAACTACTTGGACAAACCATCAAGAACATAACTACAAAGACTTATAATAAACACTCCATCCTTACAATAATTGGCATGGAATGTAAACAGTAGCCTAAAAGGCAATGTAGACCATTATATCAAAACAATAAAGCATGAAAAAACACCCATAGATTAGCAATGATAACCCTATTCTCCACGAATAACCCATATCCAATCAAACTAGGAATAACTGTCACAATCTGGGATATAAACCAAGAACACGCAATTCCCCTTTCATGTATATTAGACACCTTTCCACTAAAAATCAAACTATTATCAATGGAATGTCACAATCCATCTACCTCGGTGTTGTAGGTTCGTTATACATGAACCTCAAGCCTTGAATCACCCAAGAACACCATAGATCTACAAAAATGTCTTAAACTTTTAACTGAAGATAACATGAGAAATAGGGGGAATTAGGAAACAAACCCCAAGAACAAAGAAGAGATTATCGAGGTGATCCCAAAACAATCTATGGTGGTCGAATCGGATAACAGATGTTCGATCAGGGTCTCAGAGAAGTTTCATGGTCGTACATTGTATCCTAGACGAGATAGGTCAATAAGGAGAGTGTTCTATCATTCATATGTGACACCGGTCTATTTAATGAAAAAAAATTACATAGCCTGTTCTTTATAAGTACATGGAATTTACTTTCCCTTACCGGCCCCCCCATTAGGCGGTCTCCAGTTCACCACACACGGTTGTGTGCTTGGCTGCTACACAACCAACACTCGACTACCCGTGGTATCTAAGTACACGGTGTGTACTCATAAGTATAGAACGTGTACTGAATTTTTTTCTAAAAACTCCACTTTTATTTAAAAACACCATAAAAAGGAAAACATAACTGAAAAGAAGACCCAGGTTGTTACAAATATCCCCCCTTAATGAAATTCATCCCTGAATTTCCCTTGCAAGGTGGTGTAGAAGAATAATTCTCTAAAAGATCTAACCACTATAATCGTACATAATCCTCCCTCTCCCATGTAACATCCTTTACTCATTCGTACTGCCATAACACTCATACCAGAGGAACAGACCAGCCATGGAGAACCATCATACTATGATCAAAAATCCAGATAGGGTACTCCTCAAATGAGGCATACACATTTAAATCAACCTCCACGGGTTTAACAACAGGATATGAGTCTAAGAAGTAATGTCAAATATGAGAAATGTTGAAGACATCACACATAGCCCGATACCTCTGAGGTGACTACAACCGATGATAAACTGATCCAAATCTCCCCAAAACCTCAAATGACCCGACGTACCATGATGATGGTGTACCCTGTCTTCTAATTCTTCGGTGTCCCGACCATGGTGTGAAATCTTGGAAAATATGTTCTCCGACCTTGAACTCCATAGGTCATATCCGTCAATCAGTAGAAGTCATCTATCAAGACTGTGTAGTATCCATCCTCTTCCAAATCAACTCTATCTACTTTGTGTTCTCCTGGAAAAAATGAGGTCCCAGCATAGCTACCTCTCCTGCTTCCAGCCTGCCTAAGGGGGAACATAATTTCCTACCTTACAATGCATCTTATGGTTACATCTAAATAGTTTTTTGAAATCTATTATTATAGAAAAAAATCCACAAGAGGTATGTTCTACACGAACAATCCTCCAAAATCTAGGGTGCATGCTCGAAGCATGTCCTCAACCACCTGAATAGTATGGTCAGGCTGGTCATCTATCCTAGGGTGGTAATCTGTACTCAGAAGTACCTATGTACCCAAGGCCTTCTGCAATCCCTGCCACATTCAGGAAGTAAAATGTTCATCCATATCTGATACAATAGTGTGTGTAACTCCATTTATATATACTCAATCGCGGATGTACAACTGTCCCTTCTCATCAACCATAAAAGTCTCCATGATATACAAGAAGTTTTCATCCTTCATCAATATTTAAATAAAAACCCAAATAGCATCATTCCCTTGAGGAGACCTCGTAAGACCTATTATGAAATCCATCGCAACATCCTTCCACTTCCACTTGGCAAAGGGTAACTGCTGCAAAAGTCCCACTAGTCACTGATTCTCTACCATTATCTATATATAGGTGGAACACCTCATCACAAAAGCAGAAACATATCTCTTAAAACATGGCCACCAATACTAGTGGTGTAGTTCAATATACATCTTGGTGACCCCAGGATGAACTTCTCAAACAGTGGAATGAATTTCCTCCATCCGCTCCTCACGTATATCTGCTGACAACAATATGTTCTGATAAAAATGCAAGATCTCATTAGGCTCTTAGGTCCATCTAGAAATAGGGTCCTCTCTAGACCCACATTCCAGTAGGACTGGGACTTCAGAATCAGATAGTATCCTCATTTGCACTTGATCATGAAGAATAGAGGTAACAACTATAGATGAACGAAATGCCTGGCCCTGCTTGTCGTGCACCTCCAAATGAATCTCATAAAATAGAAACATAAGTTTTTCTCTCACTACTGGCCTCCTGAAATACCTGTATTTGAGTCCTTCTAATCAGTGCATCAGCATCCACATTTCCTTTCCCATGTGTATCAGAAATCTCAAAGTCAATGGATTGAAGGTACTCATCCCACCTTGGCTTTCTCAAATTAAAGTCACACAGAGTGATGAAATAAATGAGAATTTTCTAGCCTGTGAAACTTACAAAATGTTCTCCCAAAATTTAATTTGTCCATCAACATAATGAATGAACAACTAAATCCATCTCAACATCATGTGTCAGGTAATTTCCCACATGTGGCCTCAACAGCGAGACCCGTACGCAATGACTTTTTCATTATGCATATGCAAAGATCCCATCCAGATACCTGAAGCATCAAAATAAACTATATAGATATTACCTATCACTGGAAAGAATAGTATCAGTGCTTAATTCAACCTCTCATTCATCTCTTGAAAGGCTGACTCATAAGAATATCTCCACAACTACATCACACCCTTCTTTGTTAGGCCTGTTAGTGGCACTGATAAGCATATGAAGCCTTGCATCAAACTCCTATAGTATCCAGCTAGCCCTAGAATACTTCGTACCTCAAAAACATTCATTGACTGCTTCTAGGAAACTATAGCTCTCACTTTCTCTGGGTTTACCGATTCTCCTGTCTCTAAGATAACATGACACAATAATTGAGTATGGTCCACCCAAAAGTGTAATTTTGAGAGCATATCACATAACCAATGATCTCTCAGTGAAAACAAGATGATCTCAAGATGGGTATCATGGTCCTGTCGAGTGTGAGAGTACACCAAGATATCATCCATGAAAACCACCATGAAATAATCCATGTTTGGATGGAACACATGTTTCATCAATGACAAGAAGTCTACAGGAGCATTCTTGAGACCGAACGACATAACCACATATTTTTATAGACCATAACAACCTCAAAAGGGTGTAAGAGGTATATCATATTGTCTAAATAACAATTGATGATAACCAAAACTCAACTCAATCATCGAGAATACTTAGGTTCTTCGTATCTGGTCAAAGAGATTATCAATCTTTGGAAAAGGATATCGGTTATTGACGGTCAACTAGATTAGCTTCGAATAAACTACACAAAGTCCGAGAGTACCATCCACCATAATCACCAATAGTATAGGCATACCCCAAGAAGTACTAATGGGTTAGATAAAACCTTTTTTCTGCAACTCCTCCAACTATTTCTGGAGCTCTTGTAACTATAGTGTAGCCATCCTATAAAGAGGAATGGACACCGGTGCTGCTCCTAGAACAAGCTCAAAAGAAAATTCCACCTCTCCAATAAAAGGAAAACTTGAAATTACCTCTAGAAATATTTTGCTAAAATGATCCACTGCTGGGGGAAATTCAATCTGTTAAGTCCCCTGGTCATCAAGGTATAGACTATATATCTAGGCTGTAACTCCTCTCAACCCATGATGCTTGAGTCCCTCTCTACTTGCCTGGACATCCAATTTTTCCTTATTAAGAAACGAACTACCCTATAGTGATGTGAAACTCACCCTATGATAATAGAAATCGACAAGTGGCTTGAAGGGATCTAACTAGTCCATTCCGAGAATGACATCAGAGCCCAACATCTCATAGACAAAGAGGTTCCAAAACAAGTGACACCCAACAAACTCAAGAGGGAACTCCTTACAAATGATGTACAGTAGCCATTATTTTCCACAATGGTGTTTCAAGAATCAAGACATAAGAATAAGTAAATATAAAGAGCACAATGATCTCCTCAATTACAACTGATATAACCCTATAGGAATCCCCTGTATCGAAAAGAGAAGAAGTTAAAACTATGGAAATTTAGACCATACCTCGAACTATAGAGGTTCAGTGATCCTGGTATTTCTGGTTCCACCCCATTGGAAATCTCTAACCTGCAATGCAACCTTGCGACCCTACCTAACCACCCTGATCTGATCAACATTATTTTTATTGAAAGACTAGGGACTGTCTACCAAACCAACGACCTCCACCTCTTCTTGAATGATCGGATGAACTGAAGTTTCCATACCAAGGAGAAACTGATGGTGCTTCTCCGGTATGTCGAGTCATAGAAGATCTCCTCTCACCAGATACTATGGAGATGATATGACAGAAGCACTAAAAATGACCCATCTTACAACAAGATAGGCACTCCACTGGGTCTCTAGGGTAATGTGGCCTCGAATGCCTGACCATTCCACAAAGGTAGCATACCACCTGGCTACCTGTCGAAGCTTCCCACCTACTCAGATATCCACATGTATTTACCTATGGAACTTCCTTCTATCAACCAGTGATAAACTAACATTGGATGCTACACCACCCTGGATCACAGATCCCAAATCCCTCAGGTTACGCTCTGTGATCCGCACCTGTTTGACAATTTAAGATAGCGAAGTAGGCCTAATGATTTTCACCATAACCCGAATGTCATGTCTGAGACCATCCTCAAACTTCTTTGCCTGGAATAACCCATCACACCCTATAAAGGGTTTCAAACGGTGTAGCTTGTTGAAGCAAGAAGAGTACTACATAACATAATGACTACCCTGCTCCAAATTCACAAACACTCAGGCTCTATTGACACTCATTGTCTCCGGATAGATGTAATCATTTACGGTACGTTGAAACTCCTCCCAAGATATATCCTTTTGGTGTCCTTATTGTGAGATCACATACAACCATATCTTGGAGGAATACTAAAGCATATAAGTAGTGAGATTATCCCTCCTCTCTAGAGGCGTCTCCAGTGGCTCAGAAATCGTCAACATGTCTTCTAGACATGACTTTGTAGCATATGTTCCTCTATCCCCTGAGAATATGGGAGGATGCTACTGCTGAAAGACCTGCATCAATTATACCATCGTCGGGGCAGGTAGCGGTATTCCCTACATGGGCTTCATATTCATTATAAATCCCTCTTGGAATTTTTCATTTGCACCTATGTTCGGAATGACGGCAGGTGCCATGACCGGCAGGACTGGAGGATCTTCTGGTAGTCCTAGATCAGTCATGTCTGGTGTCTGATACCCCCTTGACTGATGCGACCCCAAAAGTAGTCTACATCCCTAACAAACCTCAAAAAGATTGGTATGACCTACAACTTGCGTACTGAACCCCAGGTCACAAAATTTATCTCTATGTCTATACCCATGGAATGCGCTATAATGGATGAAATAAAGGATTTTTATGCTCATAAATAAAGCATGGAAAACACAAGAGTACTAAACAATATAATCATACCTCGAACAACGTATGACCCTTCTAGAACTTCTATCTTGGTGGTGTGATACTACCCATGCCCAGCTCTTCTTCCCCCCTTCTATCGAACACCTCCACAACCATGGCCTTATTGAAGTCTTTGAAGAGAAACCTGAGCTTATCATCCTTGAGCATTGTCTACCCTTGGTGGAGAAGGATTTCGCTGCCCCGGCTGTTGGAAACGCCAGACTAGAAACAACTAGTACTGAGTTGGGAATTGAACCCGACCACCCACACCATAATGAGTTTGAACTAGGAACTAGTTATGAATATTACCCTATCCCCCATAATAAATAACAAAAATACTGTAAGAACCCAGTTCTTATTTTAGAGGTATGGGCTTCTTCTTTTCCTTTTCCTTAAGTGTTTTTGAGAAAATATGGAAAATGGGGAAAAATCCTGAATTTTGGAACTACACGCCGTGTACTTTATCCACACACCGTGTACTTTTGGCCATGTTGGGATGAGTACACAGGGCGTGTATCCATAACAGCGATGAAGGGTGTAGGAACCACTACACACCGTGTAGTGGTTCCTTACATGTTGTGTAGTCATTCAGCAGGATTGAATAGAAAGGAGGTGGCGTCACTGCCAGGTGGGCGATAGTACACGCCGTGTACTCGAGAGTACATGTCGTGTACTCATGTCGAAAGATGAACAGTGTGGCGGTGCCTCCAAATAAATAGTTAAATGAAAGAAGTACACATCGTGTAATCATAAGTACACGCCGTGTACTTTGTTTTTTTCGCTTAAAACAGGAAGTAGCCTCCTCATTTGGCAGAGGAGGCACTTAAGACATTTTGGAGCCAAAGGAGGAGGCCAGATCATTGAAGATCCACCGGGCATTCTTCTGGAATCCGATTCGGCTTCAGACGATATCGTTGGAACCACATTGGTAAGCCCTCTCCTCTCCTGGTAACATTCTTTCCAATTCTTCTCTTACCGTAAGTTATTTATGTTTGAATGAGTTTTGGTCTTTGTCATATCTATGCCATTCATGGGCGTTTCTGGAATCGGTGTTCGGGTATAACGCTCGTTGACGTATAAGGTAGGTGGCTTTGTGTTTAGTTTTCCAACTACTGTGTGTCTTGTTTTTTTTGTGCCACAAACCCATGTTGGGTTGTCGTGTGGATGAGTTATTTGCTATATTTAATACCTAGAATTGATTAGGTTTTTAATTGTGATAATAAAATTCTGTTTCGGATCGTTGCTTGGATCCGGAACCACCCCGAGGGTGTGTTTCTCTGTTTAGACGTTTGGCCAAGATACCCAAGGGTATGCCTTCGAAGTAGTAATTGTAGAATTTCCTAGAGAGGAATTGCTTGTTTCTGCTTGTTTACCTGTTGGGCTTGGCCTGGTTACCTGTTTAGCCTGAGGGCATTTTTGTATTTAGCCTGAGGGTGTTGTTGTGATTAGCCTAAGGGAACTGCACTATTTAGCCTGAGAGATGTAGTTATTTCTACCTGAGGGAAACCTTTTGTGCCTGAGGGCTTGACTTCTGTGCCTGAGGGTGACACTTGCTACGCCTGAGGGCAATTTCTGTTACGCCTGAGGGGTATACCTACCGGTTGGATTCTTCTTACCTGAGGGTAAGGTTTTTTTTGACTGAGGACGTGGACTGTTTTCTTAGAAATGCACTATGGTGGTTTCAAATATATAAATGGATTAAATGGATAATTAAATAGAAATATAAATGGTAATTATTTGCTTTTGAGTACAGCTTAATTTATTTCATTTTATTACTGCACACTGTTGTTTCATGCTTACACGCAGTTAGGAACATGCCTTTGGTGGGTGCCTACTGAGATATATTTCTCACACCCTGTTTGGGTCACGCTTTTCGGCCGAAACAGATTACGTTGCTATAGGTGTAGATAGGGGAAAGAGTCCCTTTACAGGTACTTGACTGTTGCTGAGGAGTAGGAGGGCATGGGACCGAGCCTAGGCTTGCGATGCCACTGCTAGTAGTTTTTCATGTTTTGTTGTACTCTATTTTCTGCTGTACCGTATTGATGTATAACATGTTCTGGCTGTTTTCTTAGAACTTGAAACATGTAGCATCATCACTTATATACTGTTGGTTATATCCACTGCTGTAGTTATTTCAGTTGTGTCTGTTTACTACTTTCGCTGTTTGTTGTAATTTTATATTGGTATTCCGCTACGCTACACTTTGACAAATGAGGGCATAATTTACCCACTATCAGACCAGTTCCCTCGCTTCTAGTCGACATCCTCTGGCGTTTGGGGAAATGTACTTGAGGTCATGTGGCGAACTGGGCTCGGGGCACCCATTGCGTGGTACCTGGGTCCGGGACGTTACAAAGTGGTATCAGAGGGGTTTCTTTTCTTGACTTACTATTTGGAGCCGTAGTCAGTGATAGGGAAGAATGGTAGTTGGTAATAAGCTGTTCCCGGGTGTAGCTAACCCGTGTACAGGGAAAATCTAGTCTACCTCGTATTTTGTATTATTTTGATTTTGCAATTTTACGGTTGATAAGTTTTCACCGTTGGGTGATGCACTTGGATTGTGCTGTTTATATTTTATCTGTGGGTGCTATTTAGTTGCAACCCGATGAGATGAGGGTATTTCATCTCATACGTTATATAGGCACATGATAGAAATCACATGCCATGCATAGTTTCCATGCCACGTAGGTGCATTAGAATTTGCATGTTGTTGTGATAGTTGATGTGCTAAGAAAGCATGTTGTTGTGACAGCTACTTGATAAATACCTGCCTGTTTGGTTGAGATTGTTTATAGGATGGACGCAAAATTTTGGTTTTTGGGGAGTATGGGCCCCCATTGACCAGAATTTGGTGGATCATTGACTGTTATTGGTTGTAACATAAATAAGATGTCAAACATTGATTCGTGGGGTGTATGGGCCCCCATGGGTCAGAATTTGACACTTAGGTGATGTTTTTCCATATTTTCTGGGTTTCAGGGATGTTTCTGAGGCATACTATCTGGAAAACACAGAAGACCCGCTGTGTAGGACCTCATACACGCCGCGTGTGTTCTTCTGTTCATGAAGAAAAATGAACCTTTTGAGTACACACTGTGTACCCCGAGTACACGCCGTGTAGTCTCTTTTCGTGTCACAAACTGTGTGGGCGGCAACACGGGGTAGGGAAGGGCTTGTGTAAAACACGCCTTATAGTTTTTATGCACGTCCTGTAGTGTGACCCGGAGTCCGGCCGTGTAACTAACAACATGGGTCGGTGAAATCCTTGACAGAACATGCCATGTCAGTTATAGACACACCGTGTAGTGTGACCTGGGGACTCGGCCGTGTAACTAACAGCACGGGCCAGTGTCACCTCTCCCTAAACACACCGTGTACCTGTGGGACATTCCGTGTAGTCTTGTCCAAGGACAGACCATGTGGAGTTAGTCGTGTGGCTGGGAAATGGGATGGTGTACACGCCGTGTGCAGGTGTAACACGCCGTGTAGTGTTAAGCCGAGTAGTCGGCCGTGTCACAGACGACACGGGCAGTTGGAAAATAACACCGTAAACACCGTTTAGATATTATACACACTGTGTAGTTTTGTTGAACGGAAACCGTGTGGCTTAGCCGTGTAGAAGGACCCGGGCAGGGGAAAGGAAGTCAAGTACACGCGGTGTAGTCATTTTACACACCGTGTAGTCTTGTTTTGAAAATTTTGAAATGCCTTCTTCCTCTTGTTCCTTTGTGGTTCCTTAACTTTCAGTCTTAATAATCTTGAATCTGAGGCATGCTATTGACCTTGTAGAGTCATGCCACCTAGACGACCGCGAGTTGTTCACCAGGAGAGCGATGACGATTATACTCTGGAGATGGTGGTCCATGGGCTACCAGTCGATCCACCAACAGAGCCTGATGCGGCACCATCTATTATACCGGACCCAGGCGTGGAGACACAGTTCCATGAAGTCTTATTGCGGTTCATGCAGACCTTTCAGGGACCACCGCAGGCTGCCACATCTATGGACGAGCTGACGCGTATCTTTGAGCAGCAGCATCTGCCTACTTTTTCAGGGGATGGCCGGCCACAGGCTACAGAGTCATGGCTAGGATCGATGCATACTATTTCTGAGCATCTGGAGACGCCTCCAGGGCGGAGGGTCAAGATCGCGACTTACAATGCAATGTGATTCCACCAAGAGGTGGTGGTATGTTACCACCCAGTCAGAGCATCACATGGACATGGCATGGGAAGATTTTCAGGCAGTCTTCTATGACTTATTCTTTCCTGAGATGCTGAGGGCAAATAGAGCTCGAGAGTTCATGAATCTGCAGCAGGGCGCTATGTCGGTGATGGAATACACTGCTCATTTTATAGAGCTTCAGCGTTTTGCACTCGTGCTAGTGGGAGATGAGATGTTGAGAGACAGACATTTTGAGGATGGTATTCGGTATGAAATCTGAGCACTGGTGAATGTTTTCAGGTTGCCTACTATACAAACGATTGTGATCCGGGTGTTAATTACAGAGAGGAACCTGTGGGAATCGAGTGGTGTGGGCCAGGGCGGTTCAACACAAGTTACAGGTACTATTTCTGCTGGCAGGAGGAAGAGACAGATGGACTTCTCTCAGGGTGGCAGTACCAGCCAGGAAGCTTCTTTAGGTGGATCGGTCAGGTGCTACCAGTGTGGCAGAGAGGGGCACAAGAGGCCGCAGTGTCCACGAGACCCAGTGGAGTGCCGAGCTTGCGGCAAGATGGGTCATCTACAGTGCTTTTTTAGGGCGTTTCTACTAGTGGCTAGTGAGAGGGGTTCTGGGCAGACTTCGAATGTGGGAGAAGGACCAGTGGCTTCTTACCAGTCAGGGAATTGGAATATGTCAGGGCATGCAGGTAGAGATGGTAGTCGTGGCTGTGGTAGCCAGACACTAGGATCGCAGAGGCATCAGGGTGGGATAGCTCAGTGTAGCCAGGCTGTGTCACAGGGCCACGGCACTGGACAGGCATATGCAGTGCAACAGACCCAGCAGGAGCAGGATCCCGGACCTTCGACAATCAGAGGTACTATTCTAGTAGCTTCTGTCTTGTCTTCAGTACTTTTTGATACGAGTTCTACACATAGTTTCATATCTGTACCCATTGTGGAGAGCCTTGGGCTTGGTTTTTCTACTTCTTCTGATATCTTGATGCTAGACAATCTGTTGGGGATTAGGACAGTTGGTGTGCGTCAGTGCATGGAGTGCCCCCTTGAGGTTGGTGGGTGTCACTTCCTTTGGGACCTCTATGTCCTGGACATGACGAGCTATGACTTCATTCTCTGGATTGACTGGTTGGTTTCCTTTCGAGCCTTCGTAGACTGCTATTGTCACAGGGTGTGTTTCACGTCACCAGAGGGCGGGGAGTTTCTATACAAGGGCGAGTGGGACGTTCAGGTGGGTTGAGCTGGACCAGAGCATCATGGGCGAGGTGGAGTCACAGCCCAGATGGCGAACTTATATCTGGATGACCAGGGGACTTGTCAGACGGATTTCCCTCTAGTTCTTGATCATTTCAGGGATGTCTTCCCAGACGACTTTTCAGGTCTCCCTCCGGTGCATGAGGTAGATTTCTCTATCAAGATAGTGCCAGGATCTGCACCGGTGTCCATTCCTCCTTATATCATGGCCACACCTGAGTTTCAGGAGATCAAGAGGTAGTTAGAGGATTTACAGGAAAAGGGTTTTATCTAACCCAGTACATCACCTTGGGGATCTCCGGTCCTTTTTGCGAAGAAGGCAGATGGTGCCCTTAGACTTTGTGTGGATTATTGGAAGATGAACCAGTTGACTGTTAAGAACCGATTTCCCTTTCCGAGGATAGATGATCTGTTTGATCATCTTCGTGGAGAACGAGCGTTCTCAAAGATTGACTTGAGATTCGGATATCATCAGATGCACCATAGACCATCAGATATACCGCTTATAGCTTTTCAGAGTAGGTATGGTCTATATGAGTATACTGTTATGCCGTTCGGACTCACGAACCCGCCAATAGTTTTTATGTCTCTAATGAATCTTGTGTTCCATCCGTATCTTGATTCATTTGTGGTATTATTCGTGGAAGACATCTTGGTGTACTCTCACACTCAACACGGCCATGACACCCATCTGGAGATCGTATTGAGTACACTAAGAGAGCATCGCCTATATGCTAATCTCTCGAAGTACCACTTTTGGATGGACCAGATTCACTTCCTGGGTCATATCATCTCAGAGTCAAGAGTTTCAGTAGACCTAGAGAAGGTGAGAGTAGTACTTTCCTAGAAGCAGCCCAAAAACGTGTTTGAGATACAGAGTTTCTTAGGGCTGGCTGGTTACTACATGCACTTTATATAGGAATTATCCCGCTTAGCAGCACCGTTGACAGGTCTGACTAAGAAGGTTGTGATGTTCGTTTGGTCATAAGCTTGTGAGACAGCTTTTCAGGACTTGAAGGGAAGGCTGATATCAACACCAATCGTGATACTCCCAAAGCAGGGGAAGAGGTATACAGTTTACTATGATTCATCATGGAATAGGTTGGGAATCGTTTTGATGAAGGGTGGCCGAGTTATGGCGTACGGGTCTCGGTAGTTGAGGCCACATGAGAGGAATTACCCGACGCATGATCTCGAGTTGGCTGCAGTTGTTCATGCGTTGCAATGTTGGAGACATTATCTGTTGGGAGATCATTTTGTGGTTTTCACCGACCACAAAAGCCTCAAGTATATCTTTACTCGGTGTGACCTGAATCTGAAGCAGAGAAGGTGGGTCGAGTACCTACAGTCCTTCGATTTTGAGCTTGTGTATACACCTGGTAAAGGTAATGCATTAGCTGATACACTGAGCAAGAAGAATCAGATACAGGCAGTGCAGGAGGCCAGTGGTGAATGGAATCTTATGGATTTGTTCTCTGAGATGCATCTGGTGGTGCATGATAGTCAGGGGCCGACTTTTCTTTCATTGTTAGTTGCGACTTCTACCCTTTTGGACAGAGTGAGGATGACGCAGCTATCAGATTCAGAAGGCCTAGTTCTATGGGAGTCGGTGGCAAGTGAGGACCCTCCTCCTGGTTGGACGATAGGCGATGATGAGGTTTTGCATTTCTATAGACGTGTATGGGTTCTAGGGGATATACGCGAGGAGCTGATGCGGGAGTTTCATGCTTCCTATTAGGCAGTTCATCCCAGGGTTACTAAGATGTACCGAGACTTGAGACATCAGTACTGGTGGCCGGGTATGAAGAGAGAGATAGCTGGTTTTGTTACGAGGTGTTCCACATGTCAGCAGGTGAAGGCAGAGCATCAGTGACCAGCTGGGTTGTTACAGCAGTTTCCCATTCTGGAGTGGAAATGGGATGAGGTCGCGATGGATTTTGTTACGGGATTTCCAAGGTCACCTCGAGGCAATGACATCGTGTGGGCTGTTGTGGACAGACTCACGAATGCATCTCACTTCTTGTCGATCAAGGAGACCTTCGGTGTGGACGAGATCGGAAGGTTGTATATCCGAGAGATCATACATCTTCATGGGGTCCCTCGTTCTATCGTTTCAGATAGGGACGCCCGCTTTACGTCTCGTTTCTGGTAGATTTTTCAGAGGGCGCTGGGTACACAGGTGATTCTGAGCACAGCATACCACTCTTAGACAGATGGCCAGTCAGAGCGGATGATACAGGTGCTAGAGGACATGCTGCATTCATGCGTCTTAGACATTGGGGGCTCTTGGTAGAATCATATACCCTTAGTTATGTTTGAATATTACAATAATTTTCAGGCAACTATTGAGATGGCACCATATGAGGCTTTATATGGTAAGCCATGCCAGTCACCTTTGTGCTGGTTAGAGGCAGGTGAGGTAGATTTACTGAGGACACATCTCGTGCAGGAGACATCTGAGCCGGTCCAGTTGATTCGGAAGCGGATGGCTATAGCGCAGTCTCGTTAGACGTCTTATGCTAATCACTGCAGACGACCTTTGGAGTTCATGGTCGAGGATTAGATTTTCTTGTGTGTTTCACCGAGGCTGGGACACAAACAGATCAGGAGACAGGGTAAGATTTCACCAAGGTTTGTGGGACCATTTGAGATTCTGGAGAGAGTCGGGCTTGTTGTATATCGGTTGCAGTTACCACAGCGGTACAGAGCCATGCACGACTTCTTCCACGTGTCTCAGTTGCGTCGCTACCATTTAGACCTGTATCACACCTTTCATCCAGAGGAGGTTGAGCTTCAGCATGATGCATCCTTTCAAGAGCATCCGATCCGTATTTTTGATAGGAGCACGAAGGTTCTCTGAGGCCGGTCAGTTCCTCTCGTACGGGTGCTGTGGCAGCATGGCCGAGTGCAGGACGAGACCTTGGGGCGGGAGGCCGACATACATGCTCAGTGGCCAGATCTGTTCTGAGCTTATTCTTCGCCAGCCTGGGAAGGGTAATTCGGGGATGAATTTCTATAAGGGGGAAGTTTTTAAGAACCCAGTTCTTATTTTAGAGGTACGGGCTTCTTCTTTCCCTTTTCCTTAAGTGTTTTTGTGAAAATATGGAAAATGGGGAAAAATCCTGAATTTTGGAACTACACGTCGTGTACTTTATCCACACGTCGTGTACTTTTGGCCGTGTTGGGATGAGTACACGGGGCGTGTAGCCATGCCGGTGATGAAGGGTGTAGGAACCACTACATGCAATTTAGTGGTGCCTTACACACCGTTTACTCGAGAGTACATGTCGTGTACTCTTGTCAACGGATGAACAGTGTGGCGGTCCCACCAAATGAATAGTTACAAGAAAGAAGTGCACGCCGTGTACTTTGTTTTTTCCGCATAAAATAGGCAGTATCCTCTTCATTTGGCAGAGGAGGAACTTGAGCCATCTTGGATCCAAAGGAGAAGGACAGATCTTTGTAGATCCACCGGGTGTTCGTCTGGAATCTGATTTGGCTTCGGATGATTTCGTTGGAACCGCACGGGTAATCCCTCTCCTCTACTGGTATCGTTCATGCCAATTATTCTCATAACGTATGTTATTTATGTTTGAATGATTTTTTTTCTTCGTCAAATCTATGTCGTTCTTGGGCGTTTTTGTAATCGGCGTTCGGGTATAATGCTCGTTGATGTATAAGGTAGGTGGCTTTGTGTTTAGTTTTCCAACTGCTGTGTGTTTTGTGCATTTTTGTGCCACGAACCCATGTTGGGGTGTCGTGTGGCTGAGGCCGTTGCTATATTTAATACCTAGAATTGATTAGGTATTTAATTGTGATAATAAAATGCTGGTTGGGATCGTTGCTTGGATCCAGAACCAACCCCGGGGTGTGTTTCTCTGTTTAGTCGTTTCCCCAGCATAGCCGAGGGTATGCCTTCAAAGTAGTAATTGTATAATTTCCTTGAGAGGAATTGCTTGTTACTTCTTGTTTACCTGTTGGGCTTGTCCCGGTTACCTGTTTAGCCTGAGGGTGTTTTTTTATTTAGCCACAGGGCGTTGTTCTAATTAGCCTGAGGGCACTGCACTATTTAGCCCGAGGGCTGTAGTAATTTCCACCTGATGGAAACCTTTCGTGCCTGAGGGCTTGACTTCTGTGCATGAGGGTGACACTTCCAACGCCTAAGGGAAATTTCTGTTATGGCTGAGGGCTATAACTGCGGGTTGGATTCTGCTTACCTGAGGGTAAGGTTTTGTTTGTCTGAGGACGTGGACTGTTTACTTAGAAATGCACTGTCGTGGTTTCTAATATTTAAATGGATTAAATGGATAATGAAATGGAAATATAACTGGTAATTAGTTACTTTTGAGTACTTCCTACTTTATTGGATTTTACTACTGCACACTGTTGTTGCATGCTGACATGCAGTTGGGCACATGCCTTTGGTGGGTGCCTACTGAGATATATTTCTCACACCCTATTTGGGTCATGCTTTTCAGCCCAAACATATTACATTGTTGTAGGTGTAGATAAGGGCAAGAGCCCATATATTGGTACATGACTGTTGCTAAGGAGTAGGAGGGCATGGGACCGAGCCTAGGCTCGCGATGCCGCAGCCAGCAGTTTTTCTTATTTTGCAGTACTCTGTTTTCTGCTGTACTGTATTGATGTATAACATGTTCTTGATGTTTTCTTATAACTTGAAACATGTAGCATCATCACTTATATACTGTTGGTTATATCCACTATTGTAGTTATTTCAGTTGTGTATGTTTACTACTTCCTCTGTTTGTTTTATGTCTATTTTGGTATTCCGCTGCGCTACACTTTGACAAATAAGGGCATAGTTTCCCCACTATCAGACCTGGGCCCTCGCTGCTAGTAGGAAGCCTCTGGCATTTGGGGAAATACACATGAGGTCACATGGCGAACTGGGATTGGGGAAACCGTTGCATTACACCCGGGTCCGGGACGTTACAAATACCATGCCCATGAAGAAAGGGTGAGAAATAGGAGATCAAAATTGGAATAGCAGAGACCTACTCTATACTGGCTGAATCCTAGATGGCCTCGACGATGGAGACCTGCGACTGATGGCCCTCCCCTTCGTTAGATACATATTTATCCCTTCTCTTAGAAAACCTCCTGAAGAGTGCTACATCTATACTACCTAATCCTTCTTCCGAACCTCTATGAATGATGGTAGTGTAAAGGGAGTGACATCATTAGGAAAAGATGGTCGTTGTGCCTCCACTAAGTATCTCGCTCAGGAAACCTCATCCTAAAAGAGATTTCATGTGATGCATTGGAGATCCATGAACATTATTCCCATTTACCTTACTGATATACCTCCTACTATAAGGATAGTATCTCTCGTATCTTCTTGGAATTCATTGTGGAAGAAAATAATTCAGCACGAAACTCCTTCTCAAAGTCATCCCATGATTCATTGATCACCTTCCTATCCCTGAGGTAAAGCATCCACCACTGACGTGCTACACCCCTCATCTGGCTCACTGATAGGGGAACACAATACTCTGTCAGAGCCTGAATCAAGATGAAAGCGATCAACATATCCTCAATCCAACCATATGTCTCTATGTCTGAGATGCTACCCTTTTACATTCCCAAAGTTTTCTGCTGGGAGGCATGAAGTGTATTCTCCCACTGGTCATCCTCCTCCTCTCAATCTTCCCTCCCTTGATCAACAATGTCATCCTGATGGGCTTCAACTACTCGTACCAAAAAATGGAAACTTCTGTTTTCCATAGAAGAAAGGGGAACCAGGAACTCCTAAGCCCGAGTAGTATGGAAAATTTCTTTAAAATTTCTTTTAACTCTTAATTTTAATTTAATTTACAGAAATTCCAAACTGAGAAAAAAACACAAGTCATTATAATGTATGTAACATTTATAGGGTCTTTACTCTACAATAATTTTAGCCACACCTGGTCTTTCAGTATGTCTCGAGTCCTTGCATCGAATCATGAGGGCCCCTAAAATTACCAATCTGAGCTTGTCTTCCTTAGCCTATTTTATGCACTATGTTCACTTGGAAATGTTTCCCTACCACTGCCTAAAATCATCACTATTCCTAACATCAAACTCCCCCTATCCCACAGCTCTCCAATCCTCACTCTGATACCATTTTTCATGAGCTACTTTATTGATGATGAGGGTATGGACAAAAAAGTGTGACGCCCTTCCTTCCACGAGGTGAAGGAGAGATAATCCCCCCCCCCCCCCGAGTCCCACATTAAATATTACCCAGAGCGGCTACTAGAACCAAGGGTATAGAATATCACATAATATGGAAGGCATTAATCTTTTTATAGAAAAACATTGGGATATAAGAGGGTAAATTCCATGAAACTCCAAATAATAAAAGTCAAAGTAGTTCCATAATCCATTCCCACATGCATGTTAAAATGTAAAGATGATACAAGATACAACAACACTCTAATGTAGATTACCAAAGAAAAGTGAAATTGAAACAATAATAACTAATCCTAACACATGTTATTGTGATGTCCATCACCATCCAAAAAGTCATCCCAAAAACCTAAAAATTGTTTTACAACCATAGGGTGACGATATGAGTATTATCAGTAGGGAAACTAAAGGAACCCATGTAAAAGTGGGGGAACATACCAATATCCCAATGAGAAAATATTAGAACCTAAATGATCCGACCACAGAATACTAACTATCCCATCCTCACCATGGCACCCTCACCAAATAACAAAAGTCAAGTATGGCAGTAGTATAGGAAAATTGACTTTTGGGTAACCCGCACCACTTTACCACGGATTAAAATTGGATCTCTAATGACTAAAATTATGATTCTAACATTCTTCCTACATGTAGTCCCACTACAAAAACCTTACCACACTCACTTGGTCTTCAAACCTCACACAATCCAGCCCATAAACACATGTTCCACAACATCCAGGCCACTTGCCTGAAGACACGTGACCCTTACCCTGAAGACACCTGTTTAAACAAACATTACCCACAATCACCAATGACTCTTATCCACATAATATATGACAAAATGATCTAGTTATATGGAAAACCATAACCCCTTATAGCCTTTCTGGATACGCTCAAGTAATGAGAACGTAGAAGAGTATGAAAGGATGAAATTCTGCAACTAGTCATCCAACCTCCAACCAGGATGTTGGGGAAAACACCCTCCCCCATGAGATAGGGGTTCTCAGCACATGGTTCCAAACTATGGTGGGTTCAAATTGAAATATAGAAGAACTACAATTTATATATATATGTGTGTGTGTGTGAGTGAGTGAGTGAGAGAGAGAGAGAGAGAGTGTGTGTGTGTGTGTGTGTGTATGAAAACACTCAGCCCAACCTACAGTTCCCCACAACAGACAACCACCTCATTGAGAACCACATTTGTAGCTAACCCATTATGAACAACCACACAACAGCCACTTCCAAATATAAAACCAACCTTATTTTTATTTAACCACTTTCTATTTATTAATTAATGGATCCCATTCAATTTATTTCCATTACTACCACGAAACTACCAACCACATCTGTATCAAAGAATAAAAGAAACTAGGTTTGAAGTCCTGATGCATGCCCCTATTCAAACACTATAAACTATAAATTTTCAAAGCAATAACTCACAATTATAATATTTCCCAACTATAATCTCACCACATAAAAGTTCATAACAACCTCACAGTCCCTCTGCCCAATGTCTCTCTTCGACCACAACCAAAAAAAATGCAATCACACTGCCTAAAAGTCCATTAATTCCAAAATCAATCATTCAATAAATCAAGGATATCAATACAATAACAGTACCTCCCCAAAAAAATTCCCTCAGTAACCTCCATTTTCAACCAAGAACCTGCAACACAATGACCCACTATATTCTCTCAAAACCAATACCTTTTGTTTACCCCTGTACCCATAATGATTCCCCCAATAGCAGCACCACACACCTCACACAAAACCCAACAGAATATAGTACTCAGGCACACCTATCTATAGGATGTATATATATAATAATTTGGTAACATTTTTATTTAAATAACATGATAAACATGGCTGATCATACAATAGTTTTCATCTAGGGGCATCCATTTCATTTAACCTAGTGTTTGTGTTTAAGAATGTTTCATGTTATGAAAAATTTTTAAACAGCATAATAAAACAAAAGGGACACAACCAATGAAAAGAAAAGTCCTCCAAAATCTATGATATTCATAGTCATATATCCACAATAATGATAAATGAATCAAATATAACGAATAAACTAGGAAATAAAACATCATACCACTCCCACCCCGTAATTTCATTGGCTTTGTCATGTATTGATAATATAACATTCTTAATTATTTTTTGTTTTAAGAAACCTATTCTCCTATTATTAATTAGGAATCAGGAGTATACCTACCCTGAATGAATCACAATTAAATATAGGGAAACAAAATCCCTACATGGATGATCAAAGGATCAATGTTCCTCCTTGTGACAAGAATAGTAGATCAGACGAGCAATAGAAAACTCCAGGAAAACTGAGATGAAGGAGATCTAGAAAAAAAACATGACTCGTCTATTGATGAAGGCTCTATACACACCAAGGGGAAGAGAAAACATAATAAGAAAATGAGGATATCGTCATTGAAGAGCTTGATCTATTTTTAAAAGAAGACAAGTTATAAATGACATTACTCATGGGATCATCTTGAAAATCACAAAATTTGAGTACTCAAATCCCTTGAGATGTTTGGTTATTAAAGATATACATAATAACCTTAAAAACACTATTAAAATCTCCAAATCATGGTTTTAAACATGGTTTACTTCATATAAGAAGTAAAAGTGGTGAAACTAGAAATCAGGAAAAACTGGGCAAACAGAAAATGAGTCACCGATGGGTGAGTCACCGATGTTGAGGCACTGATGTGTGAGATACCAACATAACTTACTAACATAGTGTCACTGATTCTGAGCCATAGACGCAATGACCAACCGATGAAATGACCTTTGGAAGCCTCGACCTACCGATGTCCTCGACATACTAACACCCTCGAATGACCAACACCTATTCACCCGACTCATCGATACCAATGACTTTGACTCACTGATGCATTTTCCTACCAAAAAAATAACATGTCGATGAACTTTCATGTTGACACACTAAAATGAAAACAGATTGACATGCTGATGCACTAGCATGTCGATGCCCTAACATACCGATGCTGATATCCAGAGTCACTGATGTATGAACATGTAAAATTGGAAATTAGAAATACTCTTGAAATGAGTCATTGAAATCTCCCAGCACACCTCTAACACTATATTATAAAAAAAAATTGGACTCAAATTTTTTTTTTTATTACAATTACATTCCATGAAAAGTGTTAGTGAAAAATGATTCACAACTTTTCAAGATGTGGTAATCTATAGTAAACAAGAGCAATACTATCGTATCCCCAATAGAATGGAAAAAATTATGGTATATGCGATTCAAAAATAATATGAGTACAATAATGTTTCATATATAATATATATACTTTAAATATATAAATATTAAAATCTGTGAGAGGTGATGATGAAAAATTTATTAAATCGGTTTCTGAGGTGGTAGTATGCCTTACACATGAATGATTGTTTTATTTACCCTATGATTGTTGGGGAGAAATATTTAGGATATGAAATTTCAATATAATACCTAATTATATGGTTGGTATTGTTGATTTTATAACACTATAATTAATGGATATTTTTAGGAGGCAGAAGAATATCTAAAATAAAAAATCTTGTTAAAGAATTATAACTCATCTTTGAATATCCTCCATTGGTTATCACCAAAATACCCCCAAGTGTGAATTTATGATAAAAAAAGATTCGTAGTAATGTTTATGCGGGTAATTTAGTTATTTTGGGCACTGTTTTTGAACTAAATTGCTTTTATAATGTGTATAGAATATAAGAGGGAGTGTCTGTTTATAACTGAGGTGAGTGACACACTTAAAATATTTTATAATAAAAAAGTGTTCCAAAGTTTTTCACATGATAAAAGGATCTAAAATGAATAATTACAACAATTACTTAATATTAGGATTAAATATGTCAATAAAATAGAATGTAGTAATTTTTAGGACATTTTAAAACTTATCGTTTTAGTTTAAACCCCAAGTAAACCTGTTTTCTCATCGATCATGAGAAATGATTTTTACTGCATTTACTAATCATTATAACAAGATATTGTGTTAACATAATTTTATAATAAATATTATAATGATTCAAAATATGGAATCTATTTTAATGAATTTATTAATATAATTGGATGAATTTAATTTAATATTAAATCCACAAACATGATGAAAAATTAGAGTTTTCCAAAAGTATGATTTTAAAGAAAGAAATAAGTTTATATTGAATATATGGATATTAATGATAATTATATTAATTGATGTTAAAATTTTTTGATATGTAAAAAATAAATTTATTTTAATTCATTCCTCTTTTTGGGGTTTTTTCTAATTTATTAAAATTAAGTCACATTTTGGAGTTTAAAACATTTTTTAACAACTCCCATTTTAAATGAAATAAAACATTTATCAAAATTCATTATTCAATTGATTCAAATGTAATTAATTGGGCTAAATATGATAAAAAATAACTAATTCAATTGAAATGAAATTCAAATCACAATTATAATATTGAATTTATTAATTTATCAAAAATAGATGAACCTTTTACAAAATTTATAATTTTACACCAATCAGTAAAAAATAAATTTTTATCAAAAAATAGTGAACATTTCATAGTAAATAAATTTTTATATGATGATTTAAAGAATTATTTTAATTTTTTCAGAATAAATTTCTCCAATTTTGAATACATTATTTGAAATACATCCTATAAAAAATAAAATAAAATCATTTTTGACGAAATCATATTTTTGATGGATAAAATTTCATTAATAAAAAATTATTTATTTTGTAATCAAAATTAGTCAATATATCTATATTGATTATGAAATTCATTTGTGTCATTCTTAATGTAGATAACACTATTTATATTGTCCAATTTAATGATATGTTTATATTGGTCATATTCAAAATAATATTATTTTATTTTTCATTTAACATCAGTGTTGCATAACTTGTATCTTATAGAGAATATCTTCATTTTTTATTATACTGGTGTAGTACTAATAAACATTTCACTAAAAGAACAAACTATTTTTACCCAATATGATTTGCATTTATCAGATCACGTCATATTCAAAACCTTCTTCATTTTTGTGGAACTACTATTTCACTGGTTATATAGCAATGAATTAAATCTATCCAAAAGTTATTCCTATCATTGAGGTGTAAAGAAAGACAAAAAATTTTTATGGTGACATGTTAATTTAAAGAATATGCTGATCAATTGTGAAAATTATTCTAGAATACTAAGTATGTTGATGAAATAATTAATGGAGAACAATTATTTTGATATTTTTTGATAAATACATTCCTCATGAAAAACAATCATATATTGAGAGGAAATTCCACAATATAAGAAAAAATAAAGAGGATGATGTTTTTGTGTATATGGAAAATTATACAATACTATAAAGTCATGTTATGTAGTATGTATGCAATATATAATGAAATATTGATAATTTATTTTATGGGATAAATCCAAGACACCAAAGGGTATTATTTTCCCTAATGTTTTAGTCATATGATCATATGGTATCAAGGGCCATAATGTTGGAAAAATAATTCCTCAACTCATATGATTTGAAAGGAAATCCATATAATAAGAGGATGACTAAGTATGAAGGTAAGAAGAAATTTTTTAAATTAAATAAATTAATAGATGGAACATCCCACTAGTGATAATTGTAGAAAGAATCACCTTTATAATTGATTAAAGTAAATGTGAGTTTGCTTTAGGTGTCTTATGAATAGCCCCAAGGTATTTGAATTAATTGGACATAAAGAAACATAAAATGTAGAGTATTGAAAATAAAATGATATGGGGATTTATTCTAAATAATTCCCCTATTTTCATGGTATAATAACACAGATGAAGGAGATGGGATATGACTATGAATATTAATATAGTCTATGTGGAATGATTAATGTTCAAATGTATTTGGATTCAATAATTATGTAGAATTATTTTATGAATGATATTATGGTTACTAGAGTTAGGGAACATATATGGATTATGCTACATTTTTATTTTATATTATTTTTAATGAATATGTTGAAAGGTATAGATAACAAAGATAAATGATTTAGTGGTAATGTTATATTTATATAGAATACGTATTTAAAGTATTGAAATCCCATAATATGTTCATTATGGTTAGTTTACACTGTTTAGTTGGGATAAATTGAATATTTACATGAATTTGGAAACTGGGATTTTATTGATAACATTATATGTGATTAGTTATTTTTTACAATGTAATATCTAAAAGAGTTTTCTGAATTTTTATATTTATTAAATATATTTGATAAAATGGGACATTATTTAAAGAATTAGGATAAAGTATATTTTTTGAAGATGTTATAGTTTCATTAATCTTATAAGGTGATTTTGGTAATTAGTATGTGTTAATAGAATATGTTATCAAGAAATCCAATTATTTTTTATGTGAAATTATTGGACAGTTTATGTGATCTAGGTATAAATATTTGATAAAATGTTTCAGATTATTGCATTTTCATTTTGGTATGAATTATTTTGAAGGAGTCTTAATGATACATATTTATTAAATGGATTGTGTTTATCATTGTTGGTTGTTGTAGACTTTATTATAGGATTATTTGAACTGAAATTTTTTTATAGAATATTTATAAATAAAGAATGAATTGTTTATATTTCATGGATCTATTGATATGTTAAAAAATTAATTTTGGTGCATTAGATGTAAATACTCATCGTGAATAGTCATCATTTTTACATCTGATGAGATTGTATTTGAAATTTATTAAAGGATAAAATTACACAAGTAGTATAAGTATATTTCCTTATGTTCTTTGTCTATATGTTAAAGAAATTAATATACTATATTAAAATAATGCTGAAAAAATGTTATCATATTACGATCTTTTTGGATGAATTGATGGAATTTTACACATAAAATATTCATGGTTTTATAGTAATTAATATTATCCTAGAAATATTATTGGTCACTATTTTCAATTCATTGGGTGTTATTTTTAAATTCGACTTCCATTTTTTCACTTCCCACAAATGTTTGTTGACATGGAAACCATATTTTATGTTGAACTTTGTACATCCCTTGTAACGTCCCAGATCCGGGAACCACTCAATGGGTGACCCAAACCCAGTTGGTCATATGACCTCAAGCGCATTTCCCCAAAAGCCAGAGTCTTCTGACTAATATCGAGGGCCTCGGTCTGATAGTGATGAAACTTTTCCCTCATTTGTCAAAGTGTAGCATAGAAGATAAAATACAACATACCCAAAAGTGGAAGAAATAAACAATATCATGATGAAAAGGAAAACAATACTGCAGTAATGAGATGAACAAAATTCATATATATAAAGAATCAATATGTCCCTAAGTCTAACTAAGTAGCCAAAATAGGATACACTACAATCTAAAACAATACAGTACAAGATACATGTAAAACAATACAAAATAAAACAGTGCAGCGGGAACTCAGTAGCATCTCAAGCCTAAGCTTTGTCCCATGCTCCCCTACTCCTCCGCAACATCAAGTACCTTTATAGGGACTATTGTTTTTATCTACACATGCAACAATATAATATGTTTGGGCCCAAGACATGACCCAAACATGGTGTTAGAAATAAATCCCAGTAGGCAACCACCAAAGGCCCGTGGCCAACTATCAGTGAAAAATTTCAATAGCAGTGTGAAATAATTAAATGCAATAATCTAGGATGTACTCAAAAGGAGATATTCTTACCAGTTCCATTTCCATTTATTATTTTTTAACAATTCAATAAAATTGAATTATAAGTTCTCGAGACTCAGCCATAGATGAAAATCTCCAAAAGAGTGCCGCAGCTAAAACCAAAACAAGTTATCTAACAAGAAAGAAAAACAATACCAAGCCTGTGTTTTATCATGTCAGGTACAACATAAGAAATCACCACAGTGAATATTCTAAGTAAATAGAGTCATTTTACATGCAAAAACATAAGCTCAGGTAATCAGAATCGAAACCCTCAGGTGATTGCCCTTATTCATAATGAATATTTCCCTCATCCATATAAGATAATTCCCTTAGGCACAGAAGCTACTACCCACAGGAATAAGAAACGTTTCTCTCAGGCTAAATGAATCACTACCCTCAGTATAAGAAAAACACTGCCCTCAAGGTAAGAAAGTAATTGGGATGATCCCAACACATAAGTAAGCAATTATGTACATATTTTTTCTCACGAATACTCAAAGAATTCTCTAATCAGAGCCTACCATCGAGTATCCCAACCAAATGACTAAAAAATGGAAACACACCCATGGGGTGGCCCCTGATCAAGGAAACGATCACAAACAACAGTTATTATATATTCATTATATTAACTATGAAATTCTAGGTATTTAATTAGTCAAGGCCTCAACCAAAGGACACCCCAAACATGGGAGCATAGCACAACGGTTCACAAAAACAACATGACTGTTGGAAATAAACACCAGAACACCTACCTTGATCTCCTCTGATCAGTATATGTGAATGAAGCTGCCCGAAACAATCAAGAATGGCATAGATCTGGGATAATCGTTCACCCATTCATACTCAAATAACTTCCCTGTGAGAATGAATTGTAAAGAGAGGTTCAAGAATAGTGAACAACTCACCCACGTAGTTCAAACGAGAATGTAGGCAAAGGAACCGAAGTCTCGGTGTGCGGTTGAGAGCTCTTTTGAGGTTCGGTCATCTCTCCCGCACTCCAAACGAATCCACTACCTCATCTTCCGAATGAGGCATCTACTGTATGTTTATAATAAAAAAACACAACTACAATCCATGTACATTCATGTACACGGCGTAAACTTTTGATTTTTTTAATTGTTCCTCTGGAGGCCACTTTCCACCCCCTCAATGTTCATCTGTCGACATGAGTACACACCATGTATTTCGGAGTACACAACGTGTACTATCATTCCGCTGGTGGCTACTCCCATAGCCTTACTATTCACCTGTAGACAGATTAAACTACATGTATATACAATGTACCCAGCGTGTAGTGAGTTTTTATACCCTTCATCACCAACAGTCTTACACACCCTGTGTACTCATCCCACGTGGCCAAAGTACAAAACATATTGAAAATTACACAGAGTGTACCCAAAAAATTTGAGATTTTCCCCCATTTTGCTTATTTTATCATTAATATCAAAATAAAAAAGGAAAAGTAGAAACTTGTACCTCACGAATAAGAACATGGTTCTTAAAAACATCTCCTTTAAAGCAATTATTCCCCAAATTTTCCTCTCAATGTTGGTGAGGATAATTCTACGAACAACACTACCCACTGAGTATGTACATCAGTATCCCGCTCCTAGGTTTTTTCCTGCACTCGGCAATGCTGCCATAAAACCCGTCTGAGAGGAACTGACCTGACCCGGAGAACCTTCATGATCCTACCATCAATACGAATCGGATTCTCTTCAAAGGATACATGGGCCTTAGGTTCAACCTCATCAGCTTGAAAGATAATAGATGGGTATGGGAGATAACGACGTAGCTTAGATATTTGGAAGGCATCGTGCATGGAACAATACCTCTATGGTAACTGCAAACGATATCCAACCGGCCCGAATCTCTCCAGAATCTCAAATGTCCCCCCATTCCTTGGTAAAAATTTACCATGTATCCTAATCCACCTATGTCCAAACCTCGGTAAAACACGCAAGAAAACTTGATCCCCGAACATGAACTACATGGGTCGTCTGCGGCGATCAGAATAAGATTTGTGATGAGAAGGTGTAGTATCAAACCTATTCTATATATTAATTAAACCTTCTTTTAAGTATCTTGCATGAAACGTGGTCCATGTAAAGCGCTCTCACCTGCCTCCAACTAGCACAAATGTTATCGGCATGGCCTACCATATAAAGCCTTGTAATGTTCCATATAAATAATTTCCTGAAAACTATTATTGTGGGAAAACATGACTATGGGTATGTGATTCTCCGATGTTCCCACAAACTCCATAACGCATGCACAAAACATTTCCTCAAGCACATGTATCGTACACTCTGACTGGGCATCGGTTTGAGGGTGGTAAGTTGTGTTCAGAAGCACCTGTTTGCCCAGTACTATCTAGAAAATCTGAGATTTAAAGCTAGAATCACTATCATAAATGATAGAAGGAGGGACCCCCCCTGAAGGCATAATACTTCTGAGATATACAACATCCTGAGCTCATCAACACCGAAGGTCTTCGTGATTGGAAAAAATCGATCTACCTTCGTAAGTCGTTTACAACAACCCACAAGGAATCACTACATCGAGGTGACCTCAGCAACCCCATCACAAAATCCATCGAGAAATCATCCAACTTCCACTCCAAAATGTGAAACTATTGTAAAATTCCGACTGGACTTTGATGCTCTTCCTTCACATATTGATAGGTGGACCATCTCGCAACAAAACTAGCCACCTATCATTTCATACCCGGCCACCAATACTGACATCTCATTTCACGATACATTTTGTTAACTATGGGATGAACTTCCCAAGATAAGCATGATATTTCTACATCAAATCCTCAGGTATATCCCATATAAACCATACTTGTCTATTGGTACGCCATACCTCATCATCGCCTATTGTCCAACTGGGAGGAGTGTCCTCACTTTCCACCAACTCCTGTAGAACTAGGCCTTCAAAATCTGATAGCTATCTCGTCCTCACTCTATCCATGAGGGTATAAGTCACAGCTAAGAATGAAAGATAGGCTATCCCCTAACTATCGTGCACCTCCAAATGCATCTCAGAGAACAAATCCATGAGCTTCCATTCACCACTGGCATCCTGTACTACCTGTATCTGAGTCCTCCTACTCAGTCCATCAGCAACTGGGTTACCCTTACCAGGTGTATTGGCAAGCTCGATGTCAAAGGAAATAAGGTAATCAAACCACCTTCACTATCTCAAATTCAGGTCATGCTGAGTAAAGATATATTTCAGAATTTTTTGGTCCGAAAACAGCAAAAAAAAATTCTCCCAAGAGATAATGTCTCCAACAGTGTAATGCATGAACAACTGCAGCCAACATGAGATCATGAGTTAGGTAATTCCTCTCACATGTCCTCAACTGCTGAGAACAATACAGAAATACTTGATCTCCCTGCATCAACATTTCTCCCACCCTAATACCTAATTCATCACAGTAAAGGATATAGCTCTTCCATTTCTCTGGAATTATCAGGACTGGTGTTGATGTCATCCTTCAATTAATATCCTCAAAGGCTATCTTACAAGCTTCTGACCAAACGAACTTTACACCCTTCTTAGTCAAACCCTTCAATGACGTTTCTAAGAAGAATAACTCTAGTATAATGCACCTGTAATAATAAGTCAACCCTAAGAAACTCCGTATTTCAAACATGTTCTTAGGCTGCTCCTAGGAAACTGTTGTTCTCACTTTCTATAGGTCTTTTGCAACTCCTGCCTATGAGATAATATGACCCCAGGAAGTGTATCTGGTCAATCCAAAAGTGGCACTTTGAGAACAAATCATATAGCTGATGCTCTCTCAGTATAATCAGTACTATCTCAAAATGGATATTGTGGTCGTGTTGAGTGTGAGAGTACACCATGATATAGTCCACTAAGACTACAACAAAAGAATCCACAAATGGGTGGAACACATGATTCATTAGAGCCATGAAATCTCTTGGTGCATTCGTGAGTTTGAAAGGCATGATTAAGTACTCTTATAGACAGTATCTGCTTCGAAAAACATTAAGGAGTATTTTTGAGAGTCTAACATGTAACTGAGCATAACCAGAACTCAAGTAAATATCTGAGAACACTCGTTCTCCTGAAAGTGGATAAAAAAATACCATCAACCCTTGGAAATGGATATTGGTTCATGACCGTCAGGTGGCTCAGCTTCTAATAATCCAGACAAATTCTGAGGGTACCGTCCACCTTCTTCGCAAACATGACAGGCGAACCCCAAGTAGAAGTATTGGGTCGGATGAGACCCTTTGCCTGCAACTCCTCCAACTTCCTCTTGAGCTCCTGCAACTATGCTTTAGTCATCTTACAAGGAGGAAAAGACACCTGTGCTGATCATGTCACAAGATCAATTGAAAAATCCACCTCGCGCTCTAGAGGAAGACCTGAAAAGTAGTCTAGGAAGATATCCCTGAAATGATAAACCGCGGGAAGTAAATACTTCTGAAAATTTCACTAATCATCCTGATATAATCAATCAATCTGGGCTGTTAGACCACCTTGCCCACAAAGCTCGGGTCTAGCTCACCTTGCCTGGACATCCCATTCGCACTTGTATAGAAACTCTCCACCCTTTTGTGACATGAAACACACCCTGCGGCAATAGAAATATACAAAGTCTTGAATGGGTACCAAATATTCCATCCCAAGAATGACGTCATAGCTCGTCATCTATATGAAATAGATGTTCCATATAATGTGACACCCACCATACCCTAGGGGAACTCCCTCTACTGACACACAAATGTTGTTTTAATCCCCAAAGAAGTGTTTGGCGTCATAATATCAGAAGAATACGAAACACATAGCCTAATCCCCTCCACAAGGGGCATAGATTTAAATCTATGTGTAACACCAGTATCGAAAGGTACTAAAGAAAAAATAGAAGAAACTAGAAAAGTACAGCTAACAGTTGATGGTTCGGGATCCTACTCATGTTGGGTCTGTTGCACTGCATATGCCTGCCCAGCGTCGCATCCCTGTGACACAGCCTGGATACCCTGAGCTAACCCGCCCTGTTGTCTCTAAGATATTGGTGTCTGGATACCATGGACATGACCTTCACCTTTTCCTGAACGTCTAGACGTAATCTAATTTGCTAACTACTAAGAAGTTTCTAGACCTGGTCTTGCATGTGATGTCTGCATAGAACCCCTCTCACGAGCAACTAGTTGAAACACCCTACAAAAATGATGCAGATGACCCATCTTGATGCATGCTCAGCACTCCACTGGGTCACGTGGACACTGAGGACTCTTGTGCCCCTCCTTACCACACTGGTAACACATCATCTGGTCACCAAATGAATTTTTCTAGCTAGTACTGCCACTGTGAGAGAAATACATATGCCTATTCCTCTTACCGATTGAAATAGTACCAGAAACTGGTGATGAACCACCCTGGACTACACCACTGGCTTCCCACAGGTTCCGCTCAGTAATCAGTGCATGGTTCATAATATCATGCACTATAGGATAACTAAAATCAATTACCAGTGCTCAGATGTCATATCAAAGTCCATCCTAAAAGCATAAATCCCTCAACATCTCATCTCCCACCAGAACATGTGCAAAACATTGTAGCACGGTGAAGCCGGAAGAATAGTCCATCACTAACATGACGCTCTTTTTTAGATTCATGAAATCTAGAGCTCCATCTGACCTAAACCTCTCTTGAAGGAAAAAATCAAAGAAAACTACCTAAAAATCATTCCACTCCATGTCTCGTTGATGCTCTGTATAGGTTGTAACATCCCACCATCTCTTGGTGGAATCAGGCAACATGTATATAGCGAGATTGACCCTCCACACAAGAGGCCTCTCTAGATACTCGAAGATCATCTTCATATAACCCAGTCAAGACTCTGTAGCCTCTGGTCCACTATCCCCTGAAAATATAGGTGGATGATGCTACTGGAATATATGTGTCAGATATTCCCTAGATGTCGCAGCCAGCGGTGCTCCCTGGAAGGTCTGCATGAACCGCGTGAAGCCTTCACTGAACTGCACATCTGTGCCTGCATCTGGAATAAGGGTTGGCGCCGCATCTGGCTCTTCTGAAGGATCCATCGGTAGCTCTTGGCCTACCATCTCTAGAGTATAATCGTTTCCACTCTCCTGGAGAATATCTCGTGGTCGCCTCTATGGCATGACTCTACAAGTTCAAACAGACGCCTTATATTAAGAATATCATCGACTAAGAATTGGAAGCGCAAGAAGGGAACAATGAAAATAAAACATTCATGTTGACAAAAAATGACTACACAGCATGTATAACAACTACACGGTGTGTTCACTTAAGTATTTCACAAGGGCATGAACTTCTGCCAGAACTGGTCGTGTAACACCCCTAACACACGCAGTGTAGTCCACACACATGGCGTGTACTTGAATTTTCTTCCCCAGCCCGAGTCCTTGTACATGACATAGACACACGACACTCATTTGAACGAGACTACACGGTGTCTATAAGGTCTAAACTGCATGTACTAGATGAGCTTCACCGACCCATGTGGTTCATGACACGGTCGGTTACATAGATCAATCTACACGGCGTGTTCCCTATGGACATGAATTGTATGACTTAGATTCCAATTTACCGTGTTGTTAGTGACACGGCCGACTACTCGACTGACACTACATGACCTGTTACACCTGCACACCACATGTACACCACCCTATTTCCCCAACCACAATGCCAAGTCCACAGGATATTTCACCGGTCATGACTACATGGTGTGTACCACAGGTATACGGTGTGTACTAGATGAGCTTCGTTGACCTGTGTTGTTAGTTACGCGGCCGAATATATGGCTCAATACGTCACGACATGTACAACCTATACACAGCATGTTCCCTCTAGAGTTTTCCCAAACCCGTGTTTCTACCTACATGACCTGTGACACGGATAAGAACTACATGGCATTTACATATGGTACATGGCGTGAACATAAAAAACTTTCATTTCTTCGCAAACAGAAGAGTAAACGTCGTTTAATCATAATTACATGACATGTATTCTAGTTTTTTCCAGATATTAAGCCTCTAAAACCACTCTAGAGCCCCGAAAACCAATGAATGAACACCAAAGTGCCAAATTCCAATCTATGTGGGCCCATACCCCCCGCAAACCAAAGCATGGAATCTTATACATGTTAAGATAAGGAAAACAAGTCAATGATCCACCAAATTCTAATTGATGAGGACCCATACTCCTCAAGAAACAATGTTTTTAATACATTAAAAAAACATTACATAAAAATACCCTATCAAATAGCAGGTATTATAAAGGATTCTATCACAACAACAGGTATTTCCTTGCACAAAATCTATCACAACAACATGCAATTTCTAATGCTCTTATGTGGAATGGAAACTATGCATGATATGTAATTCTAACATGTGCGAAAATGATGAATGAGATGGCATACCCTCATCTCATCAGGTTTCAACTAAATTGAACCCATGTATAAAAATATAAATAACATGCCACAAGTGCTTCACCCAACAATTAAAATCAAATCAATTGTAATAATCATAAACAGAGAAGCAAAATTTAATTCGAGGCAATCCATCCTTTACCTATACATGAGGTACCAACTACCAGTCATAGTTATTACTGAATCCCTTAGCAATCTATCTCTTTCCATTGTCACCAAATAATAAAATAACACAGAGAAAAGAAAAATCCTCTGATACCACTTTGTAACATCCCAGATCCGTGTGTAACTCAATGGGTGCCCCACACCTAGTTGGTCACATGACCTCAAGTGAATTTCCCCAAACTTCAAAGGCTACTGACTAGTAGTGAGGGCCTAGATCTGATACTGGGGAAACTATTCCCTCTTTTCTCAAAGTGCAGCGCAGCGGAGAAAGTACAACATAACCAAATGAGGAAGTAGTAAACAATATCATGCTAAAAAGGAAAATAGTACGGAAGTAAAGAAATAAACAAAAATCAAATATATGATGATTCAATATGTCCCTATGTCTACGAAAGAAGCCAAAATAGGATACACTGCAATCTAAAACAATACAGTACATGATACTATTACATCAAAAAAAAATTAAAAAAATCCAGCTGGAACTCAGCAGCATCGCAAGCCTATGCTTGGTCCCATGCTCTCCTACTCCCCTTCCACATAAAGTACCTGTATATGGACTCTTTCCCATATCAACACCAGAAAAAATATAATCTGTTTGGTCAGAAAACATGACCCAAATATGGTGTGGGAATTAAATCCTAGTAGGAAACCACCAAAGGCCTATGCCCAACTATCAGTGAAAAATGTGCAATGGCAGTGTGCAATAGTAAAATGTCGTAAGCTAGGAAGTACTAGAAAGGATCTACTCGTACCATTTCCATTTCCATTTAATTACTTTTTTAAAATTCAATATAATTGAATTATAAGTTCCCAAGACTCAGATTCAGCCGACAATCTTCTAAACAATGTCGTAGCTAAAACCACAATAGGAAATCTAACAATTAGAAGGAAAAACAATACCATGCATGTGTTTTAGCCTAGAAGGTGCAACATAAGAAATCACCATAGTGAATAGGCTAAGTAAATAGAGTCATGAGACATGAAATACCATACCCTCGGGTAACCAGAATCGAAACCCTTAGGTGATAGACCTTAGGCATAACGAATATTGCCCTCAGGAATACGAGATAATACCCTCAGGCACGGAGGCTACTTCCCACATGCATAAGAAAAGTTTCCCTCATGTTAAATGAAACACTACCCTCGGGCTAAGAAATACACTTTCCTCCAGCAATGAATGTCACCGGGATGAGCCCTACACATAAGAAAACAATTATGTATATATTTTCTCTCAAGAAAAATCAATGAATACTATAATCACAACATACCCTTGGGTATCCTGGTCAAATAGGTATACATGGGAAACCCACCAACGAGGTGTCCCTGTATCAAGGAAACGATCCAAAACATAAGTTATTACATATTCATTAAATTGCCTATTCAATTTTAGGTATTTAATTAGTCAAGGCCTCATCCATATGACAACCCAAACATGGGCGTGTAACACAACCATACACAAAAACAATGTTACAGTTGTAAATATACACTAGACCACCTACCTTGATCTCCTCTAATTAGTATACATGAACAACACCTCCCAAAACAACCGATAATGGCTTAGATCTGGGATAAAAATTTACCCATTCAAACTCAGATAAATTCCCCTCAGGATATAATTGGAAGGAGAGGTTCAAGAAGAGTGATCAACTCACCTACCCAGTTCAATCCAGATTGTCTGCAAAGGAATCGATGTCTCGTTTGGCGGTTGGAAGCTCATCCAAGATTCGGTCATCTCTCCTGCGCTCCAAATGAACCCACTGCCACCTCTACTGAATAAGGAGGATACTTCCCATTTATATCAAAAAACAAAACTACATGGTGTTTACTATTAAGTACACGGCGTGTAATTTCCATTTTAAACTGTTCCTCTGGCAGCCACATTCCACCTCCTCACTGTTTATTTGTCGACATGAGTATACACCTTCTATTTCGGAGTACATGGCGTGTACTGGATTTCCACTGGTGACAACTACCTCCACTTTCCTGTTCACCTGCCGACTGATTACACATCGTATATATACTATGTACATGATGTGTAATCAATTTTTACACCCTTCATCACTGAAAGGCCTTCACACCCTGTGTACTCATCCCAAATGGCCAAAGTACATGGCGTGTGGAAAAGTACATCATGTGTACCAACAAAATTTGGGATTTCCCCCATTTTTCTTATTTTCTCAAAAATGTCAAAGGAAATAGGAAAATAAGAAACTCGTACCTCATGAATAAGAACAGAGATCAGACATCCCTCTACAACATTTAATGTGTAAGTTTTGATAGACATTTTCAAAATGGGTTTTCCAAAATATAATTTTGAAAAGAAAAAATGTTCATTATCATGAAAAATTTCAAATTCTGAGGAAAATTTTATTGAATGGGTATAATGTGAAACCAAAATATTTTGAATGAACACTACGTACAATAGCATAAACCAGACAAAACATTTATATTAAAGGAACCAAAAAATATTATTATTTCAATGTAACCATTACATCCTTATGTTAAATTTGTATATATAAATAGTATTAAAATAATAATGAAATATATATAATGGAACAACTCAATAAAAATTAATTTTTTAATTCAAAGAAAAAAAGTACTCAATTTTCAGTAATGTATTTTTACTCTTCAGAAATATGTTTTCTTCAAAAATGAGTTTGTTTCTTTTCATAAAAATATATTATATTTAATTAATTTAAAATATAAAAGTATTTTACATAAAAATATTTTAATTTTGAAAGAATAATATTAAAATAATATTAATGGTGTTTTTTGTGAAAATATTAGTTAATTTGTTAATTATGAAAAATACCGACTTTAATTGAAATATGATTTTTTCATTGAATAATATAAAAAGTTAAATATTAATTTAAAATTTTTTATGACATAAAATAGTTCTATTATATTATTATTTATTTATTTATTTTCATTGGAATCAATTTTATGAATGAATTTGGAGAAAAATATTTTTTATACCTACATGGAATTTTCATAAAAAATTAATTTCTTTTCTTTTTATTTTTAATTTAATATTAATTACAACAAATTATATAAAATGAATATTGAAAAATGGATTCAATTTTTTAATAAGGATGTAATTTTTTTAAATAGGCATCTTTTATGGAATTCAAAGAATACAGCTCCCCTCACTTATAAATGGAAACCTATCCTCTCAATTATTCACAACACTTAGACCCATCATGATCAACCAATACCATTCCATATATAAGCATTATAGAGGTAATTTTAATTAAAAATATAATAAATACGTTTTTGAATAAGATATTGAGGAAACTCACATTTTAATATATTTTATAATGTAAATCATTGTTTATAATCCCACAACAGTGTTATTGGATGGGTAATTGTCATGTTTTTAGGTTTTAGTGTTATTTTGAGCCCAAATGTGAAAAACATCTAATTCTGGATTTTTGACAGATTTTTACGTCAGGGGTATTTTGGTCATTTCTGGAAAAATAAAATTCCAAATTTCTTGATTCAAATTTTGTTATAATACTTATTTTATTTCCCTCATGTTTTTCTTCTAGACTAGGTACTAATTCTTCCATCTAAATGGTCTAAAAATTCATTGAAGCTGGACATTTTTCCGAGCGGACAACGTGGACCCACCCACCGTAACAGAACTTCAATTCGGCCTAAACATATCTAAATGATTTTTTCCACCTGGGATACCTCTATGACTTATAGGGAGGCTCTAAAATAATTTTGGGGGATGTTTTAGGTCATTAGGGAGGCCATTGAATGACATACTTTTGGAAGAACCTTCCTGGAAGCTTCGTCCAGAAATAGAAATCGAGAATGAAAAATTCATAACTCCTCTATCCGGTTTCCAATTTATCTGAAATATTGAGGAGAAACATAAAAGAGATTTATACACAGCATTCATGAAGAGTAGAATGCGTGAAGAGGTCATTTATGGAGTCTACAATTCACAAACTTTCGGGGGGAGAATTTTGTACATAAAAGGTGGCCATCACCTCCTTCCGAAAGCATCCCATTCTCCATCCATTCCTTCAAGGCACCAAGGAGGAGATCTCCACCGAGGGACGCCTGCCGAAAATCTTCCTCCATTTCTTTTTATTTTATTTCTTTTCTTTATTTTTAGTTTTCAATTGTAATTTTGATTTCAAATAAATTCATGCATTGTTTTTATTTTTGTATCCACCAATTCACCCTCTTCTCTTCCTCTAATGTTACCATTGTGAACTATAATACACATGATCATGAGTAACTAATCCATGGAATATCCCGAGGGAGTAATCAGGTTCTTGAACCCAAGACCATGTTATTAATATTATTTGAGTTAATTCTAAGGATAATTTATAATGGGTGCAATCCTCACTGTGGTTGTCTAAAGATTAACTTCTTAATCTACAACCATTTTCCCTGGATTGAGGAGTTGGATGGAAGGTGTTCTTGGCGATCACTAGGTAGAATTTTCATTCATAACCGGTGTAGAGTATGGTGTGAAAAAATAAGATGGAGTTTTTACACTAATTATATTTGGAATTGGCCAATAAAGGTGATTCTTGAAAATTCTCTCGGGAGAACATCCTTTCTTCCATAATTTTATTCTGATTAGCATTGCATGGTAATTTATAATTGAATGATAATTTCCTATTATTTTTTATTTCAATTAATTTATTAAATTCCATTTATTTTATAAAATATAATACAACAAAAATAATTAGATTAGGTGAACTAGAATAAGTGATTGAACTGACTTATATGCTCCTCAAGTGAGACGACCCTGGTCAGCCACTGTGATTCATTAGGAAAATAAATTAGGTTTTGCCATGCCCTACGATAGGCGTGCATCAAAACTGGCACGGTTGCTGGGGAGCTAAGTAGTTATTTCGATCAATTTTTCAAAATTCACATTTTTTTTAAAATAATTGATTTTATTTTCATTAAGAAAAATCTTTAAAAAATATCTTTTTTCCGTGATGTATTCAAATTCAAATTTTTATGCATGGGATGATTACTCGCAGATGCAATATCAAGAACCAGAAATTGATTATCATGATCTAAATGACAGGGTTGAAAGGATTAGTAACAATCTAGATGATTTGTGGAGGAAAATGTAATGGGCATTGGACTATGTTCGTTCAAGGATGGAGCAACCCGACCCTGAGCCGGAGCAAGAACCTAAGATAGTGGTGGAAGAAATTTCTCCACTCATTATTGATGAACTAGAGGAGGTAAATGTTGGGGTACTTGGAGGCTCATTCATCCTCCCTCAACCAATTCTACCCGTGATAAATGAAAAGGTGGATGACTTTCCTGCTGAGCCAAATGTGGGAGATCAACAAGAATTGGATATTTTCTAGAATGAATGTGAGGAGCTGCTTGATCGCCCCAAGCCTTGCAAAGAAGAAGAGACAACACCACTAAAAGAATACCCCACACAATTGATAGAATTTGAAGTCATGATGGAGGAGACTGAATACCTACCACCATCTAGTTATAATCAACTCCAAGTAGAACTTTCAACTAAAGAAGTGCTTGAACTAGAACCAACTCAGGGAGATGATCCTTCCAAGAACTCTAATTTTTCTGATTTCATTCAGTCAGATTTGAGTATCACTCCTTCTGAATTTGAATTTTCAGATTCGTTCAACCCTTGTATCACCTTGGAGGAAGATGGAGAAGGAGAAATTGCACCTTTTGAAGAACACCTGGAGCTCCCTAAGGGCATTGATCATATTCTTGAGGAAGTCCATGAAACGATAACAGTGGCTCTACATGAAGAACCAAATCTACAAGTTGCCTACCATAAAGGGGAATATTTTGAAATTAATATTCCAAATTTAAATTTTGAATGTCCTTTTGATTATTATTTTCATGCAGAACATCTTGATAAACCATTGGGTTTTGAGGAACACATTTCACAAGTAGCAACTCAAGAGGAGGAGAATCCATACTTCATCCTACCCCCTCCATGAAAGCTATACCACATTGCGAAGGGGGTGGATCTGGTGTACTCTATACATGGAATTCTCCTAACCAAGAACAAAGAACTGCAAGCTGGGAAAAACAACATGTGGTGGTTCATGTCCATAAAGATCCACCCACCGTCGGATTATGGATAATGGCTGGTACTACCCTCTGGAGGCAGTAAATGATTCCAGGGCCCACTTGGGGGATCATAAAAAGATTTATCCTTTAATTTATTTATAATAATTTGATTTTCAATATTAGGAATTTAGATTTCAAAATCAGTATTACGAAATAATATAGCATGTGGCCCCTCTCTCTTTTCAATTTCATCTTAAATGAAATGATCCTTGTGATTAATTGAGTAATTTTTCTTGTGTAGTATCAAGAATGCAAAAGGAAGCCCCAAGAATTAGAGGAATATGACCGAATCATTATTACAAATGGGATTTACCCTTTTACAATTATCATTTAAAATCCTTTCAATTTCTTGTTCCAAAACATATTTTGAGATTTAATGAATATTTTTATCACTTTTCGCACATCAATTGATTTTGAAAGAGTTGAAATGATTTTTGAAATAATGGATTTTAAATGATTGTTGATATGAATTATTTTCCCATGAAATGGATTTTCAAGCATTTTAATGAGTTTGACTAATTTTTGAAATCCATGCCCATGAAACACTGACTCAAAATATTTTTTCCAATCCTGTGAGGTATTCTAAACCACTTTTTCATTTTCTTCATAATACCAACACTTTCTTGAGGGAATCTTGAATTTTGTGTGAGAACCAGAATTTGTAAATATTCTCTTTCGAATCTTTGGATTTAATGAAATGTATTTGAAATGATTGAGGCATCTTTTGGGCCAGCCACATTTTATCATGAAGCCCACATTTACATTTATCCTTCATAAGCCCTTAGATTCCATGATTTTCCTTATAGGTTTAAGCCGCATTACAAGCCACTTTTTCCTTACCTACATGCACTTTTAGTATTTTTGCATGGATACTTCAAGGTTGAGTGTGGGGGAAGGGCCTTTAGTGTGCGTTAATTAGGATCTGTATCATTTATGGGTGGTGTGAGGTGTGTTTCAATACATTGGGAATTGGATAACAAGATAATTGGGCATGTGTCATCATTTCATTGTGCTTTATTTGTTTTATCCATTTCTCCTAAAAAATAAAACAAAAAAATGGAGATGAGCTTGAATTCCTCATTGTACATTATTTTTTGACTCATGTCCCTCCCAAAAAAATCAAGGGTATGAATTTTAATTCATTCATTGTATTCAATTTTCAGCTCGTCCTCCATAAAAAAAAGAAAATAAAGAAAATAAAGTTGTGCCTTTCTAGAGCATTGAAAAGAAAATACGGAGAACTTAGATGATATCATTCATTATAATAACTTCTTGTCTCATGTATCATATCATTAAAAGGAGTGTGGTGTTGTGTTTCACATTTTCAAGTGGGATTGTGTGAGGAATTTCCTGTGTTTTCACTTGATTTTATCATGCATTGTACTTAAAAGCCCAACCTCCTCTTTCTAGCCTGGAACATTTTTCAATAATGTTCCCACCAACCCTAAGACACAGAATCATTTGAACCATTAATTAAATCCCTCATGATTAAATTCATTTTCATGTTTCACAATGTGGATAAATGAGAATTTTTACAAACCTATGGTGATACATGTGATTTTCAATTATGAGTATAAATCTAGATTCAATTTCCTTTGAGTGAAAAGTGACATAAAATTCAATGTGAGGTAGGATGTGATTGGGCCATGGATTGATTTATGATGTTGAACATATTTTAGTGATTGAAAAGAAAATCATAGATAATTATTATTCATATATTATACATGATGGAATTCTAATTTGGATAAAATCATTGATATTTTCTCATTTTTGATTGTTGTGTGGATTTTGATTTTGATGTAAGATGATTGCCCAGGAGTGCACTGTTTAAGTGTGGGGGACTGAGGAAAAACACATTTTCATATATTTTATACTGTAAATAATTGTTTATAATCCTACAAAAGTGTTATTGGATGTGTAATTTTCATGTTTTTAGGTTTTAGTGTTATTTTGAGCCCAAATGTGAAAAAAAACTAATTCTGGATTTTTGACAGATATTTACGTCAGGGGTCTTTTGGTCATTTTTGGGAAAATAAAATTCCAAATTTTATGATTCAATTTTTTTTATAATCCTTATTTTATTTCCTTCATTTTTTTCATCAAGACTAGGAGCTTATTCGGCCATCTAAAGGGTCTAAAAATTCATTGAAGTTGGACATTTTTCAGGGAGGACAGCATGGACCCACCCACCATAATGGAACTTCAATTCGGCCTAAACATATCTAAATGATGTGTTTCTACCTGGGATACCAATATGACATATAGGGACGGCTCTAAAATAAATTTTGGAGATGGTGGAGGTCATTAATAAGTCCATTGAAGGACATACTTTTTGAGGAACCTTCCTAGAAGATTCATCCAGAAACAGAAACTGAGAATGAAAAATTTTTAACACCTCCATCCAGTTTCCAGTTTTGCTGATATTTTGAGTAGAAACTGAAAATATATTTATGCACAACATTCATGAAGGGTGGAACGCATGAACAGGTCATTTATGGGGTCTAAAACATGCAAACGTTCGGGGGTTAAATTCTGCATATAAAAGGAGGCCCTCTCCTCCTTCCCAAAGCATCTCATTCTACATCCATTCCTTCAAAGCACCAAGGAAGATATCTACACCGAGGGAGGACGGACGCAAATCTTCTCCCCTTTCTTTTTATTTTATTTCTTTTCTTTATTTTTAGTTTTCAATTGTAATTTAGATTTCTAATATTTTCATGCATTGTTTTTATTTTTGTGTCCACCGATTCACCCCCTTTTCTTTCTCTCATCTTACCATTGTGAACTATAATACTAATGATCATGAGTAACTAATCCTAGGAGTATACTGAGAGAGTAATCTTGTTCTTGAACCTAGGAACATGTTTCTAGTATTCATTGAGTTAATTCTAATGATAATTTATAGTGTGTGTAATCCTCACTGAGGTTGTCTAAAGATTAACTTCTTCATCTACAACCATTTCCCCTCGATTGAGGAGGTGGATGGAAGCTGTGCTTGGATATTGCTGAGTAGAATTTTTCTTCATAACCGGTGTAGAGTAAGGTGTGGACACATTCGATAGAGTTTGTACACTAAGAATATTTGAAACTAGCCAATGAAGGTGCTCCCTAAAAATTCTCTCGGGAGAACTTCCTTTCTTCCATAATTCCATTCTGTTTAGCATTGCATGGTAATTTATAATTGAATTTTAGTTTCCTATTATTTTTTATTTCCATTAATTTATTAAATTCCATATATTTTATAAAATATAAAACAACAAAAAGAATTATATTAGGTGAACTATAATAAGTGATTGAACTGACTTCAATGCTCCTCAAGTGAGACAACCCTGGTCAGCCACTATGCTGCATTAGGAAAATAAATTAGCTTTTACCATGCCCTACGACAGGCGTGCATAAAAACTGGCATCGTTGCCGGGGAGCTAAGTAGTTATTTCGATCACCTTTTCAAAATTCACATTTTTAGTAAATATTTTATTTTATTTTCATTAAGAAAAATATTTAAAAAATATCTTTTTTCCATTATGTATTCAAATTCAAATTTTTATGCATGGGAAGATTACTCGTAGGTGCAATATCAAGAACCAGAAATTGATTATCATGATCTAAATGATAAGGTAGAAAGGATTAGTAATAATCTGGATGATTTGGGGTGGAAAATGTAATGGGCATTGGACTATGTTCGTGCAAGGATGGAGCAACCCGACCCTGAGCTGGAGCAAGAACCTGAGATATTGGAGGAAGAAATTTCACCACTCATCATTGAAGAACCAGAGGAGGTAAATGTCGGGGTACTTCAAGACTCATTCATCCTCACTCAACCAATTATACCTGAGATAAATGAAAAGGAGGATGACTTTCTTGCTGAGCCAAATGTGGGAGATCAACAAGAATTGGATAAATTCTGGAATTAATGTGAGGATCTTCTTGATCTCTCCAAGCCTTGGAAAGAAGAAGAGCCAGCACCACTAAAATAATACCCCACAAAATTGTTAGAATTTCAAGTCATGATGGAAGAGACCGACTACCTACCTCCATCCAGTTATAATCAACTCCAAGAGGCACTTCAACTGAAAAAGTCATTGAACTAGAACATACTCAGGGAGATGATCCTTCCATGAACTCTAATTTTTCTGATTTCATTCATTCTCATATGAGTATCACTCCTTATGAATTTCAATTTTTAGATTCATTCAATCGTTGTATCACCTTGGAGGAAGATGGAGAAGGAGAAATTGCACCTATTGAGGAACACCTAGAGCACCCTAAGGACATTGATCATATGCTTGAGGAAGTCCAAGAAACGATAACAGTGGCTCTGCATGAAGAACCAAATCTACAAGCTTCCTACCTTAAAAGGAATGATTTTGAAATTAATATTTGAATTTTAAATTTTTCATATACCTATGATTACTCTTTTCATGCAGCACATCTGGAGAAACCACTGGATTTTGAAGAACACGTTGCACAAGTAGCAACTAAAGAGGAGGAGGATCCAAACTTCATCCTACCCCCCCCCCCCATGCATGCTATACCAAATTGCGATGGGGGTGGATCTGGTGTACTCTATACATGGAATTATCCTCACCGGGAGGACAGAACTGCAATATGGGAAGAACGACATTTGGTGGTTCATGTCCAAGAAGATCCACCCACTGTCGGATTATGGATAAATGCTGGTACTGCCCTCTAGAGGTAATAAAATATGCCAGGGCCCACATGGGGGATCATACCAAGATTTATCCATTACATTATTTATAGTAATTTAATTTTCAATATTAGGAATTTAGATTTCAAAATCAGTATTAGGAAATAATATAGCATGTGGACCACTCCCTCTTTTCATTTTGAGCATAAATGAAATGATCCTTGTAAATAATTTAGTAATTTTTCTTCTGTAGGATCATGAATGCAAAAGGAAGCCCCGAGAATTAGAGGAAGATGACCGAATCATTATTACAAATGGGATTTAACCTTTTACGATTATCATTTAAACTCCTTTCAATTTTTTGTTCCAAAACATATTTTGAGCTTTAATGAATATTTTTATCACTTTTCGCACATCAATTTATTTTGAAAGAGTTGAAATGATTTTTGAAATAATGGATTTTAAATGATTGTTGATATGAATTATTTTCCCTTGAAATGGATTTTCAAGCATATTAATGAGTTTGACTAATTTTTGAAATCCATTCCCATGAAACACTGACTCAAAATATTTTTTCCATTCCTGTGAGGTATTATAAACCACTTTTTCATATTCTTCCTAATACCCACACTTTCTTGAGGAAAACATGAATTTTGTGTGAGAACCAAAATTTGTGAATATTCTCTTTCGAAGATTTGGATTTAATGAAATGTATTTGAAATGATTGAGTCATATCTTTGGCTAGAAACATTTTATCATGATACGCACCTTTACATTTATCCTTCGTAATCCCTTAGATGCCATGGATTACCTTATAGGTTTAAGCCACATTACCATCCACTTTTTCCTTACCTACCCGCATTTTTAGTATTTTTGCATGGAATTTTCAAGTTTGAGTGTGGGGGAAGGGTGTTTCATGAGGTTCATTGAGATGTGTATCATTTAAGGGTGGTGCGAGGTTTGTGTCAACACTTTGGGTAGTGGATAACAAGATAATTGGGCATGTGTCGTCATTTCATTGTGCTTTATTTGTTTCATCCCTTTCTCATAAAAAAAGAAAAAAATAAATGGAGATGAGATTGAATTCCTCATTGTAAATTATTTTATTACTCATCTCCCTCCCAAAAAAAATCAAGGGCATGAATTGTCATTCATTCATTGTATTCGATTTTCGGATCATCCTAAAATAAAGTTGTTCCTTTCTAGAGCTTTGAAAAAAAAATAAGGAGAACATAGATGATATCATTCAACATAATAACTTATTATCTCATTTCCCATATCATTAAATGGATGGTGGGGTTGTTTTTCAAATTTTCAAGTTGGATTGAGTGAGGAATATCCTGTGTTTTCACTTGATTTAATCATCCATTGTGCTTAAAATCCCAACCTCCTCTTTCTATCCTGTAAATTTTTCAATAATTTTCCCACCAACCCTAAGCCCCATAATCATTTGAACCATTAATTAAATACCTCATGATTAAATTAATTTTCAGGTTTCACACTATAGAGAAATGATAATTTTCACAAACTTATGGTGATACATGCGATTTTCAAGTATCAATATAACTCTAGATTCAATTTCTCTTGAGTGAAGAGTGACATAAAATTAAATGTGAGGTAGGATGTGATTGGGCCATGGATTGATTTATGAGGTTGAAAAAACTTTAGTAATTGAATTGAAAAAATAGAGAATTAAAATTCATATATGAGACATGAAGGAATTCTATTTTTGATAAAATCGTTGATATTTTCACATTTTTTATTGTTGTGTGGATTTTGATTTGGATGTAAGATGATTGCCCAGGAGTGCAATGTGTAAGTGTGGGGGAGTGAGGAAGCTAACATTTCATATATTTTATACTGTAAATAATTGTTTATAGTCCCAAAAAAGTGTTATTGGATGGGTAATTGTCACGTGTTTAGGTTTTAGTGTTATTTTGATCGCAAATGTGAAAAAAACTAATTCTGGATTTTTGACAGATTTTTAAGTCGGGGGTATTTTGGTCATTTCCCGAAATATAAAATTCTAAATTTGCTGATTAAAATTTTGTTATAATACTTATTTTATTTCCTTCATTTGTTTCTGCTATACTAGGAGCTTATTCGGCCATCTAAAGGGTCTAAAAATTCATTGAATTTGGACATTTTTTAGGGCGGACAGCATGGACCCACCCACCATAACAGAACATCAATTCGGCCTAAACATATCTAAATGATGTGTTTCCAGCTGTGATACCACTATGACATATAGCTACGGCTCTAAAATAAATTTGGGGGATGTTGGAGGTCATTAAGTAGGCAATTCAAGGACATTCCTTTGGAGGAACTTTCCTGGAAGCTTCGTCCAGAAACAGGAACCGAGAATAAAAAATTCATAACCTCTCCATTTGGTTTCCAATTTAGCTGAACTTTTGAGGAAAAATGGAAAAGAGTTTTATTCACAACATTCATGAAAGGTACGACACATGAAGAGGTCATTTATGGGGTTTAGAACGCACAATCTTTTGGGGGTCAAATTCTGCCTATAAAAGGAGGCCCTCACCTTCTTCCCAAAGAATCCCATTCTCCATCCATTCCTTCAAGGCACCAAGGAGGAGATCTCCACTGAGGGAGGCCGGGGGAAAATCTTCCCCCATTTATTGTTATTTTATTTCTTTTCTTTTTTTTTTATTTTTCAATTGTAATTTAGATTTCGAATAAATTCATGCATTGTTTTTATTTTTGTGTCCACCGATTCACCCTCTTCTCTTCCTCTAATATTTCAATTGTGAACTATAATACTCATGATCATGAGTAACTAATATGAGGAATATCACGAGGGTGCAATCAGGTTTTTGAACCCAAGACCATGTTTTTAATATGCTTTGAGTTAATTCTAAGGATAATTTATAGTGGATGTAATCCTCACTGTGGTTGTCGAAAGATTAACTTCTTAATCTATAACCATTTTCCCTCGATTGAGGAGATGGATGGAAGGTGTGCTTGGTGATCGCTAATATTATTTTAATTCATAACATGTGTAGAGTACAGTGTGATCACATACGATGGAGTGTGTACACTAAGAATATTTGAAACTGGCCAATGAATGCGCTCCCTGAAAATTGTCTCAGGACAACTTCCTTTCTTCCATAATTTCATTCTGTTTAGTATTGCATGGTAATTTATAAAGGAATTTTAGTTTCCTATTATTTTGTAATTTTAATTAATTTATTAAATTCCATTATTTTATAAAATATAAAATAACAAAAATAATTAGATTAGGTGAACTAGAATAAGTGATTGAACTAACTTCAATGCTCTTCATGTGAGACGGCCCTGGTCAGCCATTGTGCTGTATTAGGAAAATAAATTAGCTTTTTCCATGCCCTACGACAGGCGTACGTCAAAACTGGTGCCGTTGCTAGGGAGAAAAGTAGTTATTTTGATCTCTTTTTCAAAATTCACATTTTTTGTAAATAATTTATTTTATTTTCATTAAGAAAAATCTTTTAAATTCTTTTCCATGATGTATTCAAATTCATATTTTTATGCATGGGACGATTACTCGCAGGTGCAATATCAAGAACTAAAAATTGATTATCGTGAACTATATGACCAGTTTGAAAGGATTAGTAATAATCTAGATGATTTGGGGAGGAAGATTGAATGGGCATTGGACTATGTTCATGAAAGGATGAAGCAACCCGACCCTGAGCCAGAGAAAGAACCTGAGATAGTGGTGGATGAAATTTCACCACTCATCATTGAAGAACCAGAGGTGGTAAATGTCAGGGTACTTGAAGACTCATTCATCCTCACTCAACCAATTCTACCCTAGACAAATGAAAAGGAGGATGACTTTTCTGCTGAGCCAAATGTGGGAGATCAATAAGAATTGGATAAATTCTGGAATGAATGTGAGGAGCTGCTTGATCGCCCCAAGCCTTGCAAAGAAGAAGAGCCATCACCACTAAAAGAATACCCCACACAATTGTTAGAATTTGAAGTCATGATGGAGGAGATCGACTACCTACCTCCATCCAGTTATAATCAACTCCAAGTGGAACTTCAATTGAAGAAGTGATTGAACTAGAACCAAATCAGGGAGATGATCCTTCCATGAACTCTAATTTTTCTAATTTCATTCAATCTGATTTGAGTATCACACCTTATGAATTTGAATTTTCAAATTCGTTCAATCCTTGTATCACCTTGGAGGAAGATGAAGAAGGAGAAATTGCACCTGTTGAGGAACACCTGGAGCTCCCTAAGGACATTGATCATATGCTTGAGGAAGTCCATGAAATGATAACAGTGGCTCTGCATGAAGAACCAAATCTACATGCTACCTACCTTAAAAGGGAATATTTTGAAATTAATATTTCAAATTTAAATTTTGAATATCCCTTTGATTATTATTTTAATGCAGAACATATGGAGAAACCAATGGATTTTTAAGAACACGTTTCCCAAGTATCAACTGACAAGTATGAGAATCCATACTTCATCCTACCCCTGTCATTCAAGCTATACCACTTTGCGAAGGCGGTGGATCTAGTGTACTCTATACATGGAATTATCCGCACCAGGAACAAAGAACTTCATGCTGGGAAGAACAACATGTGGTGGTTCATGTCCAAGAAGATCTACCCACCATTGAATTATGGATAATGGCTGGTACTGCCTTATGGAGGTAGTAAAAGATGCCAGGGCCCACTTGGGGGATCATACCAAGATTTATCCTTTACTTTCTTTATATTAATTTAATTTTCAATATTAGGAATTTCGATTTCAAAATCAGTATTAGGAAATAATATAGAATGTGTCCCCTCCCTCTTTTCATTTTGAGCTTAAATGAAATGATCCATGTGATTAATTGAGTAATTTGTCTTGTGTAGGATCATTAATGAAAAAGGAAGCCCCGAGAATTAGAGGAAGACGACCGAATCATTATTTCAAAAGGGAGTTAAATTTTTAAGATTATCATTTAAAATCCTTTCATTTTATTGGTCCAAAAAATATTTTTAGATTTAATGAATATTTTTATCACTTTTCACACAACAATTTATTTTGAAAGAGTTGAAATGATTTTTGAAATAATGGATTTTAAATGATTGTTGATATGAATTATTTTCCCTTGAAATGGAATTTCATGCATTTTAATGATTGTGATTAATTTTTGAAATCCATTCCCATGAAACACTGACTCAAAATATTTTTTCCAATCCTGTGATGTATTCTAAACCACTTTTTCATTTTCATCATAATACCTACACTTTCTTGAGGGAAACTTGAATTTTGTTTGAGAACCAGAATTTGTTAATATTATCATTTGAAGCTTTGGATTTCATGAAATTTATTTGAAATGATGGATGCATCTCTTTGGATAACCACATTTTATCATGAGACCCACATTTACATTTATCATTCGTAAGCCCTTAGATTCCATGAATTGCCTTATAGGTTTAAGCCACATTACAAGCCACTTTTTCCTTACCTACCCGCACTTTTAGTATTTTTGCATGGATATTTCAAGTTTGAGTGTGGGGGAAGGGCCATTTGTGTGCGTTCATTGGGATGTGTATCATTTATGGGTGGTACGAGGTGTGTGTTAATATTTTGGGCAGTGGATAACAAGAGAATTGGCCATGTGTCGTCATTTTATTGTGCTTTATTTGTTTCATCCATTTCTCCTAGAAAAAGAAAACAAAAAAATGGAGATGAGCTTGAATTACTCATTGTACATTATTTTATGAATCGTGTCCCTCCTAAAAAATCAATTGCATGCATTTTCATTCATTCATTGTATTCAATTTTCAGTTCATCCTCCATAAAATTAGAAAAAAAAGAAAAAAAGTTGTGCCTTTCTGGAGCTTTGAAAAAAAATAAGGAGAACATAGATGATATCATTTATTATAATAACTTCTTGGCTCATTTTCCATATCATTAAAAGGAGTTTGGTGTTGTTTTTCACATTTTCAAGTGGGGTTGTGTGAGGAATTTCCTATGTTTTCACTTGATTTAATCATGCATTGTACTTAAAAGCCCAACCTCCTCTTTCTAGCCTGGAACATTTTTCAATAATTTTACCACCAACCCTAAGACGCCGAGTCATTTGAACCATTAATTAAATCCCAAATGATTAAATTCATTTTCATGTTTCACGCTGTGGAGAAATGATAATTTTCAAAAACCTATGGTGATACATACGATTTTCAAGTATGAGTATAACTCTAGATTCAATTTCCCTTGAGTGAAGAGTGACATAAAATTCAATGTGAGGTAGGATGTGATTGGTAAATGGTTTGATTTATGAGGTTGATCAAATTTTAGTGATTGAAATGAAAATAATAGGGAATTATTATTTATATATGAGACATGATGGAATTATATTTTGGATAAAATCATTGATATTTTCTCATTTTTGATTGTTGTGTGGATTTTGATTTGGATGTAAGATGATTGCCCAGGAGTGCAATGTTCAAGTGTGGGGGAGTGAGGAAGCTCACATTTGAATATATTTTATACTGTAAATCATTGTTTATGAACCCACAAATGTGTTATTTCATGGGTAATTGTCATGTTTTTAGGTTTTAGTGTTATTTTGAGCCCAAATGTGAAAAACAACTAATTCTGGATTTTTGACAGATTTTCATGTCAGGGGTATTTTGGACATTTCTGGAAAAATAAAATTCCAAATTTTCTTATTCAAGTTTTTTTATAACCATTATTTTATTTCCTTCATTTGTTTCTTCTGGACTAGGAGCTGATTCGACCATATAAAGGGGATAAAAAGTCATTGAAGTTGGACATTTGTTCAGGCGGACAGCGTGGACCCACCCATCGTAACGGAACTTAAATTCGGCCTAAACATATCTAAATGATGTGTTTCCACCTGGGATACCACTATGACATACAGGGACGGCTCTAAAATAAATTTGGGGGATGTTGGAGGTCATTAAGGAGCCCATTGAACGACATTCTTTTGGAAGAACCTTCCTAGAAGCTTCATCCAGAAATAGAAACCCAGAATGATAAATTCATAACTCCTCCATCTGGTTTCCAATTTAGATGAACTTTTGAGGAGAACGGAAAAAAGATTTATAAAAAACATACATTAATGGTGGAACACATGAATAGGTAATTTATGGGGTCTAAAACGTGCAAACTTTCGGGGGTCGAATTTTGCCTATAAAAGGAGGCTCTCACCTCCTTCCCAAAGCATCCCATTCTCCATCCATTCCTTTAAGGCACCAAGGATGAGATCTCCACCGTGGGAGGCCGGCCGCAAATCATCCCCACTTTCTTTTTATTTTATTTCTTTTCTATATTTTTAGTTTTCAATTGTAATTTAGGTTTCTAATAAATTCATGCATTGTTTTTATTTTTGTGTCCACCGATTCACCCTATTCTCTTCCTCTCATCTTAACATTTTGAACTATAATACTCATGATTATTAGTAACTAATCCATGGAATATCCTGAGGGATTAATCATGCTCTTGAACCCAAGACCATTTTATTAATATTCGTTGAGTTAATTCTAAGGATAATTTATAGTGGGTGTAATCATCACTGTGGTTGTCTAAAGATTAACATCTTAATCTACAACCATTTTCCCTCGATTGAGGAGGTGGATGGAAGGTGTGCTTGGCGATCGCTAAGTAGAATTCTCATTCATAACCGGTGTAGATTAAGGTCTGCACACATATGATGGAGTGTGTACACTAAGATTATATGAAACTGGACAATGAAGGTTCTCCATGAAAACTATCTCGGGAGAAATTACTTTCTTCCATAATTCCATTCTGTTTAGCATTGCATGGTAATTTATAATTGAATGTTAGTTTCCTATTATTTTTTATTTCAATTAATTTATTAAATTCCATTTATTTTATAATATATAAATCAACAAATATAATTTGATTAGGTGAACTAGAATAAGTGATTGAACTGACTTCAATGCTCCTCAAGTGAGACGACCCTGGTCAGTCATTGTGCTGCATTAGGAAAATAAATTAGCTTTTGTCACGCCCTACGACAGGCTTGCGTCAAAACTAGCACCGTTGCGGGCGAGCTAAGTAGTTATTTCAATCACTTTTTCAAAATTCACATTTTTTGTAAATATTTTATTTTATTTTCATTAAGAAAAATCATTAAAAAAATATATTTTTTCCATGATGTATTCAAATTAAAATTTGTATGCATGGGAAGATTACTCGCATGTGCAATATCAAGAACCAAAAATTGATTATCGTGATCTAAATGACAGGGTTGAAAGGATTAGTAATAATCTGGATGATTTGGGGAGGAAAATGGAATGGACATTGGACTATGTTCGTACAAGGATGGAGCAACCCGACCATGAGCTGGAGCAAGAACCTGATATAGTGGTGGAAGAAATTTCACCACTCATCATTAAAGAACCAGAGGATGTAAATGTTGGGGAACTTTAAGACTCATTCATCTTCACTCAACCAATTCTACCTGAGATAAATGAAAAAGAGGATGACATTCCCACTGAGCCAAATGTGGGAGATCTACAAGAATTGGATAAATTCTGGGATTAATGTGAGGAGCTGCTTGATCACCCCAAGCCTTGAAAAGAATAAGAGACAGCACCACTAAAAGAATACCCCACACAATTGTTAGAATTTGAAGTCATGATGGAGAAGACCGACTAACTACCTCTATCCAGTTATAATCGACTCCATGAGGCACTTTCAACTAAAGAAGTGATTAAACTAGAACCAAATCAGGGAGATGATCCTTCCATGTACTCTAATTTTTATGACTTCATTCAATCTTATTTGAGTATCACTCCTTATGACTTTGAATTTTCAGATTCATTTAATCCTTGTATCACATTGGAGGAATATGAAGAAGGACAAATTTCACCTGTTGAGGAACACCTGGAGATCCCTAAGGACATTGATCATATGCTTGAGGAAGTCCAAGAAACGATAACAGTGGCTCTACATGAAGAACCAAATCTACAAGTTTCCTACCTTAAATGGGAATATTTTTAAATTAATATTTCAAATTAAAATTTTGAATATCCCTTTGATTATTATTTTCATGCATCACATCTAGAGAAACCACTGGATTTTAAATAACATGTTGCACAAGTAGCAACTGAAGAGGAGGAGGATCCATACTTCATCCTACCCCCGCAATGCAAGTTATACCACATTGCGAAGCGGGTCGATCTGGTGCACTCTATACATGGAATTCTCAACACCAAGAACAAAAAACTGCAAGCTGGGAAGAACAACATGTGGTGTTTCATGTCCAAGAATATCCACCCACCATTGGATTATGGATAACGGCTCGTACTGCCCTCTGGAGGCAGTAAAAGATGCCAGGGCCCACTTGGGGGATCATACCAAGATTTATCCTTTACTTTCTTTATAGTAATTTAATTTTCAATATTAGGAATTTAGATTTCAAAATCAGTATTAGGAAATAATATAGCATGTGGCCCCCTCCCTATTTTCATTTTGAGCATAAATGAAATGATCCTTGTGATTAATTGAGTAATTTTTCTTGTGTAGGATCATGAATGCAAAAGTAAGCCCCGAGAATTATAGGATGATGACCGAATCATTATTTAAAAAGGGAGTTAACTTTTTACGATTATGTTTTAAACGCCTTTAATTTTTTTATTCAAAAACATATTTTGATCTTTATTGAATATTTTTATCACTTTTCACACATCAATTGATTTTGAAAGAGTTGAAATGATTTTTGAAATAATGGATTTTAAATGATTGTTGATATGAATTATTTTCCCTTGAAATGGATTTTCAAGAATTTTAATGAGTTTGACTAATTTTTGAAATCCATTCCCATGAAACACCATATCAAAATATTTTTTTCAAATCCTGTGAGGTATTCTAATCCACTTTTTCATATTCTTCCTAATACCCACACTTTCTTGAGGGAAACTTGAGTTTTGTGTGAGAACTAGTATTTGTGAATATTCTCTTTCGAAGCTTTGGATTTCATGAAATGTATTTGAAATGATTGAGGAATATATTTGTCTAGCCGCATTTTATCATGAGGCCCACCTTTACATTTATCCTTCTTAAGCCCTTAGATTCCAAGAATTTCCTTATAGGTTTAAGCCACATTACAAGCCACTTTCTCCTTACCTACCCCCACTTTTAGTATTTTTGCATGGATATTTCAAGTTTGAGTGTGGGGGAAGGGACTTTCATGTTTGTTCATTGGGATGTGTATCATTTATGGGTGGTGTGAGGTGTGTGTCAATACATTGGGTAGTGGTTAACAAGAGAATTGGGCATGTGTCGTCATTTCATTTTGCGTTTTTTGTTTCATCCATTTATCCTAAAAAAAGAAAACAGAAAAATGAAGATGAGATTGAATTACTCATTGTACATTATTTTATGACTCATATACTTCCAAAAAAAATCAATGGCATGAATTTTCATTCATTCATTGTATTCAATTTTGAGCTCATCCTCTATAAAAAAGAAAATAAAAGAAAATAAATTTGTGCCTTTCTTGAGCTTTGAAAAAAATAAGAAGAACTTAGATGATATCATTCATTATAACAACTTCTTAGCTCATGTCCCATATCATTAAATGGAGGGTGGTGTTGTTTTCAAATTTTCATGTTGGATGGAGTGAATAATTTCATGTGTTTTTACTTGATTTAATCATGCATTGTTCATAAAATCCCAACCTCCTCTTTCTAGCCTGGAACATTTTTCAATAATTTTCCCACCAACCCTAAGACACAAAATCATTTGAACCATTTATTAAATCACTAATGATTAAGTTCATTTTCATGTTTCACACTGTGGATAAATGAAAATTTTCACAAACCTATGGTGATACATGCGATTTTCAAGTATGAGTATAACTCTAGATTCAATTTCTCATGAGTGAAGAGTGACATAAAATTCAATGTGAGGTAGGATGTGATTGGTCCATGGATTGATTTATGAGGTTGAAAAAAATTTATTGATTTAAATGAAAATAATAGAGAATTATTATTCATATATAATAAATGATGGAATTATATTTTGGATAAAATCATTGATATGTTCTCATTTTTGATTGTTGTGTGGATTTTAATTTGGATGTAAGATGATTGCCCAGGAGTGCAATGTTTAAATGTGGGGGAGTGTGGAATCTCACATTTTCATATATTTTATACTGTAAATAATTGTTTATAATCCCATAAAAGTGTTATTGGATGTATAATTTTCATGTTTTTAGGTTTTTGTGTTATTTTGAGCCCAAATGTGGAAAACAACTAATTCTGGATTTTTGACAGATTATTACGTCAGGGGTATTTTGGACATTTCTGGAAAAATAAAATTCCAAAGTTTCTGATTCAAATTTTTTTATAATAATTATTTTATTTCCATCATTTTTATCTTCTGGACTAGGAGCTGATTCGGCCATCTAAAGGGTCTAAAAATTAATTGAAGTTTGACACTTTTCCTGGCGGACAGCATGGACCCACCCACCGTAACGGATCTTCAATTCGGAATAAACATATCTAAATGATGTGTTTCCACCTGGGATACCACTATAACATAAAGGTACGGATCTAAAATAAATATAAGTGATTTTGGAGGTCATTAAGGAGGAAACTGAACGACATACATTTGGAAGAACCTTCCTGGATGCTTCATCCAGAAACAGAAACCGAGAATGAAAAATTTATAACTCCTCCATACGGTTTCCAATTTAGCTGAAATTTTGAGGATAAACGTACAAGAGATTTATACACAACATTCATGAAGGGTGAAACGCGTGAAGAGGTCATTTATAGGGTCTAAAACGTGCAAAATTTCGGGGGTCAAAATTTGCCTATAAAAGGAGGCCCTCACCTCTTTTCCAAAGGATCTCATTCTCCATCCATTCCTTCAAAGCACCAAGGAAGAGATCTCCACCGAGGGAGGCTGGATGCAAATATTCCCCCATTTCTTTTTATTTTATTTCTTTTCATTATTTTTAATTTTCAATTGTAATTTAAATTTCTAATAAATTCTTGCATTGTTTTTATTTTTGTGTCCACCGATTCACCCTCTTCTCTTCCTCTCATCTTACCATTGTGAACTATAATACTCATGATCATGAATAACTTATCTGAGGAATATACCAAGGGAGTAATCAGGTTCTTGAACCCATGATCATGTTTTTAATATTCTTTGAGTTAATTCTAATGATAATTTTTAGTGGGTGTAATCCTCATTGTGGTTGTCTGAAGATTAACTTCTTAATATACAACCATTTTCCCTCGATTGAGGAGGTGGATGGAAGGTGTGATTGGAGATCGCTAAGTAGACTTTTTATTCATAATCGGTGTAGAGTACGGTGTGAACAGATACGATGGAGTGTGTACACTAAGAATATTTGAAACTGGCCAATGAAGGTGCTCCCTGAAAATTCTCCCGGGAGAACTTCCTTTCTTCCATAATTCCATTCTGTTTAGCATTGCATGGTAATTTATAATTGAATGTTATTTTCCTATTATTTTTTATTTCAATTAATTTATTAAATTCCATTTATTTTATAAAATATAAAACAACAAAAAGAATTAGATTATTTGAACTAGAATAAGTGATTGAACTGACTTCAATGCTCCTCAAGTGAGACGACCCTGGTCAGCCACTGTGCTGCATTAAGAAAATAAATTAGCTTTTTCCACACCCTACGACAGGCATTCATCCGATATATAAATTAATTATACTGAATAACATCCATTCAACTTTATTGGATCTTTCTGTCATGACCCGTCCTTGGGGACCGTGTCGTGACTACCCCAAGCCCGCCTTCCATAGGCCAGGGGCTGGCGACTAGCACCAAAGGCATAAATCCCGATAACTGGGAAGGAATTTCCTTTATAAAAGTAACTAAACACCACAGAGTACAAGAGGAAGTAAAACACTAAGTACAAAAAAGAAGTGCTGAAAGTAAATGGGCCAGAATACAAACCCAAAAGAAAGTACAACTACAACTGAACAAAGTACAACAGAAAAAGACAACAGCTGGAGGGATGGAAGTGCCTCCTGGGTCGTCCTCCTCGGATCCTACCTGAAGGGTAGGTACAGATGGCGTAGCTCCTAGATCGTCCACCATGAATCCTAACTGAAGGGTAGGTACAGATAGACTCCTCCACGCTCTCGTCCGTCAACCTCCTCTGTGTGTCGTCTCGTCGTGTAGTCCACCTCCGGACACTGACTCATCGTGTAGTCCACCTCCGGGTACTGACTCGTCATGTAGTCCACCTCCGGGTACCGTCTAGTCCTCGAACACTCGGCCTCCGTCAGCACTGCCTGTCGTCTGCAACCAACACAAAGAGGTGCGGGCATAGCCTGTGCAGGGGTGAGTATAATGATACCCAGTAGGGACCCTGAGACCCTTAAGGTCTCACTAAAACCAACAAGGTTAACCACAATGAAGATCTCAACAGATAACCTCTACTTAGGTATATTCCCATACATATACCTAAGTTATCAAGTAACCCATCTCAATCATGAGGAAACACAAGGATTGTGAAATCAACGAATAACCACTACCCAGGTATATGCCCATACATATACCTAAGTTATCAAATGACCCATCTCATTCATGAGGTAAACACAAAGGTCAAAGATTCATCTCAAACAAGGATTTTCATTATCGAAACCGTAACTGCTGAAGAGATCCGTCTCTGGAGTGTACAGTGGTCCTGTCACGACTCCGACGTACTGCTCACTAACCTAAGACTGCTGAGGTACTCCTCCTGTCGAGTACCGCGGGCCAGCCACCCAAACACAGTAGTGCTTCCCGCTGAGGTATATCACCCAAACACAATAGTGCACACCCCCTATTAGCCTTCTGAGGTACTCTCCGGACAAGTACCACGGGTCTGCACTGTCACACAGGTAGTGCTCCATCCGCCATGGGTCTGCACCCAAGCAAAGTAGTGCTCCGCCCACTGGGCTAGTCGACTCACTCAAAGTCGAGTCGGTCAAGCAGTCGTCAGGTCTCAGTCGGCTACACGGTCTCCGTACTCCGCATGCTCGTCTCCGGGAGGGTCCGCTCCACGAGCTAAAGGTCGATACTCCAATAATCTCAAATTCCCACGAAGAAGTATCTCAAAGGACCGTCTCGTCATAGGGATATCATCGCAAGAGACGGCGCGTCAATCGAACGCCCGGTCTGTGAGTAATTAGCCTTTTCGTCCCCGGGGCTCGGTTGGTTTCATGAGCAAACCAAATCCGGCCGTATCTCAACTGTACCCCGAACTCTCATAGGGTATACTCATAGGGACCATTTCCCAACGTGATCACCAACGCCGCTGGCGGTTTGTCAAACAGACGTCTGGTCTAAAAGATATCAGCTTTACCGTCCCAGGGGCCCGGTTTGATTTCGGGTGCGATTCAACTCGGCCACTATCCAACTATATCTAAAACTTGGGCGAAGGATGCGAAAAGTTCCGTATTGTCAACAGGAACGCAACGCAATAGACGGTGCGTCAATCGGACGCCCGGTCTAGAAGTTATTGGCTTTTTCGTCCCGGGGCCCCGGTTGGTTTTTAAGTTAAAACCAACCCGACCGTACTCCAACTGCGTCCAAACCTCGAGCGGAGTAAGCCAAAATATCCGTCTCTCTTAGAGGAATCCATCAAAGTCGATGGCACGTCAATTGGACGTCCGGAGCTCAAGATATGAGTGTTTCTGCTCCGAGGGCCCGATTGGTTTCGTATCCGAACCAACCCGGCCGAACCAAAAGTAATCCGAAACCTTGAGTGCGATATACCGAAACGACCGTCTTGATCCATGTATGGCGTTTCCACTGACGGTGAGTCATTTGGAGGCCCATAGCTCAATTTACGGGCATTTGATCGAAAATGGCCCGAAAACGGGGGGTCTGGGCCCGGCCCGACTCCCCCTGGGTCGGCCTGACCCAGGTCGACCCGAATCGGGTCGACCTCGCCTGGGTCCGACCCGGCGGGGCCCAGCCCGGCCCGGCTCGGTCCGGTCCGGTCCGATCGGCCGGCCGCGGCCGGCGGACGCCGCGGGCGGCGGGGGTGTGCGCGCGGCCGCCCCCCCACCCCCTTTGGCCGCTAACTGGCGCCGACGGCAACCGCCGCCGGCATGCTTCCGGCGGCGCGCTAGCGCCGCCTTCTACGGACCACCGGACGCGCTCCGGTGGTCCGTTCCTCCTGCCGTCTTCGCCTACGGTCCTCTCGGGACCCGATCTTCACTGCAAAGCCCTAAAATCGCCCTTGCAGCCCCGTTAGTCATCGCCCACCAATCCGCACGTCAAAACAAAATGCGTTGCCTTTGTGGTTCTCCTGTGCAATGCGACGGCACCACGCCCTTCCACCGTGGACCCTCTCCAGCCGCGGTGTCTACGGTTTTCTTCGACGCGGCGCGAAAGCATCGTGTCCTCGTTCAAATCCTCGGCGTGGTGCGACGGCGTCGCGTAATAATTGCCGTGTGATTTTTGTGTGGTACGACGACACCACGCCATTTCTTCCGAATCTCATAAGAAACAACATCAATAATGGAGGAGGTTTGGCCGTGTTTGTGCGGTCCGGCCCCCTCTTGTTAGTCGTTAACAATTGTTTATATTTTCACGAAGAACGACAAGATAGTATTCACAAATGAAATAAATAAATAAAACCCCTATATTCTTTCCATAAACAAAGGTAAACTTCCATCCCGCAATTAAAACGTTCGCGGATCAACTAGGTAATATGTTGATCCGTGTTCATTGTTTTCTTTAGGAAGAAAGAACGAAAGAATTTATGCGAATAAAATTATTCTCAACATGACAATCCCCTACCTCGTCGAAGTCGTCGAGTGAGGGTTCGTCGCAGATTTTCTCATCACTGAAAAAACGTCGCGGAAGGAGAGTCGTTGGCATCACGTCGTCGATCTCCGGGGGTTTGGCGTTCTTCGTCGGAGGTCGGAGCGTTCTTCACGTTCTTCGCGTTCTTCGCGTTCTTCGCGTTCTTCGCGTTCTTCGTCGAAGAACGAAGAATTATCCCTCTTCTCTCCCAAAGGTTTTACACAACACAAACCCCTCAACAAAAATAAAATAAGTCCTCAACTTATATTATTATCAAATTAAGAATTTGAAAAACAAAGGACAAGAAACGATCAATTAATTCGAAGAATTAATTGTAAAACTTAACTGCCCAATTAAATTGGGGCGTTTCTTAACCAGAAAAACGCACGGTTGACTTCGTTTAATAGGGGGTGCGGGTGCGTTACTTAAGAAGAAAAGAAACGGTGGGGATCGTGCGGGCCCCACCTAAAAAATATCCTACCAAGTTGGTAGGATATTTTGAATTTCACCCTATCCATTTCAACCCAGCTTAAGTAGCTTTAAAGTGGTCTTTAAGCGGCTTTAAGTGAAATAAAATAAAATTGTCATACAACTTTATTTTATTTCTTATCTTAAACCCCAAAAATTAAAAAGCACAAACGAGAAAACGCAACTCCAAAAGAGGCGTTTCTTAGTAAAAACTGGTGCTGCGGTTTCATCAGTGCCCTCGGAAATCGATTCCGAGCACTGATTCAAAAGTTAGAAAAACCCGCTCGTTCGTTCACTGAACGTACCCGAGCGAAACTTCGGAAATTGATTCTGGGCACACCAGGCCTCGGAATCAGGCACCGTCAAAAACTGCATTCTTGTAAAATTCCAAAGAAAATTTAGGAAAAAATTTCCCTTGAAATTTATGGGTCTTTACATTACTCGCACCTCAGGGCTTTACGTCCTCGTAAAGCTTTATCACAAACTATGGTCACTAAAGTGGATGAAAGCATGCATCTAAGCCTTTCGCTCCCATGTTCTCACCTGGAGGTTTCTGTACGGTCAAAGAAAGTGCACCCAAGTAATCGATCATCCCCATAGGACGACCCCTGTCAATCCTCGATCCCCACTATAACCTCCGTGCATGTCGCCCTATCGTCGACGTCCAACTCCCTAAGGTCGATGATGTGCGAAGAGTCGAGCACGTATCTCCTCAGTTGAGATACGTGGAAGTTGTCATTCACTAGGTGCCACTAAGGTGGATGGGTCAAGCGGTAAACCACCACGCCTACCCACCTGAGGACCTAAGAAGGTCCACTGAACCTTGGAGATAACTTGCCGTTTTGGCCACATCTCCGCAAACCTCGTCGAGGTGAGACCCGTATAAGGACGTGATCGTCATCCTTGAACTCCAGAAGTCTCCAATTCTTGCTAGAACTGAAACTCAAAAAAAATGTTTCCATGAGGTTGACCGACTACGTCCAAACCTCGAGCGGAGTAAGTCAAAAGATCCGTCTCCCTTAGAGGAATCCATGAAAGTTGACGGCACGTCAATCAGACGTCCGGAGCTCAAGATATGAGCGTTTCCGCTCCGAGGGCCCGATTGGTTTGGTATCCGAACCAACCCGGCCGAACCCAAAGTAATCCAAAAACATGAGTGAAATATACCAAAACGACCATCTCGATCCAAGGAACGCGTTGCCACTGATGGCGAGACGTTTGGAGGCCCGTAGCTCAAGTTACGGGCATTTGACCGAAAATGGTCCGAAAACGGGGTGGTCTGGGCCCGGACCGACCCGGCCAACACATGTCCTTTCCAATGTGCTTTTTCCTCACTCGCACACACCCTGGGAAACTTCCCAGGAGGTCACCCATCCTGATCACTACTCCAGGCCAAGCACGCTTAACTGTGGAGTTCTAACCAGGCAGGCTTCCGAAAAAGAAGGTGCACCTTGTTGACATGAGCCATATCATTTAGTCATTTTACCCTTTATCATTTGAGGATGTTACAGTCACCCCCCCCCCCTTTAGGGCACAACGCCCTCATTGTGGGCCCTACATCTCAACCTAGGCAGTGCACCACGCACTTAAGGATGGGAACCTCCACTGATACCAAATTTCTCATGACCCGTCCTTGGGGCCCGTGTCGTGACTATCCCAAGCCAGCCGTCCATAGGCCAGGGGCTGGCAACTAGCACCAAAGGCGTAAATCCTGATAACTGGGAAGGCATTTCCTTTATAAAAGTAACTAAACACCACAGAGTACAAGCGGAAGTAAAACACTAAGTACAAAAAAAAGAAGTGCTGAATGTAAATGGTCTAGAATACAAACCCAAAAGAATGTACAACTACAACTGAACAAAGTACAACAGAAGAAGTCAACAGCTGGAGGGACGGAAGCGGCTCCTGGGACGTCCTCCTCGGATCCTACCTAAAGGGTAGGTACATATGGTGCAGCTCGTGGATCATCCACCATGAATCCTACCTGAAGGGCAGGTACAGATAGCCTCCTCCAAGCTCTCGTCCGTCAACCTCCTCCGTGTGTCATCTCGTCGTGTAGTCCACCTCCGGACACTGACTCGTCGTGTAGTCCACCTCCGGGTACTGACTCGTCGTGTAGTCCACCTCCGGGTACCGTCCAGTCCTCGAACACTCGGCCTCCGTCAGCACTGCCTGTCGTCTGCAACCAACACAACGAGGTGCGGGCATAGCCCGTGCAGGGGTGAGTATAACGATACTCAGTAGGGACCCCGAGACCCTCAAGGTCTCACTAAAACCAACAAGGTTAACCACAATGAAGATCTCAACAGATAACCTCTACTTAGGTATATGCCCATACAAATACCTAAGTTATCAAATAACCCATCTCAATCATGAGGAAACACAAGGATTATGAAATCAACGGATAACCACTACCCAGGTATATGCCCATACATATACCTAAGTTATCAAGTGACCCATCTCATTCATGAGGTAAACACAAAGGTCAAAGATTCAGCTCAAACCAGGATTTTCATTATCGAAACCATAACTACTGAAGAGCTCCGTCTCTGGAGTGTACAGTGGTCGTGTCACGACTCTGAGGTACTGCTCACTAACCTAAGACTGCTGAGGTACTCCTCCTGTCGAGTACCATGGGCCAGCCACCCAAACACAGCAGTGCTTCCCACCGAGGTATGTCACCCTAACACATTAGTGCACACCCCCTAGTAGCCTGCTTAGGTACTCTCCGGACGAGTACCGCGGGTCTGCACTGTCACACAGGTAGTGCTCCGTCCGCCATGGGTCTGCACCCAAACAAATTAGTGCTCCGTCCACTGGGCTAGTCGACTCACTCCAAGTTGAGTCGGTCAAGCATTCGTCAGGTCTCAGTCAGCTACACGGTCTCCGTACTCCGCATGCTCGTCTCCGGGAGGGTCCGCTCCACGAGTTAATGGTCGATACTCCAAGTATCTCAAAGTCCCAAGAAGAAGTATCTCAAAGGACAGCCTCGTCATAGGGGTCTCAACGCAACAGACGGCGCGCCAATCGAACGCCCGGTCTGTGAGTTATTAGCCTTTTCGTCCCCTGGGCCCGGTTGGTTTCGTGAGCAAACCAAATCCGGCCGTATCTCAACTGTACCCCGAAATCTTATAGGGTATTCTCATAGGGACCATTTCTCAACGTTATCACCAACGCCACTGACGGTTCGTCAAACGGATGTCTGGTCTGAAAGATTTCAGCTTTACCGTCCCAGGGGCCCGGTAGGATTTCGGGTGCAATTCAACCCGGAATCTATCCAACTGTATCCAAAACTCGGGAGAAGGATGAAAAATGTTCCGTATTGTCAACAGGAACACAACGCAACAGACGGCGCATCAATCGGACGCCCAGTCTGGAAGTTATTGGCTTTTTCATTCTGGGGGCTCGGTTGGTTTTTAAGTTAAAACCAACCCGACTGTACTCCAACTGCATCCAAACCTCGAGCGGAGTAATCAAAAAGATCCTTCTACCTCATAGGAATCCATCAAAGTTGACGGCACGTCCATGGGACGTCTGGAGCTCAAGATATGAGTGTTTCCGCTCCGAGGGCCCAATTGGTTTCGTATCCGAACCAACCCGGCCGAACCCAAAGTAATCTGAAACCATGAGTGCGATATACCGAAACGACCGTCTCGATCCAAGGATCTCGTTTCCGCTGATGGCGAGTCGTTTGGAGGCCCATAGCTCATGTTACGGGCATTTGACCGAAAATGGTCCGAAAACGGGGGGTCTGGGCCCGGACCGACCCGACCCGACCCCCCCTGGGTCGGCCCGAACTGGGTCTACACGAACTGGGTTGCCCGACCCGGGTCCAGCCCGGCTGGGCCCGGACCGGTCCGACCGGCCGGCCACGGCCGGCGGACGCCGCGGGCGGCGGGGGTGTGTGCGCCCCCCCCCCCCTTTGGCCGCTAAGAGGCGCTAGCGGCAACCGCCACCGCGCCGGTGTGTGGCGCCGCCACCGCATTCTGCGGACCACCGGACGCGCTCCGGTGGTCCGTTCCTCCTGCCGTCTTCGCCTACGGTCCCCTTGGGACCCGATCTTCTCTGCAAAGCCCTCAAATCGCCCTTGCGGCCCTGTTTGTCATCACCCACCAATCCGCACGTCAAAACAAAACACATTGCCTTCGTGGTTCTCCGGCGCGATGCGACGACACCGCGCCCTTCCACCATGGCCCCGCTCCGGCCGCGGTGTCTACGGTTTTCTTCGACGCGGCGCGACGGCGTCGTGTCCTCGTTCAACTCCTCGGCGTGGCGCGGCGGCATCGCGTAATATTTGCCGTGTGATTTCCACGTGGTGCGACGGCACCACACCATTTCTTCCGAATCACATAAGAAACAACATCAATAATGGAGGAGGGTCAGCCGTGTTTGTGCGGTCCGGCCCCCTCTCGTTAGTCGTTAACAATTGTTCGTATTTTCACGAAGAACGACAAGATAGTATTCACGAATGAAATAAATAAATAAAACCCCTACATTCTTTCCATAAACAAAGGTAAACTTCCAACCCGCAATTAAAACGTTTTCGGATCAACTAGGTAATAAGTTGATCCATGTTCATTATTTTCTTTAGGAAGAAAGAAAGAAAGAATTTAAGGGAATAAAATTATTCTCATCATGACAATCCCCTACCTCGTCGAAGTCATCGATTGCGGGTTCGTCGCAGATTTTCTCATCTCGGAAGAAATTTCGTAGAAGGAGAGTCATTGGCGTCACGTCGTCGATCTCCGGGGGTTTGGCGTTCTTCATCAGAGGTCGGAGCGTTCTTCCCGTTCTTTGCGTTCTTCGCATTCTTTGTTGAAGAACGAAGAATTCTCCCTCTGCTCTCCCAAAGGTTTTACACAACACAAACACCTCAACAAAAATAAAATAAGTCCTCAACTTATTTTATTATCAACTTAAGAATTTGAAAAAAAAAGGATAAGAAACGATCAATTAATTCAAAGAATTAATTGTAAAACTTAACTGCCCAATTAAATTTGGGCGTTTCTTAACCAGAAAAACGCACGGTTGACTTCGTTTAATAGGGGGGTGCGGGTGCGTTACTTAAGAAGAAATGAAACGGTGGTTCTCGTGCGGGCCCCACCTCACAAATATCCTACCAAGTGGGTAGGATATTTTGAATTTCACCCTATCCGCTTCAAACCAGCTTAAGTAGCTTTAAAGTGGTCTTTAATCGGCTTTAAGTGAAATAAAATAAAATTGTCATACAACTTTATTTTATTTCTTAACATAAACCCCAAAAATTAAAAAGCACAAACGAGTAAACACAACTCTGAAAGAGGCATTTCTAAGCAAAAACCGGCACTGCGATTTCATCGGTTCCCTCAGAATTCGATTCCGAGCACCGATTAAAAAGTTATAAAAACCCACTCCTTCATTCACTGAACGTACCCGAGCCAATCTTCGGAAATTGATTCCGGGCACACCGGGCCTCAGAATCAGGCGCCGTCAGAAACTGCGTTCTTGTAAAATTCCAAAGAAAATTTAGGAAAAAATTGCCTTTGAAATTTCCAGGTCTTTACACTTTCATGATTTTTTCATATTCTAATTCATCTTACCGTGTGTTACCCATAATAAAATTATAAATTAAATATAATAAATATTATGATTATGATAAAACTATTTTTATTATATTTTCCATCCTATAAAAATATAATACATTACTCAAGAATTCATATGAATTACTATCTCCATGAAGTAGAGTAATAATTTTTTCAAAACCATTTCTCATGGATTGTTATAAATATTGATCTTAATGAAATAGGCCACTTGGCCTTAGGCCATCGGGCTACGTAATGGGTCTCCCTATACCCAGTCTAAAGAGGTCATTGCTGAAAATAATAAAACGAGGATTGAAGAAGATATAATAACCTATATTTATATTAATGAAATAATTATTATCCTGAAATTTTAATATCATATATACATTCTAACCTTATAAATCATTGGAAAAATATAATGTCTCTTGGGCATACCTATGGATTAACAACTCCACAATGTGATGGGAACGATTTTTATTTTAAAATTTACATGGATGTTAATAAGGATGTATTTAATGAATATATACAATATATATTATATAATAATTTTTTTATTATGTTTAATTATTTTATAAAATTTTTATTCAATCCACAACAAATATAAAACAATATTCTGGTGTACGTACGGTTTACCGTCTCCATGAATGGTGTAATTATTTTTAAATTATATATCAATAATTTATGTTTATAAATATATATATATATATTAATTATATATGGTATTTATATGCTTACAAAATTAAATTTATGATGGATCCATAATAAATATGCATGAACTAAGGCTACAGAATCCAAACCTAAAAGAAAAACAATGTAGTTAACACCTAAAATAATGATATTAATTAAATATTGTTAATGAAAGGTTGTTAAAATTTTATAAATAGATCATATATTATATTATAGAAATGTATATGTTTCTATTTTTTGATTATAATAAATATAATTTTTTAATATAAGAGTTTATATGATCAATGAGGAATTTTTAACACAAGGTAAGGGATTTTCATTTAAATTTACACTGCATTAATAAGTATTTGGTATTATATACCTTATGTGGTGTATGTAATACAAATTTTAGATCCAAAAATAAGTAAATATTTATATATGATTATTAATGTTTCAATTTAATTTTATCCATTTATTGTGCTTCCATGTTTTCTTCCGTCATTTCCTCTCTATGGAAGTTGAATCATGAATATTAATGTCTAAAAGAAAACTAATCTTCATTATATTTTTTATGGGGTATAATTTTTTTGGGTTCTTTTTTAATTTACATGATTTAATGAATTTGATTAATGCACTGCAATAATTTATCATAACATATTTTTTCTAATGTTTGAATTGATTGAAATTGTATAAAAATATTCTTCCGGCAATTTCCGAATGAGGAACCTTTCTTAAAATAGTATGAATGGAATTTTTTAAGTTAAACTTCATGAACATAATTTCCCATAACCATGAATAATAAATTTTTTGATGATTACACTACATTATTATAAGTTTATTTTAAATGAAAATATTTTTCTCAATATATAGTGAATTTTATATTTTTAAAATAGCATTTTCAAAATAGAAATATTACTTTTCCATGAATGATTCAATAATATTTGTTTTGTTATTATAGTCATTAATGGAAGAAACACTTTATTTTATTTTTTCTCTATAGGGACATGTTAACATGATATAATTCCTGAATGATTAAATTTGATATGATCATTTTTCCCTGGATAGGCATATTTTATGTATTACAGATATGCTTATTTCCTAAATTGTATTCAATTTAAATATAAAGTTAATTATATTTAAATTTAATTGATTAAATAGGGAATTATTGGTAATTTTTATTTTCCACTAAATAAAATAATTCATTATGTACTTTTATTTACAAACATATGTTTAATATTCAACATTTGTGGAATTAGTTGGACATGCAGTGACAAGTGGGGATCAGAATTACATATATCTCCTCAATGTATCAACATATATCAATAGAAAAATTAGTATTCATGAATTAAAATGTTTTAATTTTTATGTATTCCATTATTTTAAACTATCTTAGAGAAAAGACTTCATGGTATATATATCATGATTTCTGAGATCATGACGTCCAATAAAAAATGTTTCTTTCATTGATAATTCTATTATTATTTTCCATGAAATTATTGCATTGATATTATACATGTATAAATATTTTTCAAAATTTAAACATTAAATTGAATGTGTTTTTAGTTAGTTACCATTTCCTACATATTATTACTTATTAAAAAAATAATATAATCTATTGTACATAATAATTATTGATAATTATCTCTCCTCATTTTTTTTATTTTAATTTTTTCTGGACAAGAAGAAAGATATTGTGAATAATATAAAGAATGAAATAATGTTTTTTATATGTACATTATATTAAAAATGTAATATAGAAAACATATGTTTATATGATTCTTCATGAATACTAGGCTGATAAGTCTTTTGGGATTATATACCTTGTATATATGGCAATGTAATAAATTTTACAACAAATTTATTTTTCATGAGTTGGGGTTGTTACAGTGCATCATGCTCATCCCACCATCACCACATTATTATGTACTCCAAACCCCACTGTCACATCACTCATATTTTTATCATCCTTATTCCATCATATCCCATATAAATATGTATCCATTGTGATCCACTATATATCATAAGAAAAATCACATCATTCATCCCTTCATGTATCTAGATAATATTGATATGGGGTGGGGGTATTCCCTTCATACCCCACCCTTAGAATATCCAATATCTCATATTGGCATTATTTATGTCCACTCTACATATTATCAGTTCATAACCATGTAAAAATTTCAATTCATATCAAAAAAATCACACATATTGTAGTAATTTATACAAAAATCGAGAAAAATCAACAACATGACAAGGTTTCATAAATAAATAAACATACGAAAATTGAACATATAAATATCCCATTAATCCACATCAATTACCCATTTACCAAACTCATTTAATTCAATATTCAATTCATAATTATCCATGTATATTCATTCCATATATACCCATTTATTTTATATTAATTATCTTATTGTATACCCACTCCCATTTACCATATTCATTATGGGAACCACATATTTCTTTCATTAACAGATTATTACAACCTATACCTTGTTTTATTTTAGTCATTTTAATTCACCCACATTTTCCAAAATTCATCACTTAATTTATCAACATCTTAGTAAATCCTTATATATATTAATACCATCATTATATTAGATATTTTCCATCATATATCATACTTAAACATATAACCAACTCATTTATATTAACAAAAATTAATGAAAAAACACTGCACATGTAACCCACATTCCTATCATTATATCATCTAAGATTTATTTAAATATTTATATTTATATAATTTATTCTAAATACAAATTCCAAATTTAAATTTCCTCTTTTACCATTAAACCATTTCATTAAATATTCAATGTCACGTACCACAATCATAAAACATCATGCATAAAAATTCAATTTTAAAAATAAAACCCTATGTTTTCTAGATTCCAATTAGTCTCATTTCAATTACCCAGTTTACAAAATTATTCTTTTATAGAGGTTTTAGGGTTCATACACAATAAAATAAATGCTAATAACAGTCCATGTTCTGAAATGTATTCTCACCCAATATAAGTAGACTATATGGTGTAAAATGCAGATCTTGATGAGATCCTATATGTCTGCTGTAAGGGTATGACATAGCCCACACACCATACTATAGGAACCACAAAATATAAATAGAAAAAAATATGGGGTACTCAAGCCCCCAAAATACAAGGGATCCCACTACACCTCATGGAACCCAAATCTAGACTTATTATGTAGTAATGACTAGGCCTCACTAAAACTATCCTCAAATCCACTTGACCTCCCAAAATCTACCTCTCCTAGACTCTATGTCAAACAAAATATCTATTCTACATCCACCCCTATAAGGAAAGATACACTCAAACCGACATCCCTTATAACCCTAAAAATCAAGGTCTCAACCATGGTATGAATACCAATACAACACCAATGAACTCATAAGAACACTAAAAGATCCTACTTCAGTTTTGTTTTTGGCTATTACATCTCTCATTCCTCCTTAGCACCCTCATGGCTCTATATCATCTAAAAACACCAAATGAAACAAGTAAAAATGATTATTGGATTATAAAATAAGTAATTTAAAAAATAATATTTTAAAATATTGCATTATTTTATTTTATTCTTAATTTTACAACTAAAATTAATTTATGTGATAGTACATAGGAAATTGAATGTGCGGATTTCATAAAATCCATTGATATATCCAATATGAAAATAAATTGTTGTATTTTATGGGAGGGTATATCTAAAAACTGATTCACTATATTTTTTATAAACAATATCTATAGTTATTTATATATAAAATAGACCTATATCCCATATTTTATTTCATATCATGATATTTATGATTTTATTAATATTTATTGATATAATAAATTATGGTTTTGATCATGAAAAAGATAATGAATATTTTAAAGAGTTTTATTAAGATGTTTCATGATCATTGTAGATATATCAACATCCTAATGTTTAAAAATATATAGAAATAGATTTACTTACTTTGTAGATATGTACAATACCACCCTGAATTTTTGTTCACAGTCTATGATGAAAAAACAAGAATTTATAAGAAAAAATAATAATAGTTTTAGAAACATTTTTTTGTCAAATAAATGAAAATATAATGAAAATTTTATTAAAATAATTTTAATACCAAAAAAAACATTCATATCATGAGGGACAAGGTGTTTTAGTTACTCTAATAGAAGACAAAAAACAAAATTGTGGAAGAGTGACTTAAAGTTAAATTTTGCATCCATATATTTGGAAGTTCAATATAATATTTATGAATAAAAAATTAAATCATGATAACCATTCCATGATAGGGATCTATAATATTTCAACACTTGTTTCCTATTATATATGTAAGAAACCACATGAAGGATGTTTTTTTCAGTCATGGTTGATGTGATATTCATTATAAAAATAAAAGGATAAATGTGTGCATGAATTTATAAACTTTTAAAATTTAGGTTTTCACATAATATCAATAATCCATAACATGTTTCATATTAACATGAAAATTATATTATATATATATATGTAAAATCCATGATTTTTTTCATTGGAAAATGCATATCAGAAAAGATAGAACATCGATTTTTTTATTAATAGGCAATCATGTCATTCATATGTATAACACATCATTTTTAATAGAGATATAATTAAAATAAAATATTAATATCTCAAAAATTCATATAATGATAATGGTGTATTTTGTGAGATGTAATTAAAAAAAATTAATGTCTTTAAATAACAATCTAATGATTGATACACATAAAATAATCTTAAATATTTTGAAAATATCATTTTATAATGTACATTAATTAAGGTTTGATAAATATAATAGTAAAATAACTAATTGAAATAAATATATAAATTAATATATATAATTATTAAATTATAACAATTATATAGACTATGTCATTTAGTTTCGTGAATATTTCTTGCTGAATGATTCCTGATAGATGATTGTGGATAAAAATATTCATATTACCAATTTATACTTTTTTGTCATTTTTTATCATCCATATATATTTTTTAACAAAATATTTTTCTTGCATTTTTAGTGGGACGGAATAAATAATTGGAACATAATTTGAAAATTTTTATATCCACCAGCCAAATGTTTTATTTTACTATGATAATAAAATTAAATCTATAGGAAGTGAACTCACAACCATGTATCCCTATATATTACATAATGTAATTGATAATTTATCCTTTTAATAATTATCTATATCAAATTTTATTATTATTTTATTTTAAAAAATAATGAATTAGATAGGTATTTTTTTCATAAGATTCAATGAAAAGTGAAAATTGAATTCATCATAAAAATGTTTAAAATGTAACCATTCACCCCCACTAGAAAATTACTTATCTAAAAGGTCATCTGAAAGGTATCATTACCTTGGGATTCCTTCATGGATAAATTTTATATCATTATAATGTGATTATTTTAATTTATAAATAAATCTTTATCAACACATTTAATTAAATATACTTATACACATCGTGGGAATGTGTGATTCATTATCTCCATTCAATTAATATTAATGTGTTGAATATATTTTAAACTTTTTTCATTAATAAAAACAAATATAAAATTATATCTAATATAAATGTAACTTTTGTTTTATGGGTGACCATTGAATTTATTTTTATCATTAATATCTTGTAATCATCTAAAAAATTCATGGGTGTCAAATCATTATGATAAATATAGATCAATATTTTAAAAAATATAAATATGACAATATGTTTTAAAATGATAAATCTTATTTGGTGAAATTTAATTATACTTTTATTAAGAATTATTAAAGTGAATTAGTTTATATATAATTAATTCTTGTAAATGGGGTCCGGAGTACCATTTATGGGTAGTGAAAATGGTCACTTGTTTAATTATAGATTAAAATATGAAGAAAATTAATCATGAATAATTACATGTAAAAAATCACTCATAGATAACCCAAATATATATAAAAACCCTCTTGTGATATTTTATTATAGTTTATTTTATTATTATATAATAGGTGAAATCACACTAAAATGATTTTAAATCTATTTTAGGTATTGGAATAAATGAAAATAATTTTTCATGTAAGATGGAATCAAATGATGAATTAAATGTTGATTGCTATTAATAAATTATATTATTCTTCCAATAAAATTTTTTAAGGGTATTAAAATATTATTAAGGTTATTTTTATTTATATTTCTTCTATAATGGTAATATTACTTGTTTTTTAGTAAATTTACAAAATAAAATAGTGATATTGATTATTAATAAGATTTGTTAAATTCATTCAAAAATAAGACAATAATAATAAATAATAAATATTACGAATGATCATTACTTAGTGAAAGTTAAGATAACATCTTGAAATGAAATATTATCCATTGAAATATGTAAATTTAAATATTATAAATGAAAATATTTTTGATGATAATTCATAATATAATAATAAGAATTTTCCACTTTTAAATGAATTCGATCAAAAGGCTGCATTATTTATGAAAAAAATTAATATCATGTTGAGAAAAAAAATTAAAGTGAATATAAATAAATTATATATTTATTGTATCTAAATAGTTCTCTAGATAATCATAATGGAAATTTTAATTTCTAAAATATAATTATACTGTAATTAATATTAATAAGACATATTTCATTGATAAAAACATTTTTATAAAAAATTATGGGAATATAATGAATATTTACTTCTTCTAGATCATTGGTTCAAGTAAAAAACATTTTTACTTAAGGTCACTTCAAATACATTATTAATAGTTTATTGTGTTTCTTTTAATTCAATTAAATGTTTTTGAATATTATATTTTGTTAATGAAATTTAAAATTTATAGTTAGATTTTTTTTCATCATTTTAGTATAAATGTTAATTATTTTATAGATAATGTGGTATCATAAATGAATTTAGAAGCATTCCTTAATAAAATATAACATATTATGGAATTTTATTAGTTTAAATAGGTTTTAGTAAATGAATATTAGTTAATCAATTCCATATGATTTTGATTTTAATTCATGATGATGAAAAATAAATAGTTAATTCATCTTAAACACATAATAGTTGTAAATGATTATCTTATATAATGAAAACATCATATATAATAATTTTACAAAAATATTGGAAAAAATATTTATCTTTTTAAAAAAACATTTAAATTGTTTTAGATATCATGGAACTAAAAATCACAATAATGAAATTTTTATCAAATAATAAAATTTATTAGGGAATTGAAATTAAAATTTTAGTACTATAAATTTAATGTTATAGGAAATTTTATTTATTCTAATAAATATATTTTTCTATATTCAAAAGAGAAATATTATAATGATATAAACAAACTCAAAATTTAATTAATGCAGAAATATTAAACATTTAACAAAATGTTATTGTAAAAATAAAATTTTATAATATCATTTAATATTTTGAAAGGAATTATTCATAAGTACAAAAATAGATAATTATCTCTCATTTATCATTAACCACCTTAAGTACAGATTGTATCCTAAAAAAATCACAATAAGAGTAACGGTAATTCTTATTCAATGGCCATCAAACATTCATAAAAATACTTGTAAAATGATAAAACCAATACTAATGATTATTTTTCATCAAACCATATGAGTAATAATAACATTCAAATTTATTATAAAATATATGATTTAGTAATCTATTAATTTCAAAAAAATTATTCCTTGAAATAAAAAAATTGATTCCACAAAAATTGGTAAGAAGAATTGAAATTTAAATAACATTACAATTTTTATCACTAAAAACTATATCATAAGTATCTATAATCATGGAAATACTATAAATTAATTCATGTTTCAAATGATTATATTCATCATGTTGTCGTTTATAACATGTGAAACTATATACAATGGTCAAAAAACCAATGTAAATATATTTCAAGTTTTATTAAAATGAGAACACGAGACATTGGAAAGAAGTATGCATATGATTTTTTATAGAAGAAATTATCACCACGTAAAAACATATATAATAATTTAGATTCAATTCTAAATGAATCTAAAAATGTTCTAAATATTATATACGAAAATTTCACTTCATGCGAGTCATGTATTAAATGAATTAGTTGGGTTCCAAATCACAATGGGGATTAAATTTTAACATGAAGGACACATTATTTGATATATATAGATGTTTATAGAATTATGATTAAATGATAACAAGTGTAGGTTCGAAATATGAATATATATGATCAATTACAAGAGGGGGTGAATTTTATGTTTAAAAATGTTCATTTTTAACCTTAAGGTAAACAATGTTTAACAAAGTTAAACAATGTAAATTACCAAGACCACATTGATCAACAGACATGCTTGGTTCGGTAAATATGGTTCTGGAAATGAAACATAACAAAAGTTTACAAGTACATGATTTAACCTTAAATATTTATGATCCATATTATTCAGAGTACATAAAAAAACAAGAATGTATAATAAGGTTATAAATTCTTCCCTTATAAAAATTCATAGGAATGTAAACTTGAAACAAAACAAGTAACAAGTATGAAATCATTTAACCCAATGAGTAGGGTATCCAACAACCCTAGATAAAAGGTCCCATAATATATACATTCCAGAATTTTTGTCTTACCCAGACTATGTTAAGCCCTCGATTGGAATAAAATAATATATCTTGCTATCCCTTAAAGCCCTCCAACATCAAGGTAGTCAGAACCATTGTCAACCTATCCTATGAAGCCCTCGATTGTACACAACAACTACTGGAGTCACATGAAGAACGTTGAACAATATGTTAAGTACACACAAGACACGAGAGTCTCTCTCTCTATAAATTACATCAGCAGAATTTAATATCTAGATTGATGGATTAGTTCTTAGTATTAATGATCTCATAAAAATGATCTCTTCTTTATAAGAATTTCTCAGACAATCAGCTCCCTCCTCCAATGGTCATATTTTTTCCTTAATCATGGAGGGACCTGTACACATGTCACTCAATGAATACTTAGTTAAAAATAGATTTTATGACTTCATTTCCTAACTATAATAGGGGTAATCCAATTATGGTTACTTAACCAAATCCAATTTCCCAGAGTCTAAGGAAAAAAAATTGGATTCTTAATAAATAAACACTTCAAGACTATAAATCCTAAATGTTCGGATTCTGTTTTTCAAAGAATTTGGAACCTGAATTCTATAGATATTAGAGTCTAAATTCCAATGAATTTCGTGTCTAAATTCTATGGAATTCGAAGTCTTAATTCTAGGGAATTCGGAACCGGAATTCTATGGAATTCAGAATATGAATTCTGAAGAATTTGGATCGTGAATTCTATGGAATTCAGAACCAAATTTCTGAGGAATTCAAAATCGTAATTTTGAGGAATTATGAGTCTAAATTCTGAGTATTTCAGAATATTAGTTTTAAGGAATTCAGAACATTAATTATGATGAATTTATAACCCGAATTCTAACAAATTCGGAACCCATATTCTGAGGAATTTGGAACCCGAAATCTGAGAAACTCAGAGTCTAAATTATGAGGAATTTGGTGTCTGAATTCTAATGAATTAGGCGTCCGAATTCCACATAATTAGGAGTCCTAATATCATAGAATTCCAAATCTTCATTTCAAAGAATTTAGAATCATAATTTCAGATTATTTGGAATCAGAATTTTGGATAATTTAGAATCTGAAATTCAGAGAATTCATTATCTAAAAATAGAATAAAATATATATAATAATTTATAAGATTCTGAGGTTTTAGATATAAAACCGATTTTTAGATATTAGATATAAATGGAGTTAGAATAAGATAAACTATAAATTTTTTAATGAAACATATATAAGGATAAAAAAATTTGGGGAAGGAAAAGTTTACTTATTATTATTATTTTTTGGGAAAATAAAATTTTCTTTAAGATAAGCTGTTTGTGATTTTCAATACTTGAAGGAATTTAAAATTCATAAGTAAATAGAATTGACTCAACTATCTCCCCATTTTTGGAAAGCACAAATTTCCTTATGAAAAATAATATAGGGACATATTTTTTTGGACTTTAAAATAAAAATGCATATCTCTTTACTTGTGGATCAATTTGAATAGGACTGACTCCCCCTTATTATTTGAAATCCCTAAGGGTTGTATTCATGATTTTTGGAATGATAATTTACATTTTTTTCATATGAAATTCTTAATTGATAAAAAATTCCCCTTAGATGAACTACCCCTTACATAGGAAATATATTCTTTCTTAGTATTCTTTTTATCATTCCTTTCTCCCCCTTTGTGATTTTCAAGAACGTATAGAGGTAATGGAAAAATATTTTACATGAATACTTAGTATTAAACAAAAATATATATATATATAACAACTAAAAATATCATTATGATTGGAAGAATTTGTATTTGAAGAAATACAACTAAAGATTAGAATTTGAAAAATTCTCCTTCTTTCTCCTTCAGTACTAACTTCTTTACAATAGTTTTCAACTTCTTGAGTTCCTTGTGATTTTCTTCCATGTTCTTGAGCAACTTGTCCTAGTATTCAGCTTTCTTTTCTGTGGATTTTATCTTTTCTTCCTGAACCATAAGAATGTCTTACTGAACCATCAATAATTCCTCCTTCTTAATAATATTATCTTCAGATTCGATTCTAAGATCCCTTTTCCTCTTCAAATTCATGGACACAAAATTAATCTTTCCATTTAAGTGCATGAATTCTTACTTCTGAGTTTTCTGTACGAGAGTTAGCTTTTCCTAAAAGCTCCTAGTAAGATCATTAATATTACAATATTCAGTGACAAAGACATCATTGACATTATCTTCAAATTCATCAAAATATATCATGTCTTTGAATGTCCTCCTTGAGAAACTTGTAATCTTCCTGCATGACCTTTTATGAGCCTTATAACCAATGAGAATATATTTGAAATCTAGCTCAAGCCAGACAAATTTATCCATAAACATTGAAACTGAATATGATTTCTGACTGAACGAATGCCGAATCCACTGAAAAATCGAATCTATACATAGAAATAATGAAATATTACAGACCTTCTTTTTCAAAGATTACAACACAATGTATTGTCCAATAGAGGATGATTCTAATTCAGAATTTTTGGATTGTGAGGGTTCTTTTTCTAACTCCTCATAATTCCTCATAAACAAACTTCGAACAACATTCTTTTCCAATATAGATTTTCTACGTCTGTGTACCAAAACCAACTCACCCTTATCGACTCTCTGAATGATTTATTCTTCTTTATTTGGTTCATGATCACTATCTGATAACTAAAAACTTTATCATCCTCAATAATTTCTTTCTCAGCATCTGTGTAACATCCCAGATAAATAAAGAATAAAAGAATTTTCATATTTATTAATATTTACGAATTAAATAGTAATTTTATTTTAAAGGGGTTGCTATGTTCGATAGCGTACCCGATACGCAACGATGATTTTCTTTGAAACTTACGTAGCACACTAGTAATAAAATAATATTATTTTAAATGTTAGTTAACAAGTAGCCGTTGTACTGGCGGGAATGGATATAAATAACTAAAATATGATTAAATATGTTTTTAAATGTTTATACATTTACCCAATAAAAGCTAAAGGCTTAAAATACGGAAAGAGTTCAAATTTAGGGCATATATACTCTAATTTTCACTAAAGGTTCACTTATCACCTTTTAATGGTAAACCGTCATTAAATATAATTTTTATCACTCTTATACTTTATTTTGGACCAAATATATCTCTTCTTTAGAATCGGGACATCAAAATTTTTTTTGTGTAAATTTTTGGTACCTTTCTGATAAAGTTCATTTTTTTATGAATAGTGTAAAATGTTGTATTTTAATTCAAAACCTCTTTTTAATCTAAATTATTTATATGATTGGATTATTATTTTAACTGGTTTTAAATTGAAATTAGAATATTTTTTTACCAGTTAATCCAATGGTGGTCATTGGAATCAATTTCACTTTGAAATTGGACTTAAACTGGTGTCAATCTTTTGATACTTATTGTTTCACAAAAACACGCTATTTGTCATGACAGTGGGAATTAATTATTAAATTAATTAATTTGACTTATATGTTTTGAATTTTGTAAAATTGACTTCATTTTTGAATTCGGAATATCAAATATAGCTTAGGGTGAATTTTTGGTAATTTTCTGAAAAACTTCAATTTTTGATGAATAGTGAAACCACTAAGTGGTAATCAAGCAAACTGATTTTTCAGTTAAATGAAAGTTTACCACTAATGTGTATTGAATTTTGAAAATCTGACATACATGGTTGTCATTAAGAAGTAAAATGTGGTTCAATGAGATTAAAATAATTTTTTGGTGAATAGTAACGTTTTTTCATTAATCGCGATTAGAGGTAATTAGTGTAGTTTAAGGTAAAAATGGTATTATAAGAATGTGAAAACACCATGACACTTGTCCTACACCTATTGGGTGAGTCATGGCTGACAAAGAAAAGACATGGGCCAACTTGGGGACCCCATGGAGCCACTTTAGTTGGAAAATGACATTAATATATTTTTATTTAATGTTAAAGTGAAAATGACAGTAACATAAATTGTTTTACTAAAATAATTTTTTAGTGGGGTTATACAAGTCCAAATTTTGATTATAAATATTCATTGGAAAGATAAAACGATTTCATACATCATAGTATTTTTTTTATAATTTTTAGACATTAAATAAATTAAATTATATATGACATCATAATGATGCAGCAATGACATCATTATTTGACGATTTAAATAAAATGGAAAGATAATGAAAAATCTAAAACCTACACATGGCCAAAACCAATTGGATGAGTGGATTTCGAACCCTTATCACCTTATCCACGAAGTATATCAATGTGGGATCTTTTAAAACCGAAACACATTTTCAAATAAAGTAATATTTCTTTACTTTCCAAAAGTGCCCCTCCTCTCCTCTTATAAAAGGCCCCCACCTCTACCTCATTTCACACACTCCTCAAGCCTTTGGCTCGGCCGAACCATGCCCAATTACTCTCTCCACATCCCTATACTCATCCTAGAGGATTCCCTTTGGGCAGAATCCTTTCAAAGGAAGCCTTTAGGCTCAAATCAAAAGGGAGTTACACTTTTAAAGGTAATTCATTCTCTCTTGTTCATTTGTTTTATTTTGCTTCTCCAACCCTCTAAACTCTTTTTATTTGCTTCTTTTGTAACAACGCTAGTATCTTCAATATACTAGGATGTTTTTATAAGATTTATTTGAGCTACACTCTCACACAACTACATAAAATGGTTAAAGAACATACGGTTTCCGTGGATGGCGAAATTCTGCCTCCCAAAACGATGATTGTTCAATACTCATTTAACACCTTCATGGTTGGCCATTATGATGTCACTATTTTTATATATGATATATAATATGTTTATGTTTTCTTTAAGCTTCTGTATTTTTTATTTTGGGCATACCTTTATGGTTTCCATTATGGGTAAACACGATATCTTCATTTAAGGAAGTGCGGACTACCGCCCCCTCAAAGTGATGTGATTCGTAAATGCCATATGTGGGACGTATAAAGGATGGATTTAAAGTTATTATATATGATGTTATACTGGAAGTATAATATACCTCTATATCATTATTATTTCTTTCCATTAAAGTATGAGATAGAAATGAAAGTAGCGTTCATGCGTATGTACGGCTTACCGTCTCCATGAACGGTGCATTTCATTTCTTATCCCCAAATGTAATGTACAATTAAAATTACATGTATATAATGTATATATATAATTAATGATATATCTAAATGATGAATATAATTCTGGAATTAAAATATACATACCTATCATTTTGTTTTAATTCCATTAATATGACAAAGAAATGAAAGTAGCGTTCATGCGTACGTACGGCTTACCGTCTCCATGAACGGTGCATTTCATTTCTTACCTCTAAATGATTATGTAATATTATAAATACATGTATATGCTGGATATATATGATATATATGATATCCAAATCAGGAATTTCATTCTGGATATAAAGAACTTTTGACCACACGAACAACATGTAATTGTAAGAAGTCAACTTTCGACTTAAGAACCAAATATTGAAAAAACAAACATTATTAACTTAAATGGTTACATAATGTTTATAACATGGAAATAAGTGATATAAAAGGAATAATGAACTTTAAAAAGGTTCTTAATCAAGTATAAATTAACTCAAGTTTATTATTCAGGACGTTAAAGAACGATCGAGTCAAGTCGGTCCCGACGTAAGGGACTTCGTCTCAATCTCCTTTCATTGAGGCATATTTTGTTTTATACACAACTTTCTTTTATACGGTGTATAAACACCTTTGACTTTGACTTTTATACAAAAGGAATCTTTTTCTAAGAAGCGTTTTACTAAATGGAAAAAAGGAATGTTTTTTTTAACGTACGCGGTGACAACGACTTTTTCCGCCGCCGCGAGTATTATTTGGTCTTTGGCTTTCTCAACAAGCCGTAATGTTTTTAGAATAAAATAAATACCATATACTCTTTTATGTATTTTGGTATTGAAAATGGTTTTGAAAAAGGATTCTATTATGTCAATATATTTATGATATATTGTGATTGAAATGTGGAAATGTTATCATTCCTTTATATTGGTTTTATGTTTTATGATTTTATATTGGTACTTGGACATTTTAACGGGTGGTTACGTTATAAACCATATGACGGGTGGTGCCGTGAATACCAGGACGGGTGGTTACGTTATAACCTCCAATTTATTGGGTATGGAAGTCGGCCGTATGGCTATTCCATTAAGTATGTATAGAAATTGGCCGCATGGCTATTCCATTAAGTGATATGTGTGGAAGTCGACCATAAGGTTATTCCACTTAAGTATGTTTATGTCCCAAGTTACCTTTATATATGTTATGTGTTCTTTTTATGGATTTTATGGTAATCCTTTGGTTACAAAAAGGTAAGTAATGATACTTTATTCAGTGAAGAGTTTTTACTACTTCATGAAGGTGAAGGTATTACTTTGATAGAGTATATATGGTTTATTTGATGTTTGAAAAACTAACAGTTTTCATTCTTTCTGTATCCCTTACTGAGCTTTTTATGCTCACCCTAAGTTTTTCGAAATGTTTTTCACATGACTTAAAGTGGAATAAGGTCAAGGATGGGATCAAGGGAATTTCATGCTATCTAAAACATGGAATCTAGACATCTTTCTTTTTAAGAGTTTTTATTTTATGGAGACTTAGTAGAAGTGACTACTTTGTAATCTTTTAAGATGTAATAGTTATGTTCTAATTCTCTAAAACTCTAAACCTGAAAAGATCCTCATAGTGAATTATTCATTTAATTCAATATTAAGTAAGGTTTAAGGCTGGGGCCTTATAGTTGGTATCAGAGGTCGGTTTAGACAACTTTAGGAGTTAGAAAAGTGTTAAATTATAATATGATTGAAATGACATAGCATTTACGGATTACCATGTTGCTTCGCCTAAGATATTTTTGTGTTCAGAATGGTTTTCCGCAGAGGAAACAAAGCAGCTATATTGGGACGACATCAGGAGAAAGATAACCTTCCAAATCAGCAACCTGAGATGGTCGGAATCGGAACTGAACAGTTTGTTTCAGTGATGGCACAGTTGACTCAGGCTATAAATGGTGGTGGTATCCATGCACGAGATCAGCCAGATCAACCGCAGAGGAACATGTCAGTGGTGGAACATTTCATGAGGCAACATCCCCCATCATTCAAAGGATCATCTGACCCTGTGCAATCTGAAGGGTGGATTAAAGCACTGGAGAAGATTTTTGATGTCATGGGGTGTTCAGAACATCAAAAGGTTAGTCTTCTTGTTTACCATTTTGAAGGTGAAGCTGATCAGTGGTGGTCGATGGTGAAAAATATAAGGGATAGTGATGAGATTGAGGATCTTCACTGGGACGAATTCAAAGGTATGTTTCTTGAGAAATATTATCCTAAGGTGGTTCGTCTTAGGATGGAAAAATAGTTCCTAGAATTGAGGCAGGAGGATGATTCAGTGGCTGCTTATGAAGAAAAGTTCACTCGATTGGCAAGGTATGCTCCAAACTTCATACGAGATCTTGATAGTAAAATAAACCGTTTTTACTCAGGGTTAAAGCCAAAGTATCGAAGGGCTTTAGCTTCTCGTGAGTTCAAAAGTTATGAAAAACTGGTTCGATGTGCGGAGAAGGTGGAAATGGAGTTTGCCGATGATCAGGTGTTCTATGAAAAACAACAGAATAAGAGGTCTACTTGTTAGGCAAAGGGGAAGAATTCATCAAAGAAGCAAGGAGGTAAGAAAACCAAATATCCATCCTGTGAGAAGTGTGGTAAAATGCCTCCTGGAGAATGTTTATCCAAGTATGGTAAGTGCTTTCGGTGTGGTAAGTCTGGTTATATTGCTCGTAACTGTAAGGAAGATGATAAAGCAGGAAATGAAAATCCAACGGTAAGATGTTTTAAGTGTAATGAAATGGGTCATTATGCAAACGAGTTTCCAACGAAGAACTCAACTGGGGGAATGCAGCCAGACTACAAGCAGAAAGGGGTGGTGAAATCCTTTGCAACAACTTCAGTAGATGTTGGTCCATCGAATGAAGTGGTATCAGCTCCAGGGAGCTCGATATTTTTCGAAGATTGACTTAAGGTCGGGGTACCATCAGTTGAAAGTAAAAAAAAAGCAGACGTTCCGAAGACTGCGTTCCGTACTAGATATGGCCATTATGAATTTTTAGTTATGCCTTTTGGGTTAACCAATGCACCTGCTGTATTCATGGACCTCATGAATAAAATTTTCCATGAGTTCTGGGATAAGTTTGTGTTTGTGTTTTGAGGTTTGTGAAGAGGTTATGTGTGCCTTTGGATTCACAGTTGAAGAATGAGTTGTTTTTTTTCATCCTGGCAGTACTAAGATGTACAGAGGTCTGCGGGAGTATTACTGGTGGGATGTAATGAAAAGAGACATTGCTGATTTTACTGTGAAGTGTTTGACATGTCAACAGGTTAAATCAGAGCAGAAGTTACCTAAAGGGATTCTTCATCCTTTACCACTGCCAGAGTGGAAATGGGAAAACATATCCATGGACTTTGTTGTGGGATTACCGAGGAAATCTTGAGGTCATAATTAAATCTGGGTTATTATTGACCGCTTGACCAAATCTGCTCATTTCCTTTCTATACGAGATACTTTCTCTCTTGATCAACTTTCTCGTCTGTATCTTAAAGAGATAGTCAGGTTACATGGAGTTCCTCTCTCCATTGTATCGGATCGTGATCCCAGGTTTACTTTTAAATTTTGGAAAGGCCTTCAGAAGTCGTTGGGTACTGAATTAAATTTTAGTACAGCTTTTCATCCTCAATCAGATGGGCAGTCAGAACGAAAAATTCAGACCTTGGAGGATATGCTACGAGCTTGTTCTATGGATTATCAGGGAAGTTGGGACCAACAACTTTCTTTGGTTGAGTTTTCTTATAATAACAGTTTTCATTCTAGTATACAGATGACACCATTTCAGGAATTATATGGGAAGCGGTGTCGAACTCTAGTATTTTGGAATGATGTGGGTGAAAGGAAGCTGATGGGACCAAAATTGGTAGAAGAGATGGAAGAAAAAGTTCAGTTGATTCAGAAACACATGAGAACAGCTCAGAGCAGGCAGAAGAGTTATGCTGATAACCGGAGGAAGGATCTATCTTTTAAGGTAGGTGATCATGTTTTTCTCAAGGTTTCTCCTCGGAAAAGTGTGATGAGTTTTGGTAAGAAAGGAAAGCTGAGTCCAAGGTTTATTGGACCATATGAAATTCTAGAGAGAGTTGGATCAGTTGCATACCGAGTGGCTTTACCTCCGAGTTTATCTCAGGTACACAATGTTTTTCATGTTTCGATGTTGAGAAAGTATATGCCAGATCCATCTCATGTTTTGAGCCCAGAGGTAGTTCAACTGAAAGAGAACCTATCTTATGAGGAACAACCGGTCCAGATTCTTGACCAGAGGGAGCAAGTGTTACGGAATAAGGTGATTCATCAGGTAAAGGTTTTGTGGAAAACCCATGTGATTTAAGAGGCAACGTGGGAATCTGAAAATGCTATGAGAGATAAATACCCCCACTTATTTTGATAAGTGAATAAAATAACGAGGAAGCAATTCCCAAAAGGGGGGAAGGATGTAACATCCCAGGTAAATAAAGAATAAAATAATTTTCATATTTATTAATATTTACGAATTAAATAGTAATTTTATTTTAAAGGGGTTGCTATGTTCGATAGCGTACCCGATACGCAACGATGAGTTTCTTTGAAACTTACGTAGCACACTAGTAATAAAATAATATTATTTTAAATGTTAGTTAACAAGTAGTCGTTGTACTGGCGCGAATGGATAGAAATAACTAAAATATGATTAGATATGTTTTTAAATGTTTATACATTTACCCAATAAAAGATAAAGGCTTAAAATACGGAAAGAGTTCAAATTTAGGGCATATATACTCTAATTTTCACTAAAGGTTCACTTATCACCTTTTAATGGTGAACCGTCATTAAATATAGTTTTGATCACTCTTATACTTTATTTTGGACCAAATATAACTCTTCTTTAGAATCGGGACATCAAAATTTACTTTGTGTAAATTTTTGGTACCTTTCTGATAAAGTTCATTTTTTTATGAATAGTGTAAAATGTTGTATTTTAATTCAAAACCTCTTTTTAATCTAAATTATTTATATGATTAGATTATTATTTTAATTGGTTTTAAAGTGAAATTAGAATATATTTTTACCAGTTAATCCAATGGTGGTCATTGGAATCAATTTCACTTTGAAATTGGACTTAAACTGGTGTCAATCTTTTGATACTTATTGTTTCACAAAAACACGCTATTTGTCATGACAGCGGGAATTAATTATTAAATTAATTAATTTTACTTATATGTTTTAAATTTTTTAAAATGGACTTCATTTTTGAATTCGGAATATCAAATATAGCTTAGGGTGAATTTTTGGTAATTTTCTGAAAAACTTCAATTTTTGATGAATAGTGAAATCACTAAGTGGTAATCAAGCAAACTGATTTTTCAGTGAAATGAAAGTTTACCACTAATGTGTATTGAATTTTGAAAATCCGACATACATGGTTGTCATTAAGAAGTAAAATGTGGTTCAATGAGATTAAAATAATTTTTTGGTGAATAGTAACTTTTTTTCATTAATCGCGATTAGAGGTAATTAGTGTAGTTTAAGGTAAAAATGGTATTATAAGAATGTAAAAAACACCATGACACTTGTCCTACACCTATTGGGTGAGTCATGGCCGACCAAGACAAGCCATGGGCCAACTTGGGGACCCCATGGAGCCACTTTAGTTGGAAAATGACATTAATATATTTTTATTTAATGTTAAAGTGAAAATGACACTAACATAAATTGTTCTACTAAAATAATTTTTGAGTGGTGTTATACAAGTCCAAATTTTGATTATAAATAGTCATTAGAAATCTAAAACGATTTCCTACATCATAGTATTTGTTTTATAATTTTTAGACATTAAATAAATTAAATTATATATGACATAATAATGATGCAGCGATGACATCATTATTTGACGATTTAAATAAAATGGAAAGATAATGAAAAATATAAAACCTACACAAGGCCAAAACCAATTGGATGAGTAGATTTCGAACCCTTATCACCTTATCCACGAATTATATCAATTTGGGACCTTTTAAAACCGAAACACATTTTCAAATAAAGTAATATTTCTTTACTTTCCAAAAGTGCCCCTCCTCTCCTCTTATAAAAGGCCCCCACCTCTACCTCATTTCACACACTCCTCAAGCCTTTGGCTCGGCCAACCCCTGCCCAATTACTCTCTCCACATCCCTCTACTCATCTTAGAGGATTCCCTTTGTGCAGAATCCTTTCAAAGGAAGCCTTTAGGCTCAAATCAAAAGGGAGTTACACTTTCAAAGGTAATTCATTCTCTCTTGTTCATTTGTTTTATTTTGCTTCTCCAACCCGCTAAACTCTTTTTATTTGCTTCTTTTGTAACAACACAAGTATCTTCAATATACTAGGATGTTGTTATAAGATTTATTTGAGCTAAACTCTCACACAACTACGTCAAATGGTTAAAGAACATACGGTTTCCGTGGATGGCGAAATTCTGCCTCCCAAAACGATGATTGTTCAATACTCATTTAACACCTTCAAGGGTGGCCATTATGATGTCACTATTTTTATATATGATATATAATATGTTTATTTTTTCTTTAAGCTTCTGTATTTTTTATTTTGGGCATACCTTTATGGTTTCCATTATGGGTAAACACGATATCTTCATTTAAGGAAGTGCGGACTACCGCCCCCTCAAAGTGATGTGATTCGTTAATGCCATATGTGGGACGTATAAAGGATGGATTTAAAGTTATTATATATGATGTTATACTGGAAGTATAATATACCTCTATATAATTATTATTTCGTTCCATTAAAGTATGAGATAGAAATGAAAGTAGCGTTCATGCGTACGTACGGCTTACCGTCTCCATGAACGGTGCATTTCATTTCTTATCCCCAAATGTAATGTACTATTAAAATTACATGTATATAATGTATATATATAATTAATGATATATCTAAATGATGAATATAATTCTGGAATTAAAATATACATTCCTATCATTTAGTTTTAATTCCATTAATATGACAAAGAAATGAAAGTAGCGTTCATGCGTACGTACGGCTTACCGTCTCCATGAACGGTGCATTTCATTTATTACCTCTAAATGATTATGTAATATTATAAATACATGTATATTCTGGATATATATGATATATATGATATCCAAATCAGGAATTTCATTCTGGATATAAAGAACTTTTGACCACACGAACAACATGTAATTGTAAGAAGTCAACTTTCGACTTAAGAACCAAATATTGAAAAAACAAACATTATTAACTTAAATGGTTACATAATGTTTATAACATGGAAATAAGTGATATAAAAGGAATAATGAACTTTAAAAAGGTTCTTAATCAATTATAAATTAACTCAAGTTTATTATTCAGGACGTTAATGAACGATCGAGTCAAGTCGGACCCGAGGTAAGGGACTTCGTCTCAATCTCCTTTCATTGAGGCATATTTTGTTTTATAAACAACTTTCTTTTATATGGTGTATAAACCCCTTTGACTTTGACTTTTATACAAAAGGAATCTTTTTCTACGAAGCGTTTTACTAAACGACAAAAAGGAATGTTTTTTTAACGTACGCGGTGACAACGACTTTTTCCGCCGCCGCGAGTATTATTTGGTCTTTGGCTTTCTCAACAAGCCGTAATGTTTTTAGAATAAAATAAATACCATATACTCTTTTATGTATTTTGGTATTGAAAATGGTTTTGAAAAAGGATTCTATTATGTCAATATATTTATGATATATTATGATTGAAATGTGGAAATGTTATCATTCCTTTATATTGGTTTTATGTTTTATGATTTTATATTGGTACTTGGACATTTTAACGGGTGGTTACGTTATAAACCATATGACAGGTGGTGCCGTGAATACCAGGACGGGTGGTTACGTTATAACCTCCAATGCATTGGGTATGGAAGTCGGCCGTATGGCTATTCCATTAAGTATGTATGGAAATTGGCCACATGGCTATTCCATTAAGTGATATGTGTGGAAGTCGACCGTAAGGTTATTCCACTTAAGTATGTTTATGTCCCAAGTTACCTTTATATATGTTATGTGTTCTTTTTATGGATTTTATGGTAATCCTTTGGTTACAAAAAGGTAAGTAATGATACTTTATTCAGTGAAGAGTTTTTACTACTTCATGAAGGTGAAGGTATTACTTTGATAGAGTATATATGGTTTATTTGATGTTTGAAAAACTAACAGTTTTCATTATTTCTGTATCCCTTACTGAGATTTTTATGCTCACCCCAAGTTTTTCGAATTGTTTTTCACAGGACTTAATGTGGAATAAGGTCAAGGATGGGATCAAGGGAATTTCATTCTATCTAAAACATGGAATCTAGACATATTTCTTTTTAAGAGTTTTTATTTTATGGAGACTTAGTAGAAGTGTCTACTTTGTAATCTTTTAAGATGTAATAGTTATGTTCTAATTCTCTAAAACTCTAAACCTAAAAAGATCCTCAATGTGAATTATTCATTTAATTCAATATTAAGTAAGGTTTAAGGCTGGGGCCTTATAGTTGGTATCAGAGGTCGGTTTAGACAACTTTAGGAGTTAGAAAAGTGTTAAATTATAATATGATTGAAATGACATAGCATTTACGGATTACCATGTTGCTTCGCCTAAGATATTTCTGTGTTCAGAATGGTTTTCCGCAGAGGAAACAAAGCAGCTATGTTGGGACGACATCAGGAGGAAGATAACCTTCCAAATCAGCAACCTAAGATGGTCGGAATCGGAACTGAACAGTTTGTTGCAGTGATGGCACAGTTGACTCAGGCTATAAATGGTGGTGGTATCCATGCACGAGATCAGCCAGATCAACCGCAGAGGAACATGTCAGTGGTGGAACATTTCATGAGGCAACATCCCCCATCATTCAGAGGATCATCTGACCCTGTGCAAGCTGAAGGGTGGATTAAAGCACTGGAGAAGATTTTTGATGTCATGGGGTGTTCAGAACATCAAAAGGTTAGTCTTGCTGTTTACCGTTTTGAAGGTGAAGCTGATCAGTGGTGGTCGATGGTGAAAAATATAAGGGATAGTGATGAGATTGAGGATTTTCACTGGGACGAATTCAAAGGTATGTTTCTTGAGAAATATTATCCTATGGTGGTTCGTCTTAGGATGTAAAAACAGTTCCTAGAATTGAGGCAGGAGGATGATTCAGTGGCTGCTTATGAAGAAAAGTTCACTCGATTGGCAAGGTATGCTCCAAACATCATACGAGATCTTGATAGTAAAATAAACCATTTTTACTCAGGGTTAAAGCCAAAGTATCGAAGGGCTTTAGCTTCTCGTGAGTTCAAAAGTTATGAAAAACTTGTTCGATGTGCGGAGAAGGTGGAAATGGAGTTTGCTGATGATTAGGTGTTCTATGACAAACAACAGAATAAGAGGTCTAGTTGGCAGGCAAAGGGGAAGAATTCATCAAAGAAGTAAGGAGGTAAGAAAACCAAATATCCATCCTGTGAGAAGTGTGGTAAAATGCATCCTGGAGAATGTTTATCCAAGTATGGTAAGTGCTTTCGGTGTGGTAAGTCTGGTCATATTGCTCGTAACTGTAAGGAAGATGATCAAGCAGGAAATGAAAAGCCAACGGTAAGATGTTTTAAGTGTAATGAAATGGGTCATTATGCAAACGAGTGTCCAACGAAGAACTCAACTGGGGGAATGCAGCCAGACTAAAAGCAGAATGGGGTGGTGAAATCCTTTGCAACAACTTCAGTAGATGTTGGTCCATCGAATGAAGTGGTATCATCTCCAGGGAGCTCGGTATTTTTCGAAGATTGACTTAAGGTCGGGGTACCATCAGTTGAAAGTAAAAAAAAGCAGACGTTCCGAAGACTGCGTTCCGTACTAGATATGGCCATTATGAATTTTTAGTTATGCCTTTTGGGTTAACCAATGCACCTGCTGTATTCATGGACCTCATGAATAAAATTTTCCATGAGTTCTTGGATAAGTTTGTGTTTGTGTTTTGAGGTTTGTGAAGAGGTTATGTGTGCCTTGTGATTCACAGTTGAAGAATGAGTTGTTTTTTTTCATCCTGGAAGTACTAAGATGTACAGAGGTCTGCGGGAGTATTACTGGTGGGATGGAATGAAAAGAGACATTGCTGATTTTACTGTGAAGTGTTTGACATGTCAACAGGTTAAATCAGAGCAGCAGTTACCAAAAGGGATGCTTCATCCTTTACCAGTTCCGGAGTGGAAATGGGAAAACAGATCCATGGACTTTGTTGTGGGATTACCGAGGAAATCTCGAGGTAATAATGCAATCTGGGTTATTATTGATCGCTTGACCAAATCTGCTCATTTCCTTTCTATACGAGATACTTTCTCTCTTGATCAACTTTCCCGTCTGTATTTTAAAGAGATATTCAGGTTACATGGAGTTCCTCTCTCCATTGTATCGGATCGTGATCTCAGGTTTACTTTTAAATTTTGGAAAGGCCTTCAGAAGTCGTTGGGTACTGAATTAAATTTTAGTACAGCTTTTCATCCTCAATCAGATGGGCAGTCAGAACGAACAATTCAGACCTTGGAGGATATGCTACGAGCTTGTTCTATGGATTATCAGGGAAGTTGGGACCAACAACTTTCTTTGGTTGAGTTTTCTTATAATAACAGTTTTCATTCCAGTATACAGATGGCACCATTTCAGGCATTATATGGGAAGCGGTGTCGAACTACGGTATTTTGGAATGAAGTGGGTGAAAGGAAGCTGATGGGACCAGAATTGGTAGAAGAGATGGCAGAAAAAGTTCAGTTGATTCAGAAACACATGAGAACAGCTCAGAGCAGGCAGAAGCGTTATGCGGATAACCGGAGGAAGGATCTATCTTTTAAGGTAGGTGATCATGTTTTTCTCAAGGTTTCTCCTCAGAAAAGTGTGATGAGATTTGGTAAGAAAGGAAAGCTGAGTCCAAGGTTTATTGGACCATATGAAATTCTAGAGAGAGTTGGATCAGTTGCATACCTAGTGGCTTTACCTCCGAGTTTATCTCAGGTACACAATGTTTTTCATGTTTCGATGTTGAGAAAGTATATGCCAGATCCATCTCATGTTTTGAGCCCAGAGGTAGTTCAACTGGAAGAGAACCTATCTTATGAAGAACAACCGGTCCAGATTCTTGACCACAGGGAGAAAGTGTTACAGAATAAGGTGATTCATCAGGTAAAGGTTTTGTGGAAAACCCATTTGATTTAAGAGGCAACGTGGGAATCTGAAAATGCTATGAGGGATAAATACCCCCACTTATTTTGATAAGTGAATAAAATTGCGAGGACACAATTCCCAAAAGGGGGGAAGGATGTAACATCCCAGGTAAATAAAGAATAAAAAATTTTTCATATTTATTAATATTTACGAATTAAATAGTAATTTTATTTTAAATGGGTTGCTATGTTCGATAGCGTACCCGATACGCAATGATGAGTTTCTTTGAAACATACGTAGCACACTAGTAATAAAATAATATTATTTTAAATGTTAGTTAACAAGTAGCCATTGTACTGGTGGGAATGGATAGAAATAACTAAAATATGATTAGATATGTTTTTAAATGTTTATACATTTACCCAATAAAAGATAAAGGCTTAAAATACGGAAAGAGTTCAAATTTAGGGCATATATACTCTAATTTTCACTAAAGGTTCACTTATCACCTTTTAATGGTGAACCGTCATTAAATATAGTTTTGATCACTCTTATACTTTATTTTGGACCAAATATAACTCTTCTTTAGAATCGGGACATCAAAATTTACTTTGTGTAAATTTTTGGTACCTTTCTGATAAAGTTCATTTTTTTATGAATAGTGTAAAATGTTGTATTTTAATTCAAAACCTGTTTTTAATCTAAATTATTTATATGATTAGATTATTATTTTAATTGTTTTTAAAGTGAAATTAGAATATATTTTTACCAGTTAATCCAATGGTGGTCATTGGAATCAATTTCACTTTGAAATTGGACTTAAACTGGTGTCAATCTTTTGATACTTATTGTTTCACAAAAACATGCTATTTGTCATGACAGCGGGAATTAATTATTAAATTAATTAAATTTACTTATATGTTTTGAATTTTGTAAAATGGACTTCATTTTTGAATTCGGAATATCAAATATAGCTTAGGGTGAATTTTTGGTAATTTTCTGAAAAACTTCAATTTTTGATTAATAGTGAAACCACTAAGTGGTAATCAAGCAAACTGATTTTTCAGTTAAATGAAAGTTTACCACTAATGTATATTGAATTTTGAAAATCCGACATACATGGTTGTCATTAAGAAGTAAAATGTGGTTCAATGAGATTAAAATAATTTTTTGGTGAATAGTAACTTTTTTTCATTAATCGCGATTAGAGGTAATTAGTGTAGTTTAAGGTAAAAATGGTATTATAAGAATGTGAAAACACCATTACACTTGTCCTACACCTATTGGGTGAGTCATGGACGACCAAGACAAGCCATGGGCCAACTTGGGGACCCCATGGAGCCACTTTAGTTGGAAAATGACATTAATATATTTTTATTTAATGTTAAAGTGAAAATGACACTAACATAAATTGTTTTACAACCTTAATTTTTGAGTGGGGTTATAAAAGTCCAAATTTTGATTATAAATAGTCATTGGAAATCTAAAACGATTTCCTACATAATAGTATTTTTTTTATAATTTTTAGACATTAAATAAATTAAATTATATATGACATAATAATGATGCAGCGATGACATCATTATTTGACGATTTAAATAAAATGGAAAGATAATGAAAAATCTAAAACCTACACATGTCCAAAACCAATTGGATGAGTGGATTTCGAACCCTTATCACCTTATCCACGAATTATATCAATGTGGGTCCTTTTAAAACCGAAAAACATTTTCAAATAAAGTAATATTTCTTTACTTTCCAAAAGTGCCCCTCCTCTCCTCTTATAAAAGGCCCCCACCTCTACCTCATTTCACACACTCCTCAAGACTTTGTCTCGGCCAACCCCTGCCCAATTACTCTCTCCACATCCCTCTCCTCATCCTAGAGGATTCCCTTTGGGCAGAATCCTTTCAAAGGAAGCCTTTAGGCTCAAATCAAAAGGAAGTTACACTTTTAAAGGTAATTCATTCTCTCTTGTTCATTTGTTTTATTTTGCTTCTCCAACCCTCTAAAATCTTTTTATTTTCTTCTTTTGTAACAAAACCAGTATCTTCAATATACTAGGATGTTTTTATAAGATTTATTTGAGCTACACTCTCACACAACTACATCAAATGGTTAAAGAACATACGGTTTCCGTGGATGGCGAAATTCTGCCTCCCAAAACGATGATTGTTCAATACTCATTTAATACCTTCAAGGGTGGCCATTATGATGTCACTATTTTTATATATGATATATAATATGTTTATGTTTTCTTTAAGCTTCTGTATTTTTTTATTTTGGGCATACCTTTATGGTTTCCATTATGGGTAAACACGATATCTTCATTTAAGGAAGTGCGGACTACCGCCCCCTCAAAGTGATGTGATTCGTTAATGCCATATGTGGGACGTATAAAGGATGGATTTAAAGTTATTATATATGATGTTATACTGGAATTATAATATACCTCTATATCATTATTATTTCATTCCATTAAAGTATGAGATAGAAATGAAAGTAGCGTTCATGCGTACGTACGGCTTACCGTCTCCATGAACGGTGCATTTCATTTCTTATCCCCAAATGTAATGTACTATTAAAATTACATGTATATAATGTATATATATAATTAATGATATATCTAAATGATGAATATAATTCTGGAATTAAAATATACATACCTATCATTTAGTTTTAATTCCATTAATATGACAAAGAAATGAAAGTAGCGTTCATGCGTACGTACGGCTTACCGTCTCCATGAACGGTGCATTTCATTTCTTACCTCTAAATGATTATGTAATATTATAAATACATGTATATGCTGGATATATATGATATATATGATATCCAAATCAGGAATTTCATTCTGGATATAAAGAACTTTTGACCACACGAACAACATGTTATTGTAAGAAGTCAACTTTCGACTTAAGAACCAAATATTGACAAAACAAACATTATTAACTTAAATGGTTACATAATGTTTATAACATGGAAATAAGTGATATAAAAGGAATAATGAACATTAAAAAGGTTCTTAATCAAGTATAAATTAACTCAAGTTTATTATTCAGGACGTTAAAGAACGATCGAGTCAAGTCGGACCCGAGGTAAGGGACTTCGTCTCAATCTCCTTTCATTGAGGCATATTTTGTTTTATACACAACTTTCTTTTATACGGTGTATAAACCCCTTTGAATTTGACTTTTATACAAAAGGAATCTTTTTCTAAGAAGCGTTTTACTAAACGACAAAAAGGAATGTTTTTTTTAACGTACGCGGTGACAACGACTTTTTCTGCCGCCGCGAGTATTATTTGGTCTTTGGCTTTCTCAACAAGCCATAATGTTTTTAGAATAAAATAAATACCATATACTCTTTTATGTATTTTGGTATTGAAAATGGTTTTGAAAAAGGATTCTATTATGTCAATATATTTATGATATATTGTGATTGAAATGTGGAAATGTTATCATTCCTTTATATTGGTTTTATGTTTTATGATTTTATATTGGTACTTAGACATTTTAACGGGTGGTTATGTTATAAACCATATGACGGGTGGTGCCGTGAATACCAGGACGGGTGGTTACGTTATAACCTCCAATGCATTGGGTATGGAAGTCGGCCGTATGGATATTCCATTAAGTATGTATGGAAATTGGCCGCATGGCTATTCCATTAAGTGATATGTGTGGAAGTCGACCGTAAGGTTATTCCACTTAAGTATGTTTATGTCCCAAGTTACCTTTATATATGTTATGTGTTCTTTTTATGGATTTTATGGTAATCCTTTGGTTACAAAAAGGTATGTAATGATACTTTATTCAGTGAGTAGTTTTTACTACTTCATGAAGGTGAAGGTATTACTTTGATAGAGTATATATGGTTTATTTGATGTTTGAAAAACTAACAGTTTTCATTCTTTCTGTATCCCTTACTGAGCTTTTTATGCTCACCCGAAGTTTTTCGAAATGTTTTTCACGGGACTTAATGTGGAATAAGGTCAAGGATGGGATCAAGGGAATTTCATGCTATCTAAAACATGGAATCTAGACATCTTTCTTTTTAAGAGTTTTTATTTTATGGAGACTTAGTAGAAGTGTCTACTTTGTAATCTTTTAAGATGTAATAGTTATGATCTAATTCTCTAAAACTCTAAACCTGAAAAGATCCTCAATGTGAATTATTCATTTAATTCAATATTAAGTAAGGTTTAAGGCTGGGGCCTTATAATCTGCCTTAAGATCTCCTGGAGAATTAAAATACACATTTCAACTTTCATCATATCTTGTCTTCTTAACTACTTCCTGACCCTTCTCTTCATTCACTAGAGTGGCATGTTTTTATGATTCTGTAAGAGATATAAAGATTAATAATTTTATAGAGGGACATTCCTTCTCATGGAAATATTCGACATACATTATGATATCATTAGTGTCATCCCCTTTTTACTCATCTTATTCTATTACCAATTCCTCTTCCTGATCAATTTCTTCAACTTGTTCTAGATCTAGAAGCACATAATTTATCCCCAGAGACCCATGAAGTGATTATAGAAAAAATGGTTCAGACAGTGGGATTTGTTCATATACATTCTCAGTTTCCTTGAGAAGGGATTAAATAATTTCTACCTCTGATAACTTTTTCATCTGCTTCATTTATTTCTATTTTTACTCAATATCCTCAGTAGACTTTATCTTTAACTATTTTCCTCAGTAGGGTCCAAGCCAAAAGTAAGATCACCTTCCTTCTAATTTTTCTTATCTTCTCTCCACGTGGAAACCACTTCATCTCGATATGAATATTGCTTCTTTGGCTTTGGTGGAGCTGACTAAGTTTCCATAGGCATAATGATTTTTTATCTTCTGGTTCCAGGGCCTTCCTCTTTCTTGAACCATTCATAGAAGTTTCAGGCACATCTGGTTTACCTGAAAAATCCTATACCTTATCTTCATAAAAATCATATAATTTTATTGATTTACTAAAAATACCATTTCCATTTATTTTTGAGTGTCAGCATTCAAACACTTCACCTTTTAATTTCTCATCATAAAACTATATTGAATATTGAATGACGCAAGACAAAGAACTATAATATTCTATAGAATATCCTGATACATGATTATTTGAGATTTCAATTTTATGTTCTTGATATTCTAAATCATAACCAAGATATACTTAACCATGTTTATTTTCATGATGTTCAGCAAGAAATCCAAAAAGTAGATATCACTGTTTTCAGAGTATCCTTATCTCCTTTCATTTGAATAAAAAAACCTTGAACACAGAATTCATGAATCTAGAGATTCATAGATAGATAAATAATTTTCAGATTTTTTACCTCTGAATGACAAATACATAATAGAGATTTGTCTTTATCAAAATATCATGCTACATCTGGTATCATGTGAGTACAGAACTCGGCTTCTCCTTCATAATGAATTCCTATAAAATATTGGTGGTCTAGTTGGATTTAGATTTTCAATATAACCAACATTCAGTCCTACTATATTATAGAATATTTTATTCCACAGAGACTTGTTTATAGTAAAAGTATCTCAACAAGGATAAAAATTCCTAAGGAAAGAAAAATATTTAGAATAACGAAATCTTGAGTAAGAAAACATTAATTTGAATATAATTATTTCAGATACATCCTTTGATACCAATTATAGGATCGAAAAATGAATATAGATGCTCAAATACAAGTGGTGGTTGAATCGTATGTTTAAAAACATATGATTTTAACCTTATTGAAAACTATGTTTAACAAAGTTAACCCATGTAAATTCACAAGACCTATTTGATGAAAAAACAAGCAAGGTTCCAGAAATATGGTTTAGGAACTGAAACATAACAAAATTCAATAGGGAAAAGATTCTAATTTAAACTGTATCGAACCTTATTAATCATAGTCCATAAAATAAAAATAATGTATAAGAAGGTTATACTTTATTCTATTATGAAAATACAGTTGAATATTAACTTGAAACAAAATAGGTAACAAGTATGAAATCATTTAACCCAAATTGTAGGGTTTCCAACAACCATTCAAAATGGTCCCTTGATTTATACTTTCAAAAATGACTGTCTTATACACACTAGGGTAGGCCCTCGATAAGAATATCGGAATCTGTCTTGTTATCCCCCAAATCCCTCAAACATCAATGTAGTCGACACCTATGTCTTCCTATCACTCGAAGTCCTCAATTGTACACAAAAACCATTAGAGTCGCACAAAGAATAATGAATAAGATGTTCAGTACGCACAAGGACAAATATTATCTCTCCCTAGAAATTAGTTTAGCAACATGTAATCTCTAGAATGACTGATCATTTCACAGTTTTTATGAATTCGTTCAAATGAGATCTATTTATATGCATTTCTCTGATGGTCGGTTATGTCTTCATATGGTCATATTTTCCCTTAAATCTCGGAGGTACTAGTACATGTGTCACTCAAACTGCAATTAGACAGAAATAGAATATATGAAATCATTTCATAACTATAAATGGGGAATGAAAAATATGGTTTCTTAAACAAATCCAATTTTTTGGAGTCTATGTAAAAAACGTTCAGATTCTATGTAAATAAACTATTGGAGACTATAAATCATAAATATTCAGATTCTTTTTTTTCAAGGAATTCGGATCCTCAATTCTACAAATTTCAGGGTCTGAAATCCAATAAACAAAGATTCAAAATTCTATGGAATTCAGAGATTTATTTCTAAAGAATTCAAAAGATAAATTCTAAGGATTTTAGAATCATATTTATAAGGAATTAAGATTCTGAATTTTAAGGAATTCAGAACCTAAATTCTCAGATATTCAAAATTTGAATTCTGTGGAATTTAGAGTCTGAATTCTGAGGAATTTGGAATATAAATTCTAAGGAATTCAAGAACCTGAATTTTGATGAATTTCGTACCAGAATTATAAGGAATTCAGAACCTAAATTCTGAGGAATGCAGAGTCTGAATTATGAGGAATTCAGAGTCCAAATTCTAAGGAATTTAGTGTTTGAATATCTGAGAATATTGAATCTAAATTGCAGATAATTCAGAATCTGAATACAAAATTCAATATATCTAAGGATTTATAGGATTTTGAGGTTTTCGATCTGAACCCACATTTTAGAATTTAGATATAAAAGGAGTTAGAATAATAGATACTATAAAATTAACAATGAAAAAATAGATAAGAATAAATATTTCCATAGGGAATGAAAATTTCTCTTATTAAGATAATTTTTAAGGAAAATAAAATTTCCCTTTAGATAAGATGTGTGAGATTTTCAAGACATGAAGGAATGGAAGAGTCATAAGGAAATATTATTTACTCAACAATATGTTGAGGCATGTAAATCATTAATATTTTGATAACATTAAAATAATGTCTTTTTGGATATTCACATATATAAAAAATCGATCTTTTAAATGATTATGTATTTAAATTTTTTTTAAATGAGTTGGGTAGTATTTTTAATAGTATTAAATCATAAAATATTACGCAATAAACACTTTTTTGGAATATCAAAATAATCATTGAATATGATAATGGTAGATTCCTCAACATACTGTATAGAAAAAATATTTTATAAATGGTCTAATATTATCTCAATATTTATTTAATGATCAATGATAATAGAGAATGACAATTTGAAATAATTTTATAGTTATGAGATTTCAAGAACATCACACATAAAAATAAATGTATAATTTGTTTTAACTGTTTAAAAATCAATCATAAAACAATTTTAAATGAAATAAAATATTCGATATATTGTTATAATTTAAATTATATAATATTATTTTTAGAAATAGGTAATGATTAAATTTTTAGTAGTCAACACATTTTGATGTGAATGATTACTTGCATTTATCATGTAATGTGCATTAAATATTTAATGAAACCTAAAAAGTATCATTATATTGATGTTTTAATTGTAGTTTTATGAATAAAATTTAAGATTGAATGATGAAAATGATTAAAAATTATCTCCTATAGATTGTAATTACGCGTGTTTGACCAAAAGAAAGAATATGAAATGTAAAATTCTTGTCGAGACACAAAAAATCATTAAAATGTTATGAAATGGAAAAAATTAGAGATTATTATAACAAAAAGTCATCGTATTTTCAATTATCACATTGAGAAATATTATATTCTATATTCAAATGATATTTTCTGTACCTAAATTTTTATTGGGAACATTTTCACAATGTATATAATATTATCCAAACATAAATGACAAAAATTGAGTTAAAGAAAAAGTCATATCACACACAATGAAGATGTCATAAATGGTATAACCATGTACTTTATGTTTTCTCACACATATAGGGATGTTACCAATCCAGTGTAATGGTTGTGGTAAGCTCATATTATGATTAGGGCTTGAATGTCATCCATTTTTGAATAAAATGTTTTTCTAGAAGTCATATACAATTTTAAAATTATATATAATCTTATTTTCAACATATGAAATACGTTATATTTATAAACATATTATCTAGGGGCATAGTATGTTTCATATGTTTCAACTTGATAGTTTGTAGCAAATAAATGGACACCAGAATATAAAGGTATTATTTCATTATGTTGGAATTGTTATGATGACCATTAATAAAATTATTGGGAGAAACAAAAATAATAAACTCCATATGTGTTCCCTATAAATTACATGTGTTTACCCTAATGAAACCTCTAGTTTGTTCGCTAGTGAACCCTGTCAAAGTCCCCCACAAAACACCATACTCTTTTCATTCCAAAATCTACCTGTGTTCCCCAATAATGTGTTATGTGATCCCTACTAAAACCATATGCATTTTTTGTTTGAAATTTTAACACCCCAATGAAATTAATTTGGTTTGAGCTGGAGTTTCACAATACCTCAGGCCCACCTTCCTATATTCTAGAGGTTTATGACTAATAGTGAGGGTCTAAATTAGATTACGGGGGACTATACCTTCAATAATTTCATAAAATAATAGATAAATAACCAAGCATATAATAATATACAATCATATTTTTTTTGAAATAATAGAAGTACAATTAGTAATCAATGAATAAAAAAAATAATCATTAAAATTAATATAGGTCATTGATCCCCCACCATGACAAAAACAAACAAAATAATGATGATGAAAATATATATAAAAATTCTATACATCTAACTCCAAGCCTCACCTCATCCCAGTCTCCATACTTAAATAAGAAGATCTTTCTCAATGACTAAAGTTGGATTTCATCCCAAAATCTATGTAAAACAAATGAATGCATCATGGGTACCCAAGTGACATGGGTCCTTGTAAAGGGTGAAAGTATAACACAGTTGGGAACAAACAATGCATTTGACTACCTAACTAGTACACGAATTTTGTTTTCATGTGATAATATCATCATAAATTAAATAAAATATATATAAACAATATAAAAATATAATATAATCACCTATTCAAAACAAGAAAAAAACTCGACTTTGATGAGAAATCATTCAATTACCAAGCCACCATGAACCCCATGTCATACCTTCCCCACCTCCATGATGGAATCATAGTCCTAAGAGAGTCATGAAACATAGTAAACTAAATGTTCACCATCTATAATATATTTTACATACAAGGATAATGAGTCTCGTATCGAGTGATAAGGTCATCTTGAACCACCATGGTCTTGGGTCAAACCACAAGTCACTTATACACATGTACCCCCTCATGTTTGGACACAACACCGTCATATCATGACATTGTCTCCTAATTCAGATCACTATAGGTCATCATAAATTGACACTCCCTTAGTTCTAGACAAAAGGCCATCATATCCTCACATCACATCCTTAGTCAAATCACTATAGGTCATCATTACCCATAGTCACATCTTGGGTCATGAAAAAAAGGATAGAACTACTCTCCATTTAACTCATCCCTATCATCATTTCTCACGTTGCATCTTATCATGCTCTCCCTCTAGGGCCTTCTATCCACAATATGTCAGCCTTTCAGTTTAGAACTATTCATTTAATAATAAAATACCATATAATAAACAAAATAACATGGAAAAAGTATCCTCTCACGCAAATTAACATAAACTATAACAAGCATGGTTATCGGTATTCGTTCACACACATATATAATACAACACCTAACATGATCTCAAAACCAATACACGCATGCATGTGATCAAGTATGAATGATTTTATCATAGGATAAACATGTACACATGTGTTACAACTATCAATTATGAGACTAATGGGAACACACAATCACATTTGATCAATCCTAAATCATATCCTCATAGGTTACACACACTAATGTGATCAGGAATCAAACCTAGGACACACATGAGACACATTCTCACACATGTGATCAAGACTCAAATTGTTTCACATGAAACACACATAAAAATATGATCAAGAATAAAACATGGGTATCATGTGCTACACATGGATACATGTGCACCCATAAAATTTTCCTATCATCAAAGTCACTCATTTAGTAAACAAACATTTTCAATCTAGAGTCGGAATCAAGGTAATGCATGTTGGTCCATTGTGGCCCTTAATATATTATTTAGTTACTTTTGGCATTGTTCCTTTAACAAGTTATAATATGTGGTTCATTGACTAATTCAGTATTTAATGAATATCATAACACAATTATAAAATAATGATCACTGACCATACGTCGAAAGCCTCAAATAAGATGACAATATACAATAGATAATATTGTAGTGTAGATTACACAAGAAATGTGCTTTGATATGAATCCATATCTATCTATGAAATTCCTAGCTACATTGTCTATGTCGTCCAAGTCCATTTAGCCTCCATAAATTTCTATAAGCTTATAAATAATGTCTTCTCATTTCAAATTAATTAATTATAACAAAATTAATATTAATTAAATGCTTTAAAGGAACATACAAATGGGGAAAATATTGAATACATTTAAAAGGACATATCATGTATCAGTGACTAGTGGTGATGACGTCCATGCACCTTAGGATGTTTTCTTATTGTCATCTATTATTATTCGTGGAATGAACCACATTCCATGATAATAAAACAAATAAAAATTTAATATAATTAAATTGGAAACACTATAAGAAGTTAATCATGCAATTTAACTTATCCCTAGAATTGTTCAATGAAATTTGGTCACCCCTGACACACTCGAGATTCTAAGGCATGAAAAATTTCCACATCAATTCTATTTTCTAATAGATTATTATACTAAATTTGAAAAAAAACATATGAGATTTTAAAGAGAGAAATTACAGTAATAAAACACCCAAAAACATCATGTATTTATCATTATGGGAAATCTACTAGTTATGCTAATCCAAATGCCCACCATTATCATAAAATTCCACCAGAACTGGTGGAATTATTATAAAATTATATAATTGAAATCATACTATGAATCAATAGGTAAAAATAAAATCATGGGAAAAAGTGTTTATAGTGAATTGAATAAAAAATAAATGCATGTTCTAGAAAATACAATGAGGAATCATCCATGAAAAGTTTCATAATGATCTACAACCACATGAGGAATAACGGAGCCACGATTGAAGAGGAATGGATGATCATGCCCTAATTCTCCATTAATGTGCATCTATATCAAGAGCAAATCAAAGGGAACACATAAAGGGATAAAAAGATAAGGGTATGGGTAAACAAACCTCAAAAAGGAGAATAATTATGATAAATATTGAGTGATATATATGACCATAAGGGAAAAATCACCCCTTATTAAGAGATTACCAACACACACCTCCAATCAATATATTGGTGTATACTTTCTAGTTGGTGGGAAACCAGCTACCTAGTTTAGATTTACTAGTGAGCTAATGAGTTCTGTTGGGTAGTTGGTCTACTACTAAACAAACCTACTAGTTTATTGAGGATATTGGATAGCTAGTTGTAATAGTAGTAGTAGCCAGAGTTACTCTTGGCCTCCTCTGCTGAATACACCACATCCAATACTCCCCTGATCATTCTTCCAAGACTGCAAAACACATCTTCAAGATGTTTTAAAAAGGTTACATCCTATTTCAAAAACAATTTCTCAGAACAATTCATCCACAAGATTAAAATTTTAAATTCCCTGTAAAATTAATATCGTGTACCGATGATGATCATTATAATATCTGCACCATATTACTTTTCATCCTCAATAATTTTTTGCAGTATAAGAATAAGGCCTCCAAATCATACTTTATTATCAACTACATGTATCTATCATTGATACATCCTCAAAAACCAATCATCTCATCATGGTCATTCTCATTCCCATATCCCCATCATACTCTTCTAGCACAAAACTATTCATAAAAATCCAAAGCCAAACATAAAATCAATATCATTGAACATTAATACTATGATCATTACAAAAATTTACTCAAAGTACATCAGTGTATTTAAGTAATTACACTTGAAGCATAAAAGTGTTCTACACCATATAAATCATCCTAAAAAATGATTTTGATAGTCTAATAACACACCAAATGTAATTTTATTCCATCTTCCATGATGAAACTCATAACACATGTCAACAATAGATATCCCTTTGTTAGGTTTGGCTATCATCCAAACCCAAAATTCTCTACCATATAAAGAAACCTAAACACACTAACTATTAATAATGGATCTTTTGATCAATAACCACCATTTTAGTACTCGATATGATGTGATCGATATAGTTCCAACCCACCATATTTTGCATCACATTGAAGAGTAGTTGATACTCTTCAAGGTGTATTCTAAAAAATGTACCAAGATCAACAACTAAAATAACATGCTGCTTTTTTAATTATAACTTAAGACTCATATGTATTGATAAATTGATCATTTGTCCTTACTTATGCCAACAATGACTCACCAACCACTCCCACAAGAAATATGGTCTCCAAAAATGAAATATAGTTACACCAATCTTACCCACTATCACATTTCATCACTAATGATTCGAGTCCATTGTACACATCTAGTCTCCATCCCTTTCCACATATAAAAAAAATCATGAATCCTAAAAAACCACTTACTGTCACGTCCACTACACATTGGTCTAATGAAGTTCCATATGACCTTATAATTTATAGTTTTATGTAAGACCATATCCCTTCATACAAGATAATAATAATCTCATAACCATATTTATTCTTACCACCATAATAGTAATTCTATCATTACATTTCATTATATACAGAAATCCACCCTTCCCACTTTGTGTTATTCACCAAATGTGTTGAATATATGTGTCCATATATACATACATGGTTTCCAAGAAACATGGTAATCAATATAAACACTAGTATTTCTTGTAATTAATTTTAATATATTCATCATTAAACTTTTGATATATGAAATTTCATTTATAATCCTATGAGTGGGTTACAACCTCACACATAAAGGATATCCTCCCCCATGCAAGTTACTAAACCTTACCATGAAATCATCACTACTCCAAATAATTATTTAATACCAAATAGTACTTCAAAAAAATTTCATTTTCATCTTTCTACATATAGAAAAATCCACACAAAATGGACGTTAGGCCTACTGAGCTTGATGATCATCATGCCAAACATGATAATTTCCAACCCTGAGGGTGACCCTAAATTGAATTTTTTAGAGACCGACCATGATAATATCTACCATTTTCATTAATAGAAAATAAATATTTCCAAACTGTCCACTCACTATCCTATTCATAACTATTTAACTATTTATATTCCAAACCACAATGATGAATTCATACAAATTATGTCTTTTGAATCATGTCATGATTACACCAATATTTACTCAAGACATTGTGATTACCCCTAATTCATAGACCCCCATTATAGAAACACATACCTCTATAATTTTCCACACTCTATATAGATCCATCTACACCAAACTAATCACCCTCGACAGAAAATTCTAATATCAATCATATCACTCACACTTGAATATACCACATGTTTAACCACTACTCGAGGTTGAATCTATATCCACATACATAAACCTACATTGTAATTATTCCTTCAAAGAAAAAATCTTATCTAATAGGTTAGAGTCCAAAATATACTTCCATTCTCACCAAAACTCACTTCATGAGTACTTTCACTCAAGGTACTCTACGCTAAATGAATTCAAGGAAACAATCATGATATGTCACTAACCCATTCCATTTTTAGTGAAATTTTCGGGGAATTGTTTCAATGAAATAATACCCTCAATAACCAAATTTTAATTAACCTTCATATGTGATAATATTACTCAGGTAACTCTTCAGAAGTATGAGGCACTAACTCACTAGTAACTGGATTCACATGTCCAATGGAACTAGGTTTTTACATAAAACTCATATCATGGTCTCAACAAGGATCACAAATCAAAAACTTTTACCTAGGAATATATTTTTATTCTTCTAAATGTTATTAAATTTTAATATCCACAAAAACTCTTATTAAGTTTAATATTTTTTCTTACATTATATAAATTTATACCAATGTTATCTTGATAGAAATATTTTATGTGTCCACTATAATGACATTTTGGACACTATAAATAAGGAAAAAATTCACAATTTTGTACCACAACACGTGAATATACTTACCCTTACATAATAATTAAAAATTATATCTTAACCTTATCTAATTATAATATTTCTTGTTGGAACATTACAGGGGATTTATGATTCAACATATATTTTATCACGAGAAGGGAACTCCCATTAACTGGGATTTATAAATATCTGGTCACCCTTACATAATTATTATACTACCATCATGTAATTGTCTAAACCACATATCCAATAAACTTGGATAGCTCCATGACACATTTTATTCTCTAGGCTATGATGTTTTACTAGTAGATTATGTCCACAATATAGTCTAGATGTTATGAAAGATCTACATAAAATTTTTTTGAACAAAAAAAACTCTATGTTGTAGCCTAGAAACAATGATGAAACTACCTCAGTATTAGATGAACTAAAAAATTATCCTCCTAATGATAAAAAATAGTATTTATGATAAATAAAAATATACCTTCAATATAATGTAGAAGTCTAGGCCACATTACAAGAAGATAGTCTGAGATCTACATTTATGATGGCCAAAGTATAGTGAATTTGGTGGCGTTCTAATTAAAAACCCAACAAAAGATTATATAACATTAATGATGTATTGATAGCTCATAAATAGAGACTCCTTGGAACATGAAAATTTTCACAAAAAAAATTATTATCCATTCACCCAAATTTGCAATTGATTTCAATGATCCCTCATTCTAAATCTCTATTCATTCAAAGACTCCATGTAATGAGATTTATATTTCTCACTCTGATTGTCTTCTTAATCAACAAAATAATTTTATCATATTAATTATTGGAATATAGAGGAAAATAAAGAAGATACTTCTCTTAATAAATATCACAATTCTTTATCTTAGATCAATATTTTTTTGCATAGTACCATTAATGCAACGGGTCTGGGTTTTATTTCTATTTATTGTTTTAATGCATGGGAATAATTCATATTTTTTTGTTTCTATATTTTTTTTATTAAGAGTTAGAACCTATTTTATCAGTTTCATGCAATAACTAAAAAATCAATGGATATTTTTGGTATCATATTTAAAATTAAATCAATGGGGTTGATAAATTAATTTCTCAAGAGATCAATATTGGAGTTGTATAGTACCTTCAAGTACTAATTCCAAACATCCTAACCAAATACCTTTTCTTATTGACATTATTCCTTTAGATTTATTTATCACATTAAATATTTATTTCATTAAATTAATGAATCCATAAATTCTATCTTAATCTTTTTTAATTTTTAAATTTGATAACATTTTTACTTTCAATTCACATAATCAAATATCTATTTATTTTATTATATTTCATATTAGATTCAATTTAATTATATGTTTTTTATTTCAAATTTTATTTTTTAATTCATCAGGTTTTAGTTTATTAATTATTTTATGAATAATATTTTAAAATTATATTACTTTACGATAATATTTTGAAAGGGAAAATCAGTTAGCCATTTTCTATTTTACCCATCACAAAAATATAATTGGTATTGGGGGTATTTTTTATCCATTTAATTTAGTTTTATAGATTATTTACTATGTTTTATTTCATAATTTTTTAAAAGATATTTCATATAATTATATAATTTGAAAATTTCATTTCAATCACCCATGGTGGCACTGAAGGGAAATCCTTAGGCTGTGATCCATTCATCATTGAAGTAATAATAGATATTATAATAATCACATGAGTAATTTTATTGGATGGATTTATTATTTTATTTATATAACATTAACAATGATATATCCTTATAACAAAAATGGAATATATATGGACCTTGGATGATATTATTTTGGTTTTTTAATTAAATGGTAAATATCCTTTTTAATTGAGTTTTTATATGGATCAAAATAAATTTAATATTATTTCTAGAAGAAAAATAGATCATAAAATCTATAATGTAATAGATGTAACTCATAAAGAAACTAAAAAAATAATGGATACCCAATTAGATATGTTTATAAAATACATTAAAGGTTACTCCATGAATAATTTTGGGTCAATCCCAACTATGTTTACTAGATTTACTAGTTTTTTAATGGATAAAATTCTCTTAGGGACCTTACTTCTATTAAAACATTTTTCCAAAAAATACATTATTTTATACCATGAAAATTGGAAGAAAAAGTTACTGTGATCCATGAAACTAATTATTTTTAAAATATTATTGTTAATGAACTCATATGTTTTATTTGGAAAAATGATATAACTATAATGAAAAAATATAAAAAAGATGAAAAAGAAGCCAATAAAAATAACAGAGTAGTTGATTTCATAAAAAAATAATTATTATTTAAAAAGTGACTCTGATAATGAATGTAAAATTTAACTCTTGATGAGATTATTGAACATATTAAATAACATAATGAAAAAGAATTATGTTTTCATATTAGATAAAATAAATATAAAATTGACGTAATAAAAGTGATGTTCTTCGGTTACCAAATAAGTGTCATATGAAGCCATATTATCCCATGATAAATGTGTCTAAATATTATACAAAATGTATGATAACTATAAATATATGTTCATATAGTATTAGTAAACATTATATTTCATTTTATGAATAAAAAAACCTAACTCATAAATTCATCATGGATCTACATGAGGTAACAAAAGATGATAGTTTCCATTTCACTTCACATTCAATTTATTCCTCTCATTCATCATCAAATTCATAATCCTCTTATTTTGATATTGACTTTTTTGAAGAACATAATTCAATATTTTAATATCATTAAAATAATCATAAATTTGTTCTGAATGATAAAAATATTTTTTCTAATAGAAAAAATCAACATTTAATGAAAAAATATGGTTAAATATTATAATTTTAAAAAATAACTTGATGTTGTTTCCTTTTAAAATAAAGTCTATGATTTCAAAATATCTCATCCAAAATTAAACCATTGTAAAAAATATCATAATAAAATTACTATTTCCCAACTCATTAAAATAAATAAACGTTGTTTTTTATTTTTAAATGAAAATAAAACTTGTTTGAAAACATGTAAAAAGTATTTATAAAAAAATTATTATTATTATCATAAATAAGGTCGTCTATTTTACGAATGAAATTGTAAAAATTCAAGATATGGAAAAAAAAACCATTCATCATTAATCTATTTTTTAAAAATAATAATATATAATATAAAAATTTAGTTCAAAAATACAGATTATCTAATCTTAGTGTAACCATAATGATTTCTCCATTGGAATGATTATTATCTCTTGTAGCTATACCCAAACATTGGATAGAAAAAATAATATTTTCATATGTTTTATAGATGAAGTTAAAAATCCAATGAGTTAAATTCTATAATTATAAATATTTCATAATACATATGTGTGGTGATTATTTATCATTAAATCATCTCAATGACTATGAAGGAGGGCTTCTCAAATTTGGTAAAAATTCAAATTATAAATTTACTAGTATAAGAACAATTATTTTCTCCAACCATACAGTTATTAATGAAATTTTATTTTTAGAATACATGAAGTATACTTGAAAATTTATAAATCAATTATGGGATCATTATTTTAAAATATATTTTTAATATAATTTTATTTATTTATTTTAATTATAAAGAAATACTCTAATTTACCACATTACCATTTCAAAAAAAATTATCATTTTTTTGGAATATCTAACAAGACAAAATTTTAGATGTTTACAAAACTATGATTCCTATATTATGCAATGACACCTAGGTCATTTTTATATTCACTATCTTATCATGATCAACTATAACTGACTAATATAATATTTTCCTAAATGTTTCTTTAAAGATAACATAGTTTTTAAAACATTTATATATATAAAACTACACAATATATATTTTAAATCAAAAAATGTGTTTCGTCATCTATTCACAATGAGATATTCACCCTTGTCCATTTTTGTATAACTCATGCTTCTAGTGTCAACAGTACAAAATAATCCATAATAATTGTTAAAACATTTACTAAATTTTCAGTGGTTTTATTCCTATCTAGAAGAAATGTGCTTATTATATCCTTTATCAAAATCTAAGGGGAACATAAAAAATCGATATAATAAATTTCCTCTTATAAGTGACCATGGTGGATATTTTGATAATAAATACTTTTATGTTTTGTGTTCTTATCAAGGTTATCATCACTCCTTTACTCTCTTATAACACCCCCTAAAAATGGGGTTGTATTTAAATACAATGTGACCCTATAAGAAATATTGAGGTCTATAATTTGTGAGCTTTCCCTTCATTAAATTTATTGGGATAATGCGGTCAATACTTCATACTTTATAATTTATTTTGAATTTTTAAACTCCATCTTATGAAAAACCTATTATGAAATTTTTAATGAAAAAATTATAAATTATGGTTTCAATATATTCAGTAGATTTAAACGATTTATCCTTAATATCATGGATAATATAGGAAACTATGAACCTAAATCAAATGAAGAATTAATTTTTGGGTACTCAAAATCATGTAAAGATATCCACATCTTCAATAAATGGACCATGATTCCAGAAGTTAAAATTAACATTAAATTGGATTAGAATATTAAGAAATCAAATCCAAATAGTGAGGATTAGGTTTACCAAAGTAGTTTCACCATTTTTAAAACTCAATAATATTAATTAATTAAATATAACTAAAAATCTTTATATTCTCCTCTAAACAAGTCATGGACTCTTTCCAGGGACTAAACTGTTTAGTATATTAGTGGAAAATTATAATCTAGAACTAAAACTAAATAATCTTTATTGAATGTTCTTGAACATGGAACTTTTATCTCTCATCTTGGTCCTCATTCCATGATGACGCCCTAAATCACGAGGGTTGGATTCTTTCTATTAAATAAGGATTTAAGTAATTTCAAAGAACAAAATTTTTTACTCTATGGACGTTCTTAATAATCATACTTTTATTAGAACAAAGAATATTTTTTCGAAACAATCATGAAGAACTGGGAAATTTTATGTGTAATAAGGATCAAATTGTTTCTAAATTCTATAATCAAGAAGAATGTATTGATAATGTTGAAACATTTTCACCTATTATTAGACTAAAATCCATTATAATCTTGGTGAAATTAAATACTCATTTTATTTTTAATATTATTAATATGGATTTAAAAACTAATTTTATAAATTTTTTTATTTTTTAAAAAACATTTGTACTAACCACATATTTTTTAATATCTATAATTTCAAAATTACTTTTTCATATTAACCAAATATATATATGATTTGAATCAATCCTCATAATGTTGTTATGAGTGTTTCACTGAATTCATTTTATTAAATTATATGCAAATGGGAAAACATTATTTCACCCCTTTTCATAAAACCTTTTTAGATGATTGTTTATCATTAAAATTTATGCTGACGATGCAATTTTTAACTCAACTAAAGAAAATAATAATGATGATTTTCATAATTTAATGAATGATTATTTTTAAATGATACAACACTAGTGTGTTTTGTATTCCAAAAAATCCTATCCAACAATCTTTCACTAAATAAATTGGCTAGAGATATTTTTTTCTTAGAGTTATCTTTTATGAAGATGACATCAATATTTTGCATTATTTCAAAAACAATTAAAATACCGATATCTTTAATAAAAACCATCCCATTGATCACATTAATTTCATATAATGTGAGATGGGTATGATTTAATGGTGATTATTATTTTCTTAATATCTTGGATATATTGTGATGTTTTTTTGAAAAAATCAATACTATTTTTCAAAATTGATTTCCAATTAAAAATAATTTCAAATGTTTCCATAATTATGGAAACATTAAATGAGTATTATACTCTATGAAATATGTTAATATTGGGATATTAAAAATTAGACATTATTTTGGAATAGATTATCTTCTATATTTTTCATGAAAAGAGTTCATTTGGTTTGTTAATCGTTTCTCCATCCTTGGAACAAGGAGTGGGCATTACTAAAAATCAATTTTTACACTTCGAAAACATTTTCTAGGGTTTACTAATATAACTGTTACATAACTATAATAATGGAATGAATTTTCAAATTTTAAATATTTTAAGACTTTAATATCATTATTTTAGTATTTTTAAATTTCTACAATCCCTTTAAATATTCATGATGTATATATTATGGGAGATATAGTCTTGATAATACTAAAATGATGCTATAAGAGAAGTTTTTTTTTCAATGTCAATTTTCAAAATTAAAATATTTCAATTTTATTGAAAAAATCATATTTACTATTTAAAAAAAATCATATTTTTTCTAAAAACGTTAAACACTTATATTGACTTTTTTTATTTCAAAAATCTATTATTTTTTAAAAATTTTATTTTATAAAAAACATAATTTTCTTAACGTTTTAACGATTATTAATGATGATAGATTTATATTCAATTTTTATCTCTTATTTGTTCAACATAATTTATAACTCCATGTTTTTAATTCTATAGGGGAGAAATATCTATTTATATTAATAACTTATCCCTTTTAACTACTCCATCAAAGGGGAATGTTTATTAGTTGGGTGAATTAAATTAAAAGACTATAATGGTGAGATATTTTTTCATTAAATAATAAAAATCCATGAAATTATTATAAATCCTTAAATTTATAACATTTTTTAATAAAAATATCTCTCAATTGTTTATGATTATCAGAAGGTGTGGATTTGTTTTCTTTTCCCTAGCCCTTGATTTTAATAATCTTAAGCACTAGTTAAGTGTTTAATATTAAATGTTACGAGATATAGACCTAGTTTAATTTTATCATAATAGAACACTTTGAGTATTAATTCCTAAAGTGATATTAGACACCTTTAATAAGGACTTCATTGAAACACATAGCACTATTCTAGTTAATCAATATTTTGGAACTTCCCTAATACTACAATGTTGAATACTTAATATCATTTTGAAAGATTTGAAAATTACACCATACCCTTATGTAAGTATAAAATGTTTGATTGGTCCCTGACATGGGATTTAGGGTTCATGTTATATCATTAAAATAGTCTGTAAATACCCTTACAAGATCATTAGAAATCATGGTTATCCCTGACACAACAATCTGTTTACCATTACAAAACTATAATACTACCTTAATGATCTAGTAAAAATTATAGATCCAAGTTTCTCAGTCAACTCCACACAAGAACGTGAACTCTAATACAAAGTGTTATATTTTTATTATAAGTCTACGTTGTTTCCCATATGCTACACTACATGAACAAAAAATTTAGAAACCCACCCCCACCCCAAAATGCAAACCATATTTACAGCCATATTTTTGTTACAAAAAAAGTAAACATCCATATACTAAATTGTAGTTTTTATGCATACACAAAAAATCCATTCCCCGAAGTGCAGTATTATAGAACATTCCAATAGATAAAAGTATAATCCCTACATTTATAATGGTATTAACAAATTTAAATTGACCATATTTTACATTAAAACCCATAAATGATTCCAACTATTTAGAGAAAGATTATTATCTTGTAAATAGATTCCATTATACTCCATAAAAATACATAGAATAATGCTCTCATCCAATTTCCAATATGGAAAATTTCCCAAAAATATCTTTCTTTCTAAAATATACATTCTTCGTATAGTTTTTACGTAATTTTATATCATTCTCACTCTTATTATTTTCTCAATCTTTCAACGTTTTTTTGATATTTTTTGGGATCTTCGATACTAATCTAAAATGTTATTACCCATATGGTATTTCTATGTTCCTTATCTTTATTCTAAATTTGGTTCTCTCTAAAATTAAAGTAATATACCAAAAGTTTCATTCCATTTATTTTAAAAATTAAAGGGACTACATAGTTTGTGTTTTCTAGATTTTCCATTAAATGTATGTTGTCTTTTGTATCCAATTTACTCCTATAACCTAAAACGAAATGGATAGTTTTGGAATATTGTATACTATTAAATTAACAGATAAAATATATTATTTCCTCAATAATATGAGGTGGAATACATTGGGAAGCATTAGGGAACAATTTTCAAAAATCCTTACCTAGTTAATTAATTCACTTACAATCTATATTTTCATTTATTTATAATTTTCTACTTTTATTTTATGAAATTGTATAATCCAAAAATTAATGCTTAATCATTTTATTTTTTAAATTTTATAATGTTGTATATTAATGTAACTTAATACAATATCTTTTCATTTCATTATCCCGATTATATTATTCGTGCTTATCTATTTTTTGTGCTTTAAACATTGATAATTTTTTTATATTCACAATGTTTCGATTTATTCATTTTTTTGTAATGATTTTTTTAAATTCCAATTTCATTCATTTAATTGTTTAAAAGAAAGATAGCCCCTCTATGAATTAGATATATATAAAATTTACGGATATCTATAGACATTCCATGATAGCATCACCCTATGACTATCCATATTAAGGCTAAATATTCATGTTTAGGTTAAGGAGAATATCATCAGGTTCTCTGTGGATAATTCCACATTGGTTATAGTTGGAACCACAATTTAACCGGACCTAAGTAATGTACACCCACAAAAAATTCTTATTAATGAAATTAATACTCTATGATGAACAAATAATGTTCATAACACTATTTAGACAATGTTGGATTAAAAATCATCACCCAGGTATACCACGCCATGGTATCACATAACTTTCTACTAGAAGAATACATGTATTAGGGTTAAGGTAAATAGAATGACACTAATAAATCATATGTTTAGACATATTAAAAGTTTTTTACATTAAGGTAATTCATTCCAAAATAATTAGTACAATAAAAAACAAGATTCATAAATATAATCTATAGCATTAGTGCAGAATATCATGATGATACAAGAAAAATTCAAATCCATATGAAATAATGAACCTAATTATTATTTTTTATCACATGAGGTGGATTAATATAACTAGAAAAAACATAAACTAAAAACAATAATCCCATTACATATTAACTAGGAAATCCCTAGAGAAATTTGTTTATAAAACAACAGATTTAGTTTCATCATAAAATATGACACATTCGAATGTCATGTATCTAGAAATTCTGAAAATCAATAAAATAAGACTCCTAGAATATAATTTTATAACACCCCTAACTGAATCACTATGTTTGATATGGGATTTTACAAGACCTCAGGCCCTGCTAGTTGAATGAAAGAGGTTGTCCACTATAAGTGAGGGCCAAAATTAGTTCATGGTGAGACAAAAACGTCAATATGAGTGAACAATAACAGATAAATAACAAAACAGAAGACAATTTAAAATCAATGTATGTGAAAAATACCATTCTTATTGAATGAATTTAGAAACAAAAGAATTATCCAAAAAACTGAATATTGTGGAAAAATCACCCAACAGACTAATCAAAAACACAATATAGAAAGATAGTAAAAGTACAAATACGTCATTCATCCATCTTCAAGACTCACCTCCTTCCATTATCTACACTCACATTGAGATGTCCCACTCAATGTAATTACATGAACCTCATCCCATGATGTTCTTGTAACATGTAAGGGTTTATTAGGTTCTCTTGTTCTATGAATGTCCATGTAGCATGTTGTTATAACTACAAAGGGCACCACCAATCTGGTCTAGTACCTAATCAGTAAATTTAGTTTCTATGATTTTTATCATATTAGAAGAAATGATACATGAAATTTACAAAAATTTCAAGAATATCATCAGTTTCCTACATCAATAAAGTTATTAAGGGTCCATTATGGCATGTGGAACTTTCTCCAGTGATATTAGGCATGTAACCATTGCTTAGTAAAAATTTTAGGATGATTATATAATTAAGTGTATCATAATGTTTATAAAAAAATTATTAAATAACATCCATTCACCCATTGTGTAAAACCTTGTATAAAATTTTAATAATGAATGCATATTACCGAAGGGTTAAGCATATAAGAATACCTACCTCAAAATGGATCCATATCCATCCATGAATATCACAGATTCTTTATTCGTCTCTTCTTAGTCCATTTGTCTCCATCAATCACAATAAGGCTAACAATCATTCCGGGACATTTATAATTAATTAATTATAACTAGAATATAATTTATTAAACAATTACAATGAATATAATGAAAAATAATAATGTATGACTTTCATAAGTTCAAACTGTTATCACGACCTTACTAAAACCATGTCCAACCACCCATTGTTGTTTTGTAACATTATTATGAAGTTATTCACGGAATACTACCTATCACATGGTAAAAAAAGTAAAATATAATAAATTAATATTTGAACCATGAGAATTAATCATCCATGAAACTTATATTAACCGCAACTTCATCCAAGGATGTTTGGGTATTGTAGGCACACACCCAATTCAATGACAGAAAAAAAACCACAATTAAATTCCATAGACTAATAGAAAATTACACATAATTAATAAAACAATACAATAGATGACCCAGGTACATACCATTAATGAAAAACCTAGAGGTTTTACACACTCATCATCATAGGACAGCCTCTGTATATGTTAATCCAAATAACCATCATTATTGTAAAAATACATCAAGGAACAGTGGCATTATCAACAAGTTCTATAATGAACATCATAAAAATAATCAATAGGTTCTTAAGATGATCAAAGAAAATATGATTCAAATAGAATTGAGAAATAAAAGAATCCAAATAGCTATGGCATAATTAGAGGAATCCCCCTGGATGAATGACTCAATGGTCCACTACAACACAAAGAATAAGTTAGCTACGACCAATAGAGATTAGAGGATCTCATCTTGTTTTAGCCTCATTATTCATATAGATCCACGTAGGATCAAAGGGAACTCATGGAATGATGGTAAATTAAGGGTAATAAAATTGAACTCAAAGACCATTGAAAGGAATATATATCATAAGTGGGGGGGGTGAGTGAATGAATTGACCAAAATGATTTTTTCTATGGGCGGTCTAGTATACCCCATCAGCTAGTCACAAGGAGAAATAATAACACAGTTTAGGATAAAGATGTATCTATAGATTCCTTTTGGGTTGTAAGGATAATTATTAACCAACATCTATGCAGTGGGGGATACTAGCTAGTTGGTGGTAGCAGCAGTATCCTTTTCTATATTGGGCCTACTAGGATATAAAATTGATTTATGAGCCTCCTACAGATCAGTTATTATAGTCTAAAACACCTATTTAATATGTTAAAAATAGATTCCACCCAGTTTGAAGTATAATTTATCGAATTATTTCTCCACCAGATAAAAATATTAGATTGTATCAAAAATTCAAAACCACTAATGAAGTTGGTTGTTACAAAAAATCCAAATCAATTCCCTGCCAAGACTTTCATATATACCAAGAAAATGGTTTCATGCACAGACACCCTTGTGAACACTTGGGGGAAGAAGATGTTTTTGTGTATTTATTACTTAAGGAAGGGTTCCCTTTATAAAAATACATTTAAAAAACTCATCCAACTATAATAAAAATGAAATCAGTTTTTTAGACAAATAGCATTATCTCATGAAGTAGAATCACACAAGCATTGGGTTCATAAAACACTCCCATGGGTGAAATCTAAATTTAAAACCTATAATAATTGATGAAAAGGATGTTTTTTCTAGGCCTCTACAAAGTAAAATCTAGAGGACCCCTTTTAATGAGATCACCCAAAAAAGAAGGGTGAATCGTTGTTTCTCTAAGAATCCTTAAATACAGATCTTTACCTTACCCTCCAGAAAGAAGAATCATCATTATTACAAGATTTCTTAATTATAGATCCAAGTACAAACCTAAATAAAAGAGAATCATCTTATAAATTGGAATTCAATTCTAGGATTGAAAATCCTTTTCTTCGATGGATCGTTATTGAATCAATTAACTCATTTATATAATTTTGGATTGGTGGTCTATTCACATTAAGCCTCAATAGTATTATGAATTATGTTTCCCAAGATCCTATAATAAGTACATAGACCCAAGATAAGAAAATATCTTCAAACCATGGGATATTCATAGACACACCATATGTCCTCATTGAAAATGGACTATACTCCCATGTCATTATCCCAATCTCTTTACATTCATCATGGAACCCATAAAAATTTATGACACACTACATTAATGATTCGATCGCGGTCAAACAAGATAATGGTATAAATAACAATGATCTCCACCTAGATTTAAAAAACAAAATTATTCATGATAGACTACTTATTTTCTTTAAATACACCGAGTATAGATCCTCTACCTACTTCCTGAAAATTCCTTTAAAAAATACACATATTGGAATCCAAAAATTCACTGAGTTGAGATTAACATCTTGTTTCCCAAAATTTCCTTAAGTTAAGATAATCCTCTTATTTCTAAAAGTATATTTAGTTTAGATCAACATAATGGTTCCTAAAATCACATTCAGTAAATATACTCTTCTATGTTCCCAATATGTTCATTTATATAATACATTTTTTAGGTTCAACCAAATTTGGATTCTAATGCATAACTTCCAATGAAAACCATTTCTCTCACACATTATGTAATTACATTTAGAATTTGGTTCTTTGAAATTTAGATTTGTTTTAAATCAAAAATAAAATTGACTCATTTTTTTAAAAAACTTTTCCTATTTTTCTATTTTGGGGATTTTTTCATAATAATTTTTAAAAAAATTGTGAATCATTTATTAGTGGGTTTTATTAGAGGATTTAGATGTTTAGAATCAATTTTCTATTTTAATTTTTTTTAAAAATTTTGTTAAAATAATATATTTGGGTGTATTTTAAAAAAATCTAATAATAATAGTGCGTTTGGGCCATTTCAGACTAGGGATTGCTTTGAAATGACCTATCACGGCCACCCCAGGCTGAAGCCCACCCTATACCATACCCACTACTCACTAGGTCCTCCTAGAAAAACTCAAACTACCCAAAAACATTAAGAATATAATTATGTAGAGTGATATTTAATCCCATTACGTCTTAGTTATTCTGTAAATCCTCTACTATGCCATCGAATTCATCATGTAGTGACTAAACTATCTGTAAGTTACATATATATATACCGATAAATGAATGTAAGTATATATATATGTGCATATATATTTATTCATTATTTATAAATACATACATATAATAATATAATTCCATATAAAATATTTAAATATAGTATTATTTAAAAATTTTAAATATGAAAAAATATATAAATAATGATTTAATATATTAAAATATAATTAAATGTACAAAAAATCAAACAAATACAATTACATATATATAATTTTATATATTTTTGTATTATTATAAAAATATATATATATATAAACACATTATAATATACATAAATATTTATAAATATACTGAAAATATATATATAAATACATATAAAAATATTTTAATTAATATAAATGAATATAAAAATACATAAATAGATATAATTACAGGTAAATATACCTATTCATAAATATATATAAATACACACACATATATATATATATGCAAGAAATTAAATATTATTGTGTTTATATACACATAAACACATATAAATATACATATATAAATATATATTTATCCACACAACACACATATATATAGTTTTAGTTTCTATTTTCTTAATGATAGACGTTTCTTTTAAGTTTGGCACCATTTTCCCCTACTCGTACTTTTTTATTTATTTTAAAAAAATGATTGATAGGGCCTTGGGCTCTATCATATGCCTAAATTGATAAATATATAAAAATACACATATACATGTATACATATATGTATATATATATATATAATTATTTATATATATACACCCATAGATATATAATAGTACATATAAGAATATAAATACATCTACATTAAATGATGCACACACATATATTATTATATATAATTATTTAAAAACACCCAAAATTCATAACCTATATCATCCAACTACAATGAATGTCCATGAAAACTAATGAAATCATTATCACATAAGACACATCAAAAAATAAATCAACAAAATAGGGAAGAAAATTGAAATTTCAACGTCATTATATCAATAAGAATATAAAACAATCTAATAAATTCATACCCCAAAAAGAAAAGGCAATATTACTGTAACAACCCAACCCTAGAAGCCTGGAGCTGGTGCATTATTTTAATATGTTGGAATTATTACAAAGAACCAACTACGGAAGGACGGATTAGTTTAGCAGTCCTGTAAAATAAATTACATACATAAATGTTACATTACAATTTCTAGCATAAAACATAGCATAAATAATCCTTTGATAACACCATTATTCCATTATAAAACCATTGAATATCAATCTTAATACATATCATGGAATCCTAGGAAAATAAAACATTAGAATAGAGTGAGCTCAGATACTCAATAAGGGTTAATTATTCAGAGGAAGATATAAACTTTTAATGCTATATGTATAATAAGAAAACAACCTTTAAAACATAAAATATGAACATAATATGCAATAAATATGTCATATATTACCATATAAACATGCACATGGATATCCTACTTGTGTAATAATCACATGTAATAAATAATTTCATACTGAGGAAATGCATAATCTCTAACATCATAACCCCATAGTCAAGGCCCCATGCCAAGACTACAAATAATAATTTTTATGGCATTATTCCACGACAATAATTTGTCTCATGAGACCTACGGATGCATTGAGGAGCTATAGCAGGCTCCACCCACCACTTACTATTTTCAATGCATTCCTCATATGAAAATGTTAAAACATAACATAACCATTTGTATATAAAAAAGCATACGAAATGTAAATACTTTAACAAATAAACATGAATGGTATAAAAATATCACATCCATAGTCAAACATAACATAAATCATTCAATACAATATGGTATATTGTTTTAAAAAAATCAACATTAATCCAGATTAATATCCCATTAAAATGTTGACATTGTTGAAAATGAACAGTAAAACTCTTTGAGAGAAATATCTCCTTTTCTGAAATCATTAAAAATTCGTGCATTTATAAAGGAAGTAATTTTAAATAGATTTAATAATCAAAGTATCCCAAACCACATTGAATATTTTTAGTGGAATTATGATTTTTAATTAATCATAAAAATATAAATAAATCCTGAAAATCATTTTTTAGGCATGGACATTAATTAAAAAGATTTATAAAAATAAATCATTAAAACATTTAAAATGTTGATCTTGCAAAAGAGACCTTTCCACAAAACCGTATAATATTAATTTTGAAAACATTTTAATGAAACAAGCAAATGGATGAGAAAAATTTCCGATTAAATACTTACACATAAACAATATCATATAATAATGAGATTGTGGAATTAACCCTTAACTTGTACTTTGCTTTAGTTGAGGGTACATTTAACCTCCAATATATTGAAAATAAATTGCTATTAAATTATAACAGAATCATATTAATATTTATTATATCATATATGATTCCTTTATTCCTTTATACTCTCCATTTAATAATAATTTCCATATTATAGTAACATTTCTGCTAATAATCACCTTCTTTATCGTATGTGTTTTAAATTTTCATTCTTGATTGTGTAACATAGATCATGATTTAAAAACTTATAGAATATAAAATATAATTTAAATTGAATATATATTTAGAATATATATTTTTGTAATACATATATTTATGAAATGGAAACACCATTCATCGAGATGCTAGTCATTATGTACGCATGACCATTGTTTTTGTTTTCCTATCATATATTATACAAGTAAGTAAATGAAATATAAATATATAAATAAATATATATTATTGTAGTATCCATATAATTTCATATATATCATAATTAATCAATATATTTATTTTTATAAAAATTCTAGAATGGTGGTGGTTGAAGATGAATCACTTCGCGTCATGGAGACAGTATGTTGTACGTTCGGACGAGCGACGATATCATTCTATCGATCCAAAAAGGTGTTTAATTGGATTGTATATTATATACAGGGAATAATTAACTTGGAATATTAATTATTTAAATTAAATATAATCATTAAACTACCCATCCAAATAATGTAGTGTTTAATAAAAAACTACACCATGATGTAGAGATGGTAAGCCGTACGTACACACGTTTGTGACTTTGTCATTCATAGGATGGAAAAAATAATGAATATTGTATTACTATATTTATAATAATCTATAAATATCTATAAGGTGATAGAGTTATTATTTTCTAATGAAAAAAAAGAAATAATAAGTGGAAGAAGATGAAAAATAATTTGAATGAATTGATGAAATAATTACATCTTCTTCGGGTACTTCTTTTTGATTTGAAAAAATGGCTCTTAAGTTGGATTTATGATCTATGTATGGACTCTGTGATTATGTAAGGGTATTTTGGAGGATATTATAGATTTTTTGGCAGAGACAAACATCTTTGGAGGTGTGAACATAAGATAAGTGATGCACCCTTTTATAAGAATGGTGAGGGGCACATTAGGAAAAGATTGAAAAATTAATTTATTCTAAAATTATTTTCATTTAAAAATATCTTTAAAATGATTTATTATGAGGTCAAGGTGGTGATGGGTCTAAATACTATCCACCAATAGGTTTTAGAAATGTTATGGTCACTATACTGAACTAATATTTTTGATTTAACCCTTAGATAAATTGTTTATCTTTTACTATATCTTCTAGTATTATTATAATACATGGTTGATAAACATACTATAAAATTACAAGAAAACAAACTGTTGATAATTAATTTGAAATAAATCATTTTATATGTAATTATTATGAACATTTTATTTTTTTAAATATTATATCATTTTATAATATATTATTTGTTTTAAAAACCCACTTATGTAAATTTTGACACTATTTATTATTTGGTTTTTCTGAAAGTCATAACAAGTTTATTACTTGAAAAAAAATACATTAAATAAACCATAACATGTCATATTCACCTATAAAATTCGTTTATTGAATCAAAAGTATAAATTTAAATTTATTTTGATATTTATAATATCAATTATTTTAATCATTCACTCATAAGGTAATTACTAAAACATCGTTGTGTCATTAAAAATTTTAATTATTTAATTTATAAAAATTATAAATAAAATACCATGATGTTGAAAAATATTTTTATCTTTTTAATGAATATTCAGCTTCAAAATTTACTTTTGTATAATCTGATATAAAAAATGATTAATTATTAAAACGTGAATTTATCACTTTTAACTCTTCTTTATATAAAATAATAATAAATGTCCTAATCTAATTCAATTGGATAAAAAGGATTATATTTTATAATTAAGGTTGATTTGGGTATAAATACACATATAAAATAGAATTTGGACATGTTTTTGGGTAATTTTATATTATTATAATAGTATTCTTCACTTTAATTACCCTATTTACTTTCAACCGAGTTAAATAAAATTAAAAGTTACTATTCACCAAAAAAATTCATCATATTGAACCAAATTTTAATTATTTATTTCAATCATGTCTCATTGATTTCTGACATTAAATTCATAGAATCATTAAAATTACATTTCAAGCATACTTGAAACTTTTCCAAGAAGTTGGGTAAAAGTGCCTAGAAGCTTGGTAAAAAGACGTTAAAATGGTTCAAAACACTTTTTTATGAATAATAATATTATATAATTATTTCAATGACATTAATTGTACTAATATATGTATTATATATATATTTTAAATAAATTTTCAATTAAAAAATTATTTAAATAAAAAAGTCGTTATTTATGTTCTATCCAGTATTTTTCACTATTCATAAAAAATTGGATGTTTTCATAAAATTACCGAAAAATTACCCTATTCTATTTTTGATATTATGAATGAAAAAATAATTTCTATTTTAAAAAATACAGAAAATATATAAGTTTTATTAATTAATTTAAAACTAATTTGGAATGTCAAAACCAGAAAGTGGATTTTATGAAATAAAACTATCAAATGATTGACATTTGTTTATGTACTATTTAAATATGAAATTACACCAAAAAACCAAAATTAATTTAAATGATAAAAATATAATCAAATTATACTTTATAACCAATCATGTGTATAATTTAACACTATAAATTATTTGGATTAAAAATTTTGATTTCAATTAAAATTGAGTATTTTCACTATTAATCAAAATATGAAAGTTATAAGAAATGTACAGAAAATTTATCCAAACTAAATATTTATATCCATATTCTAAATAATAAGTTTATCTTGTGAAGTTTAATGTATAAAAGTGTTAAATATAGGGTTTAAAAACGGTTCAACATTAAAATGTGGTAAATTTGTTTTTCGAAAAACACTTATTTTATCTAGAAAAATGAATTTGTTTTTATAATATGTCCAAAAAACATGTAATATGGATATTAATATTATATTTATTATATAAAATTCAAATTTCAGTTATTATGATTCATAACTTCTTTTTAAAAGGCTTGTTTGGTAAGCAGTGGTGGGCTCGAACTCAGTGTTGTGTGTGGTGCAAGATTTTGAATTCCATTAAAGAGATAACATATTATGAAATCTTAGGGTGTTATATTAAACCATCATTCAATAAATAGTATCCTTGCGATTTGAAGTAATTGTTATAAAATAAAAAGAGGAAAATACCATTGTGGAAAACCCACATCAGCAATACGGTTAATAAAATTTGTTTTACTAAAAAGGAAAGGGAAATGAAAAAGTCACAAAAAAATTAGGATTTAGAGGAGGAGAAAATAGTAGGAAATTATTAACACATAATTTGAGGAATACTAAAATTTCTATAGGGAGTGATTGAGGTCATCAATCACAAACAAGTGAGCAATAAATGGGAAATTGACGTCATCAATTCCATAAATATAGGATGATTTAAAATATCATCAGTTCACAAGGTATTAGGATAACACATTATTGGTTTTATGATCCTTTAATTAATTTTTAAGAATTAGTTTCTTAATATAATTAGAAAAATATACCTGAAACTTAGTTTTCCATATTTTAACAAATTACTAAGACAAACTCATTTTTAACTCCTAATGATAATAGAACATGAATATAATCTATTAAGATTAATCATATAGGGTTCCAAAAAATGAATTTACAATTCATCTATCAAACCACATAAAAAACTACATTATGAAAACTAGTACATCACATTGAGGTAGGGGATTCACCCTTATCTCCCTTAAGTTGAGGGTTAATGTCTTGCAGCCTTTTCAGATAGGATGTGTTGTCAACTTACCTCTGGGGTGTCCTTTTTAGAGAAATCCAAAAATAAACATATGAAATTATTTAACCTTATAAAATAGTTTCCACTTTCAAATATTATCTACTCCAACCTTTATACATTCCATAATACATCTTTCTAAACTCACATTCCAAAATTTATAAGGAGGGTAAACATATTGAAGATATATGTTTCCATGTAATTATATGTGAATACCTTCATCATTTATTTTATTGGAACATGGTAATAGACATAATTACCATAAATCCTTACTGATTACATTCATGCTCCCTTATTATTTATAGTATAATGAATAAAAATTTTATATCCCTCGTTTTTGTAAACTCTAACAATGATGGAATAAACAAACAGTTAATTAGTTTCAATGTACTCATGAATATACAATATAATTTGTCCGAATAAATCACATATTATTCTAAAATAATTATCCCAGTTTCAAAAAAAATCAATGGTTATATCTCCCCAAACAAATATTTTCCAAAATTCCTAACTTGAAACTGTGTAACTTTACATAGTACCATAAAATCCAAAAACATTAATGAATACATACTTCTTTACAATCCTTATATACTTTATAATTCTTATAACATGTACATCATTTATAAAATTCTCAAATATCACAATTTTTTAATAACATCCTAAGAAAACTAATCAGTCCACTTCAACTGTGGTAGTATCATAACATGATTATTATCAAATATCATCAATTTTGGTATACTCTAATGATTGGTATATTGATTCGTGAGTTTCAAAACTCCTTACAGATGAAGCGTTGTGAATTTGAAACCTTTTTATTACCCTTACAACCATGAACATGGAGAGCACCCATTTAACATACTCCCATTCACTTGAAGAATTTACCAATGTTATTCTTTCAATAGATATCACAAATCGTAAAATACTTATTTCCCTTCCTACCTTTATCTCTCATTATCTCATCCACCCTCATTATATCTTGCTTCCCTTCAAATCTCTACAACTCATATATTTATTTACTTATATTTTTAACATAAGATATTACTTATTCATATGAATAGAATATGGGGGAGAATATTTCCCTTCTAAATATGGGTTTAGGACTATGAAAGATATAATAATTCATACTCTTTCGATCATGCATATAGCTGGAGTGGACCTTCATGTTAAGGAAAGCTTATGGGCCATGCGGGCACAAGACATCTACATTAAAGAAGGGGACGCCAATACATGGGTTTTTCACCAGAAAGCGTCAGCGAGGTGCCAGAAGAATTAATTCACATGCATATCACAATCTGATAGAAGCAAAGTTTCTGACACCATGGGGATCCACGATGCATTGACCTGCTACTTCCAGAACCTCTTCTCTTCAGAAACACCTTTCATGTCTACTAAGGTGGAAGAATGCATCAGACCTGTGATCACCGAAGAGATCAATTAGCAACTGACTAAAGATGTGACTAATGAAGATATTTTTCTAGCTTTGAAACACATACACCCCACTAAGTCCACGAGACTGGATGGATTCCATGCCCTATTTTTAAACAATACTAGCACATCATCGGTCCTGACATCTGCAAAATGATAAAAAATATCTGGGTAGGGAATACAAATTTTTCTGCCATCAATGAAACTATCCTTGTCCTCATTCCCAAAATCAAGAAACCTCTGACGATCTTAGATTTTAGACCTATTAGTCTATGCAATGTCTCATATAAAATCTTCTCCTAGATCCTTGTCATTCGGTTGCGCCCTTGGCTTCCCGATATTATCTCTGAAAACCAGATCACCTTCGTGACTAAAATACGGATCACTGATAATGTATTTGTGGCCTAGGAAGTGTTCCACTCTAAAAAAACATGCTCCGCCATGAAAATAGGAACCATGGACTGGAAACTGTATATGACCAAAGCCCATGATAAAGTGTAATGGCAGTTCCTTAGAGTTGTGATGCTGAAAATGAATTTTTTTCACCAAATGGATAGATATTTTTATTAAATGCATCTCGATAGTATACTTCAGAATCAAGGTCAATGGGGAGCTCACCCAAGGATTCTCCCCAACCTGGGGCATGCGACAGGGAGATCCCCTCTCCCCATTTCTATTCATCTTGGTGGCTGATGTTTTTTTCTAACCTTATTTCAAGGGCTTCATCCTCCAACTCTATTCATGGGGCGAGGGTCTATTGTGACAGCCCACCAGTGTCACATCTCTTCTTTGCTGACGGCTTCCACCTTTTCTCCAGAGGTACTATTAATTAATGTCGGGTGATCAGCCATGCGATCCAGCAGTATGAGAGGGCATCTGGATATTCTATCAACAATAGAAAATCATAAATCTCCTTCAGCGCAGGGGTGACCCCTTCCAAGAGAGATAAACTTTGTGTGTCAGTAGATATTCGTATGGTCGATAAACACCATGAGTATCTTGGGTTTCCTATGGTGATTGGCTGGTCCAAAAAAGATATCTTTGCATCTCTAGTCTACAATATTATGAAAAAACCTCAAGGATGGACCCCAAAAAGAATCTCCAAGGAAGGAAAAGAAACACTCTTTAAAGAATTCATCCAGTCTATCCCCAGCTATTTTATGTCCATTTTTATGCTCTCAGTGACCATCATCAATCTGATCTAGTCTCAAAATGCCAACTTCTGGTGGGGGAAAATGATGGATGGAATAGACCCCATTGGGTGTCTTAGAAGAAACTCTGCAAACCAAAATCAGAGGGAGGGATGGGTTTCCAGAAACATCTCCTCTTTATTGATGTACTGTTGTCCAAACAAGGATGGTGCCTCATTAATCGCTAATCATATCTTTGCACGTGGGTACTCCGAGAGATTTACTTTCCCCACACTGACTTCTGTGGCTCATCTCTTATCCCCCATTCTAGCTTCCTCTAGAGAAGCCTTTGGGGGGCCCGTACTCTCCTCAAAAAAGGGTAGGGCTGGAGGATTGAGAATTTCCTATCTATCAACATCTTGGCCGATCCATGGATGATTGACAAGAATTGGATGTGGTCTACATCCCCTGCCTAACGAGGCCTTGAGGATGCTACTGTCAGCTACCTCCTTTTATACCAGGGACCGGGGTGGTGCATGGAAAATATCCATGAATGTTTTAACGGTGGAGACCAAAGAATTATCCTGAGCATTCCCTGGGTCTTAGATGCAGGCCTTTACCATCTCTTCTAGACCAATGACATGTCAGGCGAATACACGGTGAGATCCGGTTATAGACTTTCTCTTGGAAACCATTCAGCCGATCGGGGAGAGGGACCATGGAAATCACATTGGAAGCTCAATATTCCCCAAAAAATTCGTCACTTTTGGTGGCAGGTGTATACGGGCATCCTCCTTACCAAGAGTATTCTCATTTTCTATCATATGTCTAGTGCTGAGACCCGCCCTTTCTGCCCAAATGTTACTGAAACCCCTTTGCACACCATCATTCACTGCCCGGGAGCTAAGGAAATTAGGAATAAATGGGGCCCGACTTTGGAAGCTTCATTTGACATTTCCTCTGATCTCCTCGATCTTGTGATTCGCTGGTTCTCATATCTCTCATCGAACATTGTTGGTTCACTTTACACTCTTGCTTGGATCATCTGGGTCCGACGTAACGACATGGTTTTTAACCACACTCACAAACCTCCCGACTTCTGGATTGAACGGGCCATTTCATAGATCGAGAACTTTAAGGACCAGAAAGTACATGATATGCCAGGTTTTACCCCCTCCTGTCTTCCTCATTGGAATCCCCCAACGGAAGTGATTCTTATGATTAACGTGGACACGTCTCTCCCCAAGGATGGGCTTGTTGGGCTCGGTCTCCTAGCCCGAAATCATCTGGGGAAAATCATTACAGTAAAATATTAATCACATCATGCATTCTTGGAACCTACAGTTACGGAAGCGTCCTCCATTCTTACAGGCATGATGTTCACTATGAAACATGGTTCGGATGCTATCATCATTGAGTCTGACTGCCTCACTATTATCGATGCTATTATTCATAACGAAGGAGGACTGTAGTCATTTGGATCCATTACCAATATAATTCGTTCGCTTCGCCAAGGCTTCCACTACTGTACCTTCTCCTTTACTGAAAGGGAAGGAAACAATGAGGCCCACCAGTTGGTAGCCTCAGGCCCCTTTGATGACAACTAGCTATGGCTGGCCAATTCTCCTTCATGTCTTTGTATTTTTTACATCTACTGGTCTTCGTTATTAATGTTATGCATCCTTTTGATAAAAAAATTGCGTATAGCTGGAGTTATCATTCATTATACTGTGCTCTATTTATAAATGATGAAATGCACTGGGTAAGATCATATCATAATATATAGTCTATATACATGAAATATTCTCAACATTAATTCAACATTTTCACACATCTATACATATAATCAAAAATATGGATTCATTTTTGACATGTTTTCTCATAAATACTTCATAACGGTTTGTAAATAAAATGTGAATTATCCTAATAATATCCCCTATGAGTGTCGTAACCAACAGTGTAGCAAGCCCATTTTTAGGCACCGGTTTCAACTCGAGTCTAGCTCAAAGTGGTGTTTTCTGGTTTTACCCCTAGATACATATGTAATAGAGCCTCCTCTACCTACTTGTATCCAAACATGGATGTTTTTAATTGAATATTAACAAAATATCTACCTTAAAAAATTCTATTAAGTACCTTTATACTAATCTTCCAAATTTATCTTAGGGAAATGTTCTCTAATCAGGGTTTTTCTAAATCAAGTTTCCATGATTGGTACTAAACTTCCACTGATACCAACTGTGACACACCAACCCTAGAAGACTGGAGCCGGTGCATTATTTTAATACATTGGTATGATTACAAGGATTCATGTCCTGAAGGGCCGATCGGTTTAGCTGTCTTGGAAAATAAATTTCATACATAAACGTTACATTACACATTACAAAATAAAACACCACTTAATTAATCATTTGATAACACTATAATTTATATATCATAATCCAACATATCAATCATAAAACACATCTTGGAATCCTAGAAAAATAAAAGATTATAAATAAATGAGATCAGATGTTCAGTGAGGGTAAATAATTCAGAGGATGATATAAACTTTTGAGGCAAGATGTATAATAAAAAACACGCTTTTAAACCAAAAACATGAACATAATATTCTTTAAATAAGTTAAAATTACCATATAAACATGAATAAGAATATTATAATTTTCAAATAATCGGATGTAATAAATAATTTCATAACATGGAAATGCATAATGTAAGACATCATAACAACATAGTCAAGGCCTCGTGCCAAGACTAAAAATTTAAATTTTCTCAAGGCCATGTGCCAAGACACTAATTTTTCCCATGAGAAATACCGATGCATTGAGGATCTATAGCGGGTTCCACCAATCAATTACTAATTCTAATGCATTGCTTATATGAAAATGTTGAATCATAACAAAAACATTCACTTTAAAACTAGCATATGAAATTATATTACTTTAACCATAAACCATGAATGGTATAAAAATAACACATCCATAGTAAAAAATACCATTACTCATTAAATACTATATAGATGATTGTATTATAATAAATCAACCCCAATCATGAATAATATCCATTAAAGGATGTTGACATAGATGAAAATGATCTACAATCATTTTGAGAGAAATATACCTTTTTGTGAAATCATTTAAAAGAAATTCATTTATAAAGGAAGTTAGTTGAAAGAGATTTTTTAATAAAAGTATCTCATAACACTTTTAAAATTCTGAATGGAATTAAAATTTTAAAACAATCATGCACATATAAATAAATCCTTAAAATCATTTCTAAAAAATGGAAATTAAATAAAAATATTTAAAAAATGAATCATTAAAACATTTTCAAGGAAGATATTTCAAAATAGTCCCTTAAAAAAAACTCTAAAATATTCATTTTGAAAACATTTTTATGAATCATGAACATGGATGATAAAAATTTCCCTATAAATACTTACACATAAACAATCTCAGATAATAATGAGATTGAGAAATTAACCCTTACATTGTACATTGCTTTAGTCAAGGGTATGTTTAACCTCCTATAAAATGACTATATTATGTTATTAAATTATACCAGAACAATATTAATATTTATCATATCATATATGATTCATTTATTACTTTATACTACCCATTTAATATTAATTTCAATGTCAAAGTAAACTTTCGGGTAATAATCGCTTTCTTTATCGTATGTGTCTTAACTTGTTATTCTTGATCGTATCCCATAGATCATGATTTACATACTCTATGAATATATAACATGATATATATATCATATATATTCCAACTATAATTATTTATAATACATAGATATATGATGTGGAAACCCCGTCCATGGAGACATTAGTTTATATGTACGAATGAACATTATTTCTGTTTTCTTATAGTATTGTATAGAAGTAAGTAAATGATATATATTTATCTAAAAAATTATATATAATTCAAGTAGAAATATAATTTCATATATCTTATATTTAATAAATATATATTTTTATAAAAATTATTGAATGGTGATAGTAAAATAGGAATCTCATTGTGTCTAGGTGACATTAAACCTTATGTACGCACGAGTGAAAAGATCATTATATCGATGGTAAAACAATGTTTAATTTGATGGTATATTATATATATATATATTTAGTACCATGTTATATTAATTATTTATATTAATTATAATAATTACTATAACCATCAAAATATTGTAGTGTTGAATAACAAACTACACTATGTCGTGGAGACAGTAAGTCGTACGTACGCACGTTTGGTGACGCTGTCATTTGTAAGATGGATAGAATAATGAATATTGTTTTACCATATTTATAATAATATCTATGTATCTATAAGTTACAAGGGTTAATATTTTATTATTAGAAAAAAAATAAAGACGATGTCGAAGACAAATAAAAGAACTTTGAAAGAGGTGATGAAATAAATAACTCTTCTTCGGGTGCTTTATTTTGATTTGAACACAAAACATCCGTAGGACGGAATTATGATCAATGTAAAGCCTCGAAGATGAATTGAGGGTTGTTGGTAGGATATTTTAGTAGGTTTTGGTAATGAAAAATGGATTCTGAGGTATTAATATTAGATAAGGGGATGAACCATTTTATAAGACAGATGAGGGGAATTTTAGGAAAATCTTGAAATATTAATTTATGTTAAATTTTTTTCAGTTTATAATAGACTCAAAATGAATCATTTATAAGATAAGTTTGGAATGGGTAGAAGTAGTCTCAACCAATAGGATTTTGACATGTTTAGGTCACCATATTAATAATATCTTTTAGATTTATCCATTAGTTAAATATGTTTAGTTTTACCATGCCTTCATGTATTATTATAATATATGGTTAATAAATAGAATATAAAATGAAAAGAAAACATGAAGTTCTTCATAAATGACATATCCATCATTATATATGTCCTTTTTATGATGTTTTAATTTTTAGTAATTTTAAATAATTTAATACTATAGTTTTTTATAGAAACTCATTTATGTCAATTTTGACACTATTTAGTTTTTGGTTTTTTTGTTATTCATAAAAAATGATTACTTCAAAATAAATAAATTAAATCAACCATATCATGACATATTAACCTATATAATTTGGGAATTAAATCAAGTCCCAATTTACATTTATTTTGACATTTTTAATATCAACTATTTTAAACTTCCATTAATAAGGTAATTACAACATCATAATTGTGTCATAAATTAAAAATAATTATATAATGTCTAAAAATTATAAATAAAATACCATGATCTAGGAAATAATTTTATCCTTATAATCAATAGTAATATTAGAAATTATATTATGAATAATCCTATATTAAAATTGATTTATTTAATAATATTTGAATTCATCACCTTTAACTCTTCTTTAAGTAAAATAGTAATAATTTTTCTAATCCAATCCATGACGAAAAAAGGATCATATTTTATTCTTATAGTATAATTTGGTCAATATAAACTTATCCCATTAAATTAGTACATGTTCTATGGTAATTATATATTATTATAAAATTAGTTTTATCTTTAATTACGCTATTTACTTTTAACCGTGGTAAATAAAATTTAAAAGTTACTATTCATCAAAAATTATTTTCATCATGTTGAACCACATTTTACATACTGATTTCAACTTAGTCTCTCTGATTTTTTAAATTCAATATAATGTAGCAGTAATTTTATATTTAATGCAAATTTAAAAATGCTCCTAGGAGGTTGGTAAGAAGACGTTAAAATTGATCAATTAAATTTTTTATATTTAATATTAATATAAAATGACTCAAATTACCAACAATGTACAAATATTTGTATTATGTATCTATTTTAAGATAAATTTTTAATAATAAATTATTTTTTAAATGAAAATGTGGGGTTTTATATACTATGCAGTATTTTTCACAATTCATCAAAAAATGGATGTTTTTCAGAAAAATAACAAAAATTCACCCAAGGATAATTTCATAATTATGAATTCAAAAATGTTGTCTATATTATCAAATTCTTAACATATAAGTTAAATTAATTAATTAAAATTAATTCCCCATTTTCAAAACAAGAAAGTGAGTTTTTAAAAAGTAAAAATTATCAAAAGAGTCGCATGTGTTTATGTACCATTTAGATGAGAAAATACATCAAAACACCTACATTATTTTAAATGATAAATTTATAATTTAATGATAGTTTAAATGAACTAAAATATAATATTTGACACTATAAATTATAACTATTAAGAAAAAAATTAATTAAAATTTAGTATTTTAAATTATTCCTCAAAAAATGAAAGTCATCAGAAAAGTACGAAAAATATATTCAAACTAAATTATTGTGTCCCACTTATAAAGAATAAGTTAATAAGGAGAATTTGATTATATAAATGTGTCAAATTTTGGGTTTAAAATGATTTCTCCATTAAAAGGAAGTAAAATTTAAATTTTTTGAAAAACAATTCTTTCTTCTAAAAAATTGAAATTGTTCTTATGTTATGTCTAAAAATTACAAAATATAGATATTAATATTATATTGAGTATATAAAATTAAAAATATAGTTAATATTATTCCTAACTACTTTTTAAATGGCTAGTTTGGTAAGTCGTGGTGCACTCGAACTCGATTTTGCGTGTGGCGTATGCATTGGAATTACTTTAAAGAGATATCATATTATTTAATCCTAGGGTGTTATAAATACCTGCTTAAATGAAGATGAAATACCATCAAATGATCTAAAATTAGGGTATCGTAACATAAATATTAGTTTTGATGGCGTCATAAGATTCTATTAAGAATGAATTCATGGGTTTATTTGGTCCCTCTACTTATAAAAAAAATATTACATATATTTTTAAAATTAAATTTTAAAGATATTTAAACCCAAATGAACACTCATAACAAAATATGTGTTTGTTTCATGATTAAGTATCATATTTATATTCTCCTAGAACCTTAATAAATTTTTTATAATTATTTTTCACCAAATTAGTATTGAATATGATCATAGTTCATTTTTTTAAATCATTTTTTTGATATGTGTAGGGAAACAAATGGATCCCTAGAATAGAAGTTATTGTCATTTGATTTTAAAATTTAGTTTTCAATTTTTCATAAAAAATTAGTTATGTGAGGAAATTTCAAACACCATTTGAATATTTATGTATATATATTTGTGGGTAGGGGGAGTGTGTGTTTATATAAATATTTATATACAGATATACATTATTAATAAAAAATAATTTCATTTTAATAATTAAGAAACATTATGTAATTAACAATTTACAAATAATTAATAGATAATAATTATTAATGTTTTCAAATAATTACTCACTATAAATTATAAATATAAAATAATAACCAAATAATAATTCATCATAATTTTAAATAAAATATACGAAATGATTTTAAATTATAAATAACTAAATATAATAAATAACAATAATAAATAATTTTTTATAAATTAATTAGAATTAATTATGAATTTCATTAATTATTAATTACCAATAATTTCATGACATATTTTAATAATCATCCATTATAATTACATATTGAAATTTAAATTTCATATCTATAAATCATTTTAATTATCATGATTTAATAAATGTTTTCTAAAACAACTTTTATTTTTTTTAAAGATTTTTTAGTGGTTTTGAAAACTGCATCTAAATGATATTTAAGTGTATCGTATTTACCTTCATCATCGTAGTTCACTTTTCATGACATTAAATTTCATAGAAACACTCCTTGGAAAAATAATTTAAATGGAAAACCATTTTTATATGCTTGTCCTTAAAATTCACCAATATAATTCAGGTGACACTACATTAGGTGGAATGACACACCTCTTTAGATGAAATTGATCACTGTTGGATTTTATTCACTTCACAATGATATGTTATAAGATTAATTAATTACTAAAATCCCTCTATCACAACACCATGTTCCTCCTTGTATAAATATAAAATACATAGTTCCTTCTAATAAAACATTATACTATATAGAATGAAACAATTGGATAAACATTGTGATACTATAATTCCCTTGTGATGTGGTCTTATAAATTCATTAGTTTTGACTATTAAAATTCACCAAAGGGTTTCCAAAATAATTATATGTAAGGACTTCATGAGATTGAATTAAATCTATATGACTATCTATGATATGTTAACATGTCCCTAATAAGATGACCAGATCACCAATCCTCTAATATGACAAAATGTTTCATTGTCACTACCCTAGGTGGTCAAGAGGTTTCCCACATTTTTAAATAAGGATAAAGCATACATGATTATGACACCCGATATGTATAAAATCATAAAAAAGAAACCAAAATAATATATTGATTAAAGAAATTATATTGTTAAAAATAAATATAATTGAAAAGTTAAATATCTTTTTAAGATTAAAGGGAAAATCCTAATGGAATGAGATGAGTTTTTTAAATAATGATAACCTGAAAAATTAATTTACTATAAACTAATATTGAATCATTTATAGAGGCTATAAATATGTTTAATGGTTATATATGTATATATATATTAATGAAAATGTTTCATTACATTTACAGATAGATTACATAAAAATCCTTTTATTAATATAATGACATTGTAGATTATTTTATTCAAAAATGGCTATAAAATTTTAAAAACTTAATAGGAAAAATGAAGAGGTCGATTACATATTGAAACATGGTAAATTTTTAATTGATATTAATGATGGAAATTTGTGAAATAAACATGATTATTATGGATAAAATAAGAACCTCTGTATTGGTATTGAAAGTCAGATATGTGATGAAGATGAATACATATCTAAAAATGAATATTTAATTATTTTTTGTATCCCAATTAAGGAAATTTATCAAAATAAATTGTATTATATATTTTGTTAAATAAATTTCCCTAAAATAAAATTATTAAGGAAAAAATTATTATCTTTTATTTAAAAGAAAAATTTCTAGTTTATGATACTTCTAGAATTGAAATTCATCATATGTTTTTGAATTTCCAAAATAGTATGATACGTTTATATATTATCGGAATAATATATTATTGAGTTATATAAATTACTAGACAATTATAATTAAATGGAGTATTATAATCCATTAAATGTTATAATTGTTTTTAAAAAATATGATAATATAAATGATGATAGCCTAAAAATTACTAAATGGATGATTTGTGGATTTTATAAATAAAAAATAAAAAATATAGTATTTTTTATTATATGTATTTATATTATTAATTCCAAAAACATTCCAATGGAACATCATTAAATTATTTATTACAGAATACATAGATGTAAGAAAGATTCGCATTGTTATGGGATTATACATAAAAATACGAGAAACCATATTTTTGGAGATACAATTGTAGATTTGGTATGTTGATCCCAATATATATTCTTGGATGATATTGAGTCCATAGTGAGACTATTGGGACCCACGATTCATATTCTATGATATTTAATTAAAAAAGATAAAGCTAGTATTATTGTGTTTTCCAAGGGTATATGCTGTGTAGAAATAAAATGTGTATATTTTATAATTTTTAATTTTGGAAATCAATAAATAATCATAATAAATATCAATTTATAATTGGGGTACCATTTTATATGTATTATTTTCCAATGTTCTTGACTATTTGAATACGATTTAAAGAGAACCTCTTAATTATTTTGTTACATGGAATTTATTTTAAATTGGTTTTGTTTTGTTCTGTAATACTCTCAAGTGATGTTAACTTTATAAGAGTGATTTTGAATCTAGAATTAATGATATCAGATTGGATGAAGGCTTCAACATATTAAGTCCAAAATTTATAATTGATGATTCCTACATTAAAAAAAATTCCTACTTCATAAGAGTATTTAATTACATGTTCTGAGTAAATATATAAATTAGAAGAATATTTTCATTTTTTTTGAAATGTAAAAAAACTAATTCATAAGGGTAATATTGAACTTCATAATATTAATCAATGAATTCAGAGGTGTTATAGAAGACTTATAGATTGTAAATAGAACTTTATAAGAGTAATGATGAAATTTATATGAGAGGCCCATGAATTGTTACAAGTATCACATATGTACATACGAGGGACATATTCTTAAAAATGTACAGTATTACATGTGATAGGTAACATTAACCCTGTTATGGTAATTTCTTATTCCATAATAGTAGGTAAGTACTTTGTAAGTGTAAGTCTCTTTATGAAATTATCAAAATTGAGAGTAATGAAAAATTCATGAAATAAAAAAATGAATTTTTTTGATGAATAATAAATTAACGGTAGATAGTTATAATATTAAATGTAGAGAACATCAAAAAAGGGATTTTTGATTATTCTAAATTGAAAATATTATTCTTCCCATTATGTTGGTCCTGATTCTAGGAAGGATGAAAATGGAATTTAATGTTTAGTATTACAATTTGGACATATAACAATGTCTAATATTATAATTAATGTTTCTCATGGAAATAATTATCAAAATAACGAAAAAATAATAAATAATCAAGAAGTTGAAGGACATGTCGAGAGTAGTCAGAGAGAGTTCTATGTCTGAATTTTGGTTTTTTTATTTTGAAATTCAAATTTTCATTTCAGAAATCACTAGTATTTTATATTTAAAATTTAATATGTGTTTAAAATATCATGGTTTCCTAATATGATCTGAAAATATATATTTCATAGATTATTAAAGTGATATAAGGAAGATTAGAATCGTGATAAAATTCGAAGAGGAAGAATAAAATATTAAATATAGAACAACTTGATTGAAGTCTAACAAGGTGGAATAATCACCTATTTAAAAAAAATATCAGATCATTTTTTTCTTAACAGAGATTGAATTTTTCAATATAAGGGGACTATTATGAATTAAAATTTAAATCGTAAAATGTTTTCATCATAATCTAAATGTTTAAACATGTGTAAAATATTATCTCAGGTGAATCTAGATCATTATATATATATATGAATTCTCATTAGGAGAGGTAGACCATGTATAAAATCGATTATGCCTACTTTTAATAAGTGTTATTCTATATAAAAACAATAAATATATCACATTAATAGTTTTTTATGTTTTTTTCAAGATATAAACATAAAAGGAAATTTTACTCCCAGATTTATCCATAGTGATAACCCACTAATCTTGAGGGAATTTACATGTAATGAAATATTAATGAGTGTATTGCCGCATCATTTTAGAAATTCATTATTATTGAATCTTATATTTTTTGGATGTGTGGGAAAAAAACCATTTCCTCAAAAATAATATGGGAATGTTATGTTGATATATAACATGCCAAAACACAAAATCCTAAGATAAAGCCTTAACTTGATGAAATGAATGTTTATGGGTATTTTCCATTACATATTGTTTGTGTAAATAAAAATAGAATAATCTTCTCCAAAAATTGTATACAGCAATCAAGGTAAAAGAACATTGTCATTGCGTATTCCATAATAATAAATAATGGTGTGTGTGTATACAATTATGTAATTTTTTTCTTTAATAGAAAACATTTCACACATTATATGAAATACATTTTCCAAAAAAAATTAAATTTTGAAGTTGATATTTGGATTTTTACCTCTTTTATGTTACTTTTAAGTGTTTTCAACCAATATCTAGGGATGATGTTTTTGCATTGTGTTAAATATATTGATTAAAAATTCTATATATCCAAAATTTTAGAGAATAATCAATATACTCTTATCTAAAATCCATGAAACCTCTTACTAAAATTATATGATACAATGGGATTATAAAATTTCTTGATAAAATGGATTTTATTTGAGACAATAATTATTTAATTTCAATTTCCTAGTAGATTTAATGTTTATAATAAAAACATTTTTATTTCATTAATATTTAATATAACAAATGAAAGATAGTTACATTACATGAAACTGATACTAGTATAATAGGAAATTTAAAACACTTAAATAACAAGAGTCAAAATTAGAATTCTTATGTTTTATGGTATCCTAGAAATATTATATTAAGTAAAATAATTTTTAAAATAAATAAAATGATTATAAATTGGATATAAATATTATAAAAAATATCAATAACTATGAAAATAAACTAATAAAATTCTGAAAAAAATTATATTTTTTCAATAAGGATGGACTCCATGGCACTGAGATGATGTAAAGATGTGTTGATTTGATATGTGGAGTTGATGAATTTGTTTTTTTATTAATGGGAAATAAAATTTTAAGGGAACATAATGGAAATATTTATAGGAAGGATTTAGAAAAAATAAATAATTCTTATATAAGGAATTATGTATTGTTATTCTTTTCCAAGAAAAGTTATAGTCATATTTAGAGTTCAGAATAAAACAATTAATTTATTTTATAATCTTTTAGGTTATGGTGGTGTTGGAATTGTATTTTTGAAAACGTAGTGTATATTTTAATGATTGTGGGAAGACTATCTACATCAAAAAAATATTTGAATGATGTTCTAAATGGTTTTGAGAAATTCTGTTACAGTATTGTATAAAATATGGCGATACATATAAATAGTAAAAAAATTCCAATCTTTGTAAGTCTAATAGAAAATTATTAATGAAGTTGAGGGAAACAATTTATCGTTAAAATAAAGGTCTCTATAATGTTGATATAATAAATTTGTAGAGTATATAATATTAATCACAGATTTGAGAAACTTCCTAATAAGGATGATAGAATCATTGAGAAAGTTTGATATAATTATTTATAATGTTGATACATTCCATTGTATGGATCAAATAACCTTTTGAGAAACCCAGGAAACCCTAATGGGGGATTTAAAATCATATATTGTGAATAAGTGTGAACTAATTTTGGTGATTTTGCACCGACACAAAATGAATTAAATATGAAAAAATGAGTATATTATTCAAGATGATATTCATGGATGGACAACCAATAAATAATCTCTTCATGAGACATGTTCCACATAACAATCCATATTGACACATCCCACTGAATCTCCAATTTCAATAATCAAGGAATATTTTAAAATAAATAGTGTAATAGATTTTTTGAATTGGATGGTAATACCATGTTTCATAATGGTATGTAGAATACAATGTAAATGTCATCTGAGAAGCATAAGAAATTTTATCAGTTCATCTTTAGACTATATAAATGTCATTTGGACCCATTTATAGATATATTTAATGTTGAGTATTGTAATATAAAACTATGTAAATTTAAAATTAAGATGTATAAAGGATAGTCATTGTTAAATAGTGTATGGAAATTGATATCTCCATCATTTACGTTTTGATATTCAATTAATTAAATTATCCAATTCATGAAACATTATATATAGATTAAATATCAGGATTACCCATTTGGGTCATATTTTATTATATGGTTTTAGGATAAATGATCATTTAAAAATATGATTTATGAGATGAGTTACATGATATAATATGGGGATTTTATATTAGTGTGCTTGAGATCCATGAACACATTCACAATTCAATGAAGAATAATGTGTTATATTTCATAGAAAAATTAGAATATTTATTAAAGACGATAATATAAGGAAAATAAAATAAATAATTAATCATGAATCAATTTATTTTGAATGGAAATTATTTAATTGTAATTTCATTGACTTATTGAAATTAGTTTAAATTATTTTTAATTTGAAAGATTACGGTGATTCTCAAACACGGTTGTGCACAATATTATTCATCATATTATTATTTGGAAGACTTATCTGAGAAAATCCATGAGGATATAATGATCTAATATTGATAGAGCTCGTTAATTCTATGTATGTATTGTGTGTTTGAAAATATAGATATATTGATACATCATTATATTGGATAAAAAGGGAGTTCAAAGTTGACAGTCATCTAATGAATAATATCCATGTTTTACTGATTATTTAAAGAGATGAGGAGAACCAAATCATTTGAAGATCAAGAATATTTAGAGATTCAAATGACTTGTTTTGGAGAATTCATAGGAATTTGTACATAATGATACACCTTAGAATACATGATTGATCTATTCTAACTATAAAATAATTTCAATATTAAGTGGTGCATAGATCACATTGATTAGAAAAATATCATTTATTATGGATCAAACTTGTTGAAGAAATTTGATTCTACCAATTGGAATATTTTATCCATAATTCATTGTGATTCAATGATGATCGGACTAGTATGGTCCATGGTTGTAAACACCATGGAATATAGTGTAAGATTCTATCATTGTAAAGTCAAACTAATCGTGAAAATGAGTAGGCTATTCTAGTTGATCATTTTAAATAATATATTTGAGATTTCATTATATTTTGATTAATATGAGGTGGGACTAGTAAAATACATTCAGTGGTTCAAGAACCTGAAAAGCACAATGGTATGAGTTTAAATGATTGGTTTTTTTAAAAATCGCTAATTTATTCACACCAACCTCTTAATGGTCAATCTGACAACGTAAATCAAAATAGGTATCTAAGAATATCCATTATACATATTAAATAACTATTATGTTTATTAGTATGGAGAATACAAAATAATTACAAAATAAATTATTTCTTAATTTATACTGAATGAACTACCATAGTTGGAGTTATAGGACTCTTCCCCCCCTTTTATCACTCAATGTGGTGGTAAGATATGATAAAATAATTGGTTTTCCAACTATTAATTAGGGAGGCCCATTTTTATTCACTGATAAGAGATATTTATAATTGAATAGAAAAAAATGAGGATAATATAATTAGTTATCATCCATATGTAATATAATCTATGTTTATTGGACTTCAAACAGATAAAGATATTTTTGATAAAGTTAGAATAATTTATTAAGGAAACATCAATGTTAAGGAATCCAAATTGAATGTATTGAGTATAATTGTTTAAGACATAAATTTGGATGATTATATTAGCATTAAATACTACTTTACTAAGGTCAATTAGAGTATGGATTATATATAGGATTTTGGAGATAAGTTAGATGATTCCATCATTCTAAAAAAGATAAAGAAAATTTTTCCCAAAATATTTTCCCCTAAGAATTCATCCATGGATGATTAGAACAATCTTCAATTGGTTGAGCTTTATAACATTCCCATATATTATTATATGAGTACATATACATATTTAATGAATCTTGGATAATTTTTTGATAGAATTTTTGTTCATGAGAAAATGAAATTTCAAATAAAAGGAAGATGCTGAATTTTATGATTTAAATTATTATGTGGCATATGAATACCCTAAAATAATTATTTCTCTTCTATAAATGGACATAGTAAATAAACTTTTATCATTAATTGGTGATACATCAATAAGGTACATTAACTCTATTGGCAAAGTTCATTATTCTAAAAAAATCCCAAAAATAAGGATGGGGATTTAGAATCAGATTAAGAGGGTGAGAAACAGGAAAAAGTATTACAATATATAGAAAATAAGTTTTATGTCGAAGAAGGATATACATAACTATCAAAGTACACTATCAAATATTTTATCAATTTATTTTATCATAATGATATAATATTTGATATCTCAAATGGAGAGGATGGTGAATAATGAACCAAAACAGAGTGGAAAATAATAGATATGTTAGAATCTTGTGTTGAATAGATTACATAACTGAACAAAGAGAATAGAAATATATTAAAATAGAAAAAAATTATATTGAATAAAATGTAGAGTTGAAAAAGAAAGAAGCTGTCTATAATAATGATATCATCAAAAAAATTATAATAGATGGGTAATATAAAATGATAAAATATGTTGAAGATAATTTACCTATAAAATAAGAATAGTTATAGGATACATGATATTTTTTTATTGAATATAAAAATGACATAAATATAATTAGAAACAATTTTCAAAATACTATTAAGGATAAAGGATAATCTTTTAATGTATAATAAAATATGACTTCCACATGGAATGTTCAATGTGCACCTAGACTATCAATAAAATGTTATTTATAATAATGTAGTTGATAAAAAACATGTCTAGAGTAGTTTCAAATAAGAATACATGTGAGAGACCATATTTAGCATTAAAAATATGAGATGAATATTCCAATAATACAACATAACTTATAGAAAAATCATTCTTGTTTTAATGTAGTATAACAACAGAGGTTTATTAAAAATTTATAAATTGAGTGGAAGATCATAGTTTATAGGAATTATACGGTTTTGGAAATTGTATAGGCATAAATCATACAAATTTTATTATATTAATTCATTTTGTGGAGGAATTGATAAACTATGGGGGTAGAAATGCATAGAAAATGAGTTCTAATTTGTAGATAAAATGTTTTTCCAGGAAATCATTATCAAATATATCAACCCCAAAAAACAATTTTCTATAAATGATTTCTAATTTATTTGATTATGATGTCCATTGATCTATGGTATGCATGACTAGGTGACCATGAATAATTATTTGTTATTTGAAATAGATACTTGTTCATAAGAAATTGGGTGTAATTTCATAAACTATTGAGACTACCCAGAAACAAAGCTATAATCATAAGTAATATTAGTGTACACCAAATTAAATTATAAACATGTAGCCTAACTAATTTGATATGGACTAGAAAATTTTAAATTCTAAGATAAATTATAGAGAAAAAATAAAATAAAATGGATACCCATGCAGAGGACGCAATTTATTCCTATTTTTTTTATAATTTTAGATCCAAAGTATCACCAAAAACTATATGAATATTGTTGATAGACTAATAATGAAATGAATTATTGAATGAAAATTTTACCAACACAAGTATAATTATTGAGAAAGAAATTTTAATCCTTTAATAGTGAATTTTTCATGATATTTAAGGCAGATAAATTTTTATCTGATAAGGATCAATTTCGTAGGTTAATTACGAGCATTCAAACTATTAAATATCTTAATAAATAGGTTGTTTAGAAATATTTTTTTAAGCTGATTTTGAAATAAATTTTAATTGTTGTGTGAGAGAAAACTATGTTACTTCCTACTACTACTAAGGAGAAAAGTTGAAACTACTTCTTCACTATAAACTTATAATAATATGTGGAAACATACATGGAATTTATGGAGAACCATGAATTATGTCAATGGTGGACAAGAAATAATATTTTAACTATTTTTTATGCTAACTAACTTTAAGAGAAGTAGTTTAGTGTATCCTCTAGTTCAATAAAAAATTAGATGAATTTGTTATGAATGGTATCCAAACATTTGGTATAGCTATAAAAAACTATAGAATAAGATATTAAAGTCACACTAGAAACCATAATTTTTAATTAAAATATATTTGTTGATAAATTGGTATTATTGGTTTCTAAAAATATGTGAAAATAGAAAGTTTATATCTTTTTCAGATAAACATATTTATGGGTTTGCTGAATTTATTATAAGTTTTATATATTTTGGGAAATCAATTTTTATCTCCCTAAAAAAAATTGGAATTGAATAAAATTTATGCGTTTCATGGATAACTTTGAAAACCATGGACAAATCCTTATTTTATTCTAGATTGGGTTATCCTGCATAGACCTAGAGTTTACTGATTAGTGGATATTTCCAAGGAAATCGTCTGATTTCATCCTTATCTAAAAATCCACTTTATCTCTCACTATTATAGAAATGGATAGAATAATATGCCTATGAAAATAGATTTTATTAGAGAATAACTCCACAAATAATCATATTTGTTATCATTAGGTTGGAGTAGCACACATATAAATATGGGATGTGTACAGTGTTATTAAAAAGATACCCATGGGGGAGATTGAAGTGAATAAAAAAATTATATTATTTATTATCAACTAGAAAGGTTTCCTTAATGTTGAGATTATATCAACATTTTTTGAGAGATCATGGAGGGTTGATAAAGGTGAATTAATGAAAAATGGAAAGGTATTTTGAGGCTACCACATAGAAATATATCATTGATAGATTCATGACAGAACATCAATTTAAATGTAATGATTGATGTTTTTTTCATCAAATAAAAGAAAATTACAAATACTATTGATATTTTAGTGAGGAGGATCAAATTTAATACAATGATTGATAATGTAGATGTTAATGAATGAGGAAACACAATCTTAATTATGATATTATTTAAAATATTTCCTTAGATTTTTTATGTAAGTTACCAACATTATTGGACAACAAATAGAGTCACTTTTGAGAAAATGGAAATATCATATCTTTAAAAGGTCGATATAATCACCTTTATATAGTTGGGATTTAAAGTTATAATGTTAGGAAAAAAACTCAATAATTTTTAGAAAATAATTTCATATGGTAGAAGAAAGTAATCGTAGAGTGAAGACTTGTGTGTGTATAGTTGATATAACATTCAAGTAAGGTTGAGATAAGCAGTTTTAAGGCTAAGCCAGGTCATCGTAATGTTCAATTAACATAATAATAATATGAATACAAACATAATGTGACTTTATAAAATATATATATGATTAAATGTGAACTTATTTATGAAATTTGTTTCTAATAATCGAAAAAATTAATTTCCAACATTAATTTTCTAATTCACAAAAAGGTTGAATGATTAACATCCAAATAAGAAACATGTGATAATATTTGTTTGACATCATAATACATTGTTCCACTTCACGTTAATTTTACACAAACAGACATTGATGAAACTTTTAAGGGAAATGGTATATAAAATGTTGAAAACTTATGGGTAATCATGTATTATGTAATTGTAACTTACAAAATATTAACGGGTCTTCTTAGAATTAAATTACCTATGTAATAGTCATATATCTAAATTTAAATGGTTATTTGATCAAATGTAATTATAATTTGATTGAAATATATTGGTAATATATACTAAGGAAAGGTTATATATTGTTTTATAATGGTCATTATGTGTGTGATTTTTCTTTCAAAATGATATTTCATCAGTCTATATTATAATATATTGTAAATTAAATCATTTTATTCATGAGATATTCTTTACTTTTTAGGCATCATGATCATTCTATTGGATAGTGAATCAGTATGAAAATAAAAGTAGACCAACTGTGATGTATTTCTGAAATTGATATGAGATAACACTATAAAATAGACATTTTATGTTCTTGAGTTCCTTGCACACATTGAAAATTCAAAAAACATTAATGTAGTGTATTTCATGGAATAAATAAAATAATTATTTAAAGTGATTATTTAGAGATTTTAAAAATAATAATTGCATATTATTATGGATTGATGGAATAATATGATTAAAATCAATATTCCATTAAATATTTATATGATTTACGATCACTAATACTATTAAATATTAATGTGTTTCAAAAATTCTATTTTGGAAATAATTATTCAATATATTAGTTTATGAAAAAATATGTATAGAAAATAATAATCAAGTAATTCTTTGATATTAATAAATCTTGTGAATAAATTATTTTTGAGTGCTAGAAAACTTGTGTTCATGCTTCATCAATGTTTAGATTTAGGAAAAAAGTGTTTGAATCTACGATCTATTTTAAGATGAAAATCCCTCTATTCTAGCGTATTTTAAGTTATAAGGTGAACTATATCTGGTAACATTATATAAGATTAAAAATCATTAAAATCAACTTATAATGATGATCTAAGTGTACATACATAAAGGTAAACATTATAAGATTAGACTAGTCCAGATTGTTTGTGGATGATTATCCTAACCATGTAGCATATAGATCACCTAAAAAAATATAATCAATTATGTGGATCATACTTCTATATGATTATTTTTCCCTCTTGTAGGATAATTGAAACCAGAATATGGTGTGGATTATCATATATAAGATGGGGATGATGATTAGTTTTATCCACATTGGAATATAGTAGATGAATCTATGATTTGGCGGACTGACCAATCATGGTATGGTGTATTAAATTCTACTTGAACCTCGTAATTTTAGTTTTCCATGATTTCTTAATATTTGATTTCTTATGATATGACACTCTAATATCTCAAGATTTTAGAATATAAAATTTCCTTAAATGAATACTATTTCTGATATCATGTTTCCTATACAACCATGAAAAAATTATCCATAACATTGTATATGAATATTATTTGGAAAATTATTATAATATTATTATCCTATAGTAAATAATGATATATTTCTCAATTAAATTTTCTTACATTTAGAGGATAAATAATTTACATTATATAATTTAAAAATTATTATTCATTAAAAAATATATATTTTTAAGTGCTTCATATTTTATCTTAATAAGTTAAATTTACCAATTTTAAAATATTATTACATCTATACTCAAATATTAAAATTATTCACATTAGAATTTTGATATTAAATAATATAAAGAACACCTAAAAATTATATTTTTCCATAAATTTTTTTTATCATTATATTTTTTATTTTCATTATAAACATAATTTTATAATAAATACACTTCTAATTTAATAAAATAAAATTTAAAAATTAATTTATAAAAAAAATTTCATAGAATGAATTTATGAGGTTTTTATATAATGGTTGAATTATGGGGTTAATAATGAAAAAGTATGATTTTTTCAAATACATATAATTTCACAATATTATCATAAAACAAGAATTACATGAATTTTAAGAAATTTTTTTTTAAAATAATATTTACCTTTCTTAATTTAATAAAATATTTATTATATAAAACCAAATTTTAAAATTTTTAGACATAATTAATCTTTTACTCCATTAAAAACTATTTTTCAGTGTTTTCTTTTAATTTTGTTCACACAAATAAGAATTATGTTTTGGATTATTTTGAAAGAAAAATATATTTTAGTTGGTTAATTAATAAAAAAAATATTTCATAAAATTCCACACATTAGATAATTTTATATTAATAATATTTTTTTAATCATAATAATACATTTATTATAAAAATAGTTTTTAAAATTGAAGTTTGCAGATATTAAAAATTAATTTTAATCAAACCAATATTTTTTTAATAAATTTTATTCAAATTCAGAATATTTTGGTCCAATTTTTTTATAAATTACACTATACATTTATGTATTAATATTAAATTTCAATGGAAAGTATTTGGGAAAATGGTAAAAACAAAACAATGTAAAAGATAAAATTATAAATTTTATAAAAAAATGATCAAAACATTGGTACGATAGTATGGTTGAATCTTAATTTTCCTTATCCATTCCCAAAAGTCATTACTTATCATTATTATATCAATTTTATAGTTGTGTAGTGACATTTAATTTTTTGGTAATATAAAAAATGCCTCCCCACTAAATTATAGGAGGAGACATCACCAACCAAATACTCTTCACACTCAAATCCTCACAGATTCGAAGAAAATATACTAAAATAAATCCATAAAAATCCTACCCATATCCTGGTGGTTTGTTTATTAACAAAATACCACCACATCAATCCTTAATGAAAATTTCAATGGATCTATTCCAATGTGTGTGGTAAAAAATTTAAATATATAATCATTCATTAATTTTTTTCTCATTATTCATCAACCTCATCTGAATCTAATATGTACATGTTTACATAATTACATATTTATTATAAGTACAGTAAAATTTTATTTTGTGTCATGAATCCTCCCATCAAATTTACATCTCCTAGTATACCACTAAAAGAAAAGAGAGAATGATCTATGTGTCCCACCTTTAGTAGGACCTGGGATTCCGGCAAGCGTGGAGATTATAAGATACCATATATGTAAGGAATCAACATCAATATATAATTTAGAATTGGGAGATAATATATACTAGGAAAACCTATGATAGAATATAATATAAATAGAACTAATATTATCCAACAATGCATGGATAATGTTAAAAAAATACAATGTGACTCCAAATAATTACCCAAAATAATGTACTAAGGAAGTGACTCAACATAAAATCCATCATCTAGGATTTTATTGTTAAAAAATAGTTATTAAAATCTTCCTATAAGCCTAAAATATTTTTTAGTATACACTAGGGTGAGCATAACATGTATACTATGTAGGATCAGACCGAAAGTGTCTCATGCACATTTGAAAAGTGTATACAAGTGCACCAGTGTAGAAGATATAGAACTAAAAATACCTAAACAGGTAAATAATCCAATCCCATCCTTACAATTTAAAGATACCCAATTAATGAATCCATGTATAGTTACATAATATTATTTATATTGATAAAAGTATAACCCACAAAAATTTCCCAGGGACATCCCACCATCACATCCCAAAATCATTCATCCTGGGGACCCCAACCCATTCATAAATTATAAATTAATGGCACCTCGGATGATACATCTTCCCAAGAAATCTGTGTACAACTGGTGATCCCATCCCACCAATAGACACCTGGTAAACATAGTCCTACCAAGCACCAAATGTGAAAATAGACATCATGTCCATGCCCTCTGATAACTACTTCTATATAACCATATTTGTAGGGTATCCGGACAATTAATTATATCAACCATATTCCCTCACTCTATAATCCATCACCCTTATAAAATATATCTCATCCTATCAACATCTACTTCCCCCAGTGAACATTCGATGTCAGGAAATCACATCTTATGCAAAACAAATCTCTACATTAAGAGATTGTGGTTAATATAGAGTAGTCGAACATCATTTATCACCATCATGGATATTTGGAAAATACTCCAAAAATTTTAGGTGTCATCACAGAGTGCTTTATGGAGGCTGGGTAGATACAATAATCAAAATGAAAAATAAAATATAAAAATATTCACACACAATACCAACCAATCGGTTCACAATAAGAGAAATTTCATAACTCACCAGATCACCAAAAACCCTAATGAACATCTCTATGGTGGATTATACCTCAAATTGCATTATTCCACACAAAAATTCCATAACAATAAACCATATTCCATCAATTCTCTTCATCTTAAAAATTTACATATTATTGATTGCTACGATCTTCATTTATCAAGGATATTCATTTATATTTGAAGATAAAATAACTTATCCACTCTTCCAATTTTAATTAATAGTTAACTATTCATCCCGGCACATGACATTTTAGTTTCATCATTATCATTTACATTTCAATTCCGACACGTCCAAGAAACATGAACAAAATCACAAAACAAAACATCTTTTCATCCTTATTACAATGAGTTTGAAATTCATTGAACAAAAATTACAACCACAACATCCTAAAACTACCATAAAACACAACCACCAAACAACACAAACACTAATTACATATTTTATTTTAGTTTTATCAAATTTATTTTCATCAAATTTATTATTTCATTTCAAGGTAGTTATCACACACACAATGATTTTGTGTGAAACTAATTCACTAGTTGTGAATACAATCATAAATATATATATATATATATATATATTTAGTGAGATAATTTAATAATTAAAACCATGTTAAAAAATTTAAACATCCATAATGTCAATTTAACACATATGAGAATTGTATTGACTATTAAAAATGCATAATAATTTTTGAAAAAACACAAATACATTTTAACTGCTTTTTTATTTCTCCCTTGCCCCTTTCAATTTAAATAATACAATTTAATTATCTTCATTAAGGTAGTGTATAACATCTCTCCACTAGAGAAAAACATGATACCCTTACATGTAAAGTTATACGGTGAAAGTTGAAGGATCCCCTGCCTTTATTGAAGCAGAAATTAAAAACTCATTAAATCAAAGATAAAAAACTACTGATTCTTATAGGAATCACCACTATTTTTTATGAAAATTATGACCCTATAATTAACCATCTAAAATGTATGATAAATATGAAAATAAAATTATCTAAATGGAAGAAAAAGGGAAGTAAATTGGAAATGAGAATATGGATAGTCTCCTTGATCCAAAATAAACTAATAAAAATGATCCCAATGAACCATGGAATTTGAAACTCTCAGGGGGGATATTGGATAATGAAAAAAATGAGTTTTTTTCCCAATATAAAAGGGAATATTTTTAAACATAAAAAAGGGTGTAGTCAACATCTTATTTATAATTTAATCTTACTTGAATCTACCATTGCATCGTATATATCCAAAACACTGATGGTGAGTCTGACCAATGTGATATCCAAATCCATATAAGAGACACAATTTTTCTGATGACATTTAAAATAATCTTTTACTACCATAACATACTTGACCCTGATTTGTTAAAATCAAGGGTAGTTCTTTTATATTCTTCCATAGATCGACTTTATTACCTATCACTGAACAATGGTCGTTTTAACCTCTCTACACCCATGGATATGATTCGATGTGCCTGTTCTATACATTTTGGATAATTGTTTTTTTATAATCTATTCCCATAATAATGACTTCAACATATAGTTTATAATCTTCTGTTTAATATATGAAGACCTCTGGACTAACACTCCTTTTAAAATGGATTTCTATTCTACTTCGCAAGTCACAATATATATTAAAAGGCCAAATCCCCACCCCCAACCCCTGAATCACCAAAACACCCCCACAATACCTGATGACATTAAAAAAAGGTAAATTTAAATTTGACCATATCATTACATCATCTTCCTATCAATTAATTCTCAACCTCTAGAATTAAAAACCAACACAGAATACCTGAAGTAAAGGTTGGTATGAACTATAACATCCCATGTTATGATAGAAAATTTAATTTTCATATTTATTTAAATATATAAATTAGACAGTAGAATTACCATAAATGGAATGTTCTTTCCAATATATTACATGCCACATGACATTGAGTTTGTTTAAATTATTGCATTGCGCGCAAGAATGAGTTTTACAGAAAAACAATATATTATTATTATTATTTAATTTGCTAGCTATCTTCTAGAAATTATATCATAAAGAATGAATGTGACTAACTATATTATTTTTAAACATATTCATAAATTTTTTTAACATTAATGAAATATATTTTAATGGATAAAAATAATAACAAGCCCAATTTTAATCATTAAAAATGAATATTTTTAAGAGATACATTTACTGATTTTAATAGTGAAACTATTTTAAATATAATTTTTTTACTCTTATAATTTTTATAAGATAAAATAATTATCATTTATTAATTAAAAATATAAAAAATAACTTTGGATTAATTTTTTGGTATTTTTGTGAGAATTGTAAATCTTTAATAAATAATGAATAATTTTGAATTTTAGATCAAATCTACATTTTCCTACAATTTATTTTTTAGTTAAATAATGATTTAATAAGAATTAAATTATAATTAGATCATTAATATATCATTTAAACCTATTTATGATATTCGAATCGATTTAACATAGTATTAATATATAAAAACATTTCACATTTTTGTACATTTTTACCAAAAAACTCCATTTTATCATCTCGTCTACATGAATAATTTTAAATACATTTCTACTAATTATGATATTTGAATTTGTAAAAATGGATTCCATATTTTTAATCATAATTATTTGAAATATCTAATAAGTTCAACTTATTTTTTGACCCAAAATATTAGTGAAAGTGTTTAAAACTAATTACATAGATTAATATAATAATGTGTTTACATAGTTGTTAAACTATAATCTTAGGTGTCCAAATCACATAGACATTTTTCAAAAACCCAATGTCAGGAAATTATTTGATATGAATCTCTATTTTATCAAATTGGGGCCATTATTGGAGTAACATAATGTAAGGGTTGAATCTCAATAGTTATTACTACATTATATTTACAAGAATTCCACTCCCCCTCCACTCTAAAATGGAACACATCCTTCCCATTTATTGAAATATTTCAATATCATTTGAATATTCCTAAAACATCACAAATAATATCCCAACATTCATCCCTCACCAAATACATGTCAAATTATTTATAAATTCAACTATGAAGTCTTTTGGTGAATATCAAAAGGATATACCTAAAATATTTGTACCATTCGTCAATGTAAATTTATGTGTATTTTAATTCACCTCCCATAAAATTATTATTATTAAATTATCATATAATAACATCAGTATCCAAAGTATAATTATATTTTATTATGTATTGTTTTTACTAATAAATTCACACACATCCATTAAATGGATAGAGAAATTACAATATGTGTACGACGAACTACCACCTCACGTAACAATGTCATTGATTTTTCCTTTACCACCACTCTTGGTTGGGAATTATTATAGGCAAAATATTTTTACATGATATATATAAATATATATTATGATTATGATATACTCATATTTATAGAATTTTTATATACCCATTCCGTCATGCTTTACATTTTCTGTAAATATTATAATGTCCTTTTTGGACATCTTGGCTACCGCCTCCTCAACGCGCTATGATACATTCACACATTACATGGAATTTATTAAGGAAAAATTTTATTTAAAATATGACTCATACATAAATCACATATGAAATTACTGACATTAGTACATTTATGAAAAAATAATATGTCATCTTCTTTAATACACTTTCACACATAGAAAAAGTTATATCGTTGTTTGTGGACTTGTGGAAAATTGCCTGCACAACATGATGAGATTACTTTTAAACAATAATATTTTTATATATAATCAAGTAGGATTAAATAATATTTAATTAAATATAAATTTTTAAATATTGAAATATAAATATTAGTTACATTCATTCCACGAAGATCATTGAAAAATGGGAATGTTACTCATTTGTGTGTATGACCTACCGTCTCCATGACTGTAACGTTGGATCATTTATATTATCTATATTTTATTATTGGTTTGGAAAATTTAATTGATATATATATATAAATATATGAATGATATTTCATGATATTTATTCATTATATGTTTATTTAATGAATCCATGGACAATATTTGACCTTCAAAAGTTGTTTTTGATACATAAACCAATTATGGTCAAAACAACCTACATAATCTTATTTGATTAAATAATTGTTTATATCATTGAAATTATTATTCAAAAACATGAAAGAGGTTCTGAATAATTTCAAAAACTAACATTATTTTATTATTCATGATGATAAAGACATGTGTTATGACAACATGTCCCCCGGGGCCCAAGTCATGACTACCACATGCCCGCCTTCCATGGGCCATGGGCTGGTGACAAGACCGGGAAGGAATATCCCTTATACCGGGAAGGTAATGAATTTATAACCTGTAATCTCACTCAACCAAGCCTTCAACATGATATAAAAACAAAGAAAGATATATATTAAACATAGTGAGTACAGTGTGTAATGGGGGCCATAATACAAGCCCAACTGAGAAGTATAAATAAAATAGGAAAGTACAAGTAAAACTAGAATGTAACAAAAAAACTGAAATACTGCCCCTGTGAGCACCTGCCACGGATCCTACTTGAAGGGTAGGTACAACTCTTGAACACTCGTCTCTATGATGCGCCTAACTAATGGTCCACCTCTATGTAACCTACAGTCCTAGTACCTCCATCCTCAGTCAATGTTTCCCATCATTTACACAAGACATAGAAAGGTGCGGGCATTTCCCATGTAGCGGTTAGTATAAAAATAATCATTAGGGACCCCGAGACACTCTAAGGTCTCTCAAAATCCACAAATTATAGAAAAACAGTCAACCATTCTTAGGTATATTCCCATAAATATTAAAAAGTTATCAAGTATACCCATCTCATCCATGAGAAAAAAGAAGGCCCAAAACATTTTCCCATAGAACAATTGTTCAACGAAGGAAATAATACCATGAAGTTAAGACAAAATTGGTAAGTACCAAAATGATAGTCCACACAGAAGAATACCGCAAAGGTAAAGACTCATCTCACAAAGAGATTAGTGAATCATAGAAGTACAGATGATCAATCATGATGATAGATCATCTTTTGTTGTCAAGAGGTACTACTGCATATTAAAAAGAGTATGACCTACATAGTATCGATAGGTACTAACCCCATAAATTACCCACATAAGATTTGACCAACACTGTATTGGTATGTGCTGACCCACACGAGATCGATGAGCTGTAACCCACACAATATCTGACCTATACAGGTTCGGTATATGCTGACCCACATATGAAATTTGAGCACTAAGCCACAAAGGATCCGACCCACCCAAAGATGATATGTAACTAACCTATGTATTATCCGTCTCCTACCTCTACCTCACTACTATCCACTAGATTTCCGCTTATAGTACGCTTGATTCTGGGAGAACCAAACCTAATGCCAACTGTCATACCTCAACCACCACGAAGATCAATGAAAAACTATCCAAAAGGTTGTCTCATAATAAGGGACACAATGCAATAGATGATGTGTCAATCGGACACTCTGTCTGTCAGTTTTTAGTATTTCCATTGCAAGGTCCTGATTGGTTTTGGGATTTAATCCAACCCTTCAATACTCCAAATTTATTCAAAACTAATGTTGAGTATACCAAATAGACCATCTCGATCCATGGATTCGGGTGCCATAGATGGTTCATCAAACGGAATCCTGGATCACCAATTGTGACAAAAAAGGTGAAACTTGGCCCAAATGGTGACAGGCCCCGTCTGACCCGGTTCGGGTCAACCCGACCTGGTCCGTGTCTGCCCCGGTTTGGATGGCCATCGGTGTGATCATCCTGATGGGCTGCAGTCCCGCTTGGCCTTGAAGGGGTAGTCTGAACTGCTGGGCGCGACCCAATGTTGTGTGGCATGCTGGGCGTGGCCGGCTGCCATGCAGCCCTCTGGGAGAGGCCCGCTACGGTTCGGCCCCCTTGGCTAGGTGTTCTTCCATAGAGGGGTCTTCCCTAGATGATTCCCAAGAGGTATGTGCCTCGCAGGTTAGTCAGACAGCCAAAGGGTCATTCGGTTTTTGGAGATGGGACCAGCCGAAGCAGGTCATACGTGGTGCTGCATGGTCGGCTAGTTCGTCAGCCGATCTTCCTCCCAGCAGCACAATGTCATCTTTTTCCTCCTCAGATGGCCAGGTGTTGGCCACCCTCAGGCCTCTGTTGTGGCCGAGTATCCGCAACCTCCTGCTCTCGCGGCACGGACACACGCTGTTTTTTCGCCACACAGCCAGTCAGATGACAGCTGTCACCCTGCTCATTCGTGGCTAATGGACCGCAGCCTCTTGCTCTTCCTGCGATGCGGCCGCCCACCCCTACCTCTGTGCTATCAGCTGTTGTGTCGGCTACCCTCCTCTTCCCTGGATCACTTCCACTTCGTCCTATGATCTAAAAATATGACAAAAACATATTTGAGATCCTCGGTTCGAGGGCTCCATGTCCATTTTCCACACTCAACCAAACATTGTGTTTTCAGTGCCATTAATTTTTTGGTGTCGAAGAACGCATGAAGAACACACAGATAACAAAAAGAAAATGGTCAAGCTATAAGTGCATAATGATGGACATGTTTTTTTGGACATTATCATTTTGAATCATGAATAAAAAAATCTAAAAAAATATTTAATCATACATCAAATTAGAACCCATATGTTGACGTTCATTGGAGATTTCACGAGGATGTAGATGAAGTGGGTGATGGGGAAACTGGAATTTTTCACTCACACATCACATATCCAATTCGGTTTCGTGCATCATCCATGTTCATCGTTATGGGTTTTTCTTCTTTGGAGAATATTTCTCAAAGGGTTCATCAAAGCTCTCCAATCCTTTGCCAACGATTTCCCCCATGAATTGTGTGGTGCCTATCTTAATTAAGATAAGTATTAATAATTAATCAAAAAAAATTAGCACATTAATTAACTCATTTTGGAACATTAGGTTAGGAGGATTACAAGGTTTTCCCCTCATTAAATGGGGGTTTAGGTGGTCCACAACATCATGAATTCATTTGGTTGGTTTCAAAAGAAAACTAAAATAAAAACATTTTTATTTTATTTTCTCCCACAAAATGAATAAAAACTAACATTCACCCTCAACCTACTAATGTTGAGGTGAAGGTATCCTTAAGAAAATATCAGCACCATGAGTTCAACGGTGTCCACATATTTCATTTCCGTGCACCGGTTCAAATTATAGAAAATTTCTCCCATGCGTTTACTGAACGTACCTAAAAAAGATCACAAATTCATTTAGGGCACATCGGGCCTCAAAATCATGCGACATCAATTTTTGTGGAATTGTAATTTATTCCAAATAATTAAATAAAATTACAAGGAAAAATTTTGGTCTTTACATTCTCCCAACCTCATGGATTTTCATCCCCAATATTCACAACACAACCAAGGGAAACAAGTGGGGGTACTGATCCCGAATTTGAGCCTCCCGCTCCCATGTTCTTTTCATGGCGTTCTCGTGATGACAATAAATGTACACCAATGTTATCGACCTCCCATGAAGGAACAAATACTATAGATCCCCAATCACCATTGAAACCTCCAAAAACATTGCCCCATCGTCGATTTGTTGCACGCCCCAGTCAATGATTTTGGAAAGATAATGTATATATATCCTCGGCTGGAATAGGTGGAAAAAAGCATCCACCTAGTGCAACTGAGGGGGAAGAGCTGAGAGATAATTCACCTCACTAACTCAGCTGAGGACCTGAAAGGCTGCGATGATCCTAGGATATAATTTACAACCCCAGTCAAATCTCCTCAACACTCGTCGAGGTGAGACCTGTAGAAAGACATGGTCACCATCCTTGTACTCAATAGAACTATGTCTCTTGTCAGTATAGGACTTATACCTATTCTGTGCAGTCATCATCTGCTGCTGGATGACCTGCACCTTCACCGTGGTAGCCTATACAATCTCTGGTCCCATGAGTGCTGACACCTCTGGGTTAGACCTGCATAGAGGTGATCTGTATGGTCAACCATAAAATTCCTCAAATGGTGACATTCTGATAGTGGAATGATATAAATTTTTGTATGCAAAATCTACCAATGGAACGTGATCCTCCGTACTGCAGCCAAAATCTATGATGCAAGCACGCAACATGTCCTAAAGGGTTTGTAGAGTCGACTATGTCTGACCATCCATCTGAGGGTGGAAGGCAGTTCTCAACTGAAGTTGTGTCACAAATGCCTCCTACAACCCCTTACATAACAGGGAAGTAAAATGTGCCTCTCGATTAGAGACAAACATATATGGAACTCCATTAAGCTGTACAATCTCCTGCACAAAGAATCATCTCAAGCCCTCTACTTAACCATGATCTCTAACATGTTGGAAGTTGGGTGACTTTGTGAGTAGAGCAATGACCATCCTGATAGAATATTGACTCTTGGATGTTCGTGGAAGTCCAATCACAAATTCCCAGGATATTCCATCCCAAATCCACTCTTTAACCTATAGTGGCTGAACAAAGCCTACTAGGACATGATTCTCTGCCTTCACTTGATGACACGTGAGTCACAATGAGACAAAATTTCCAACTACATTCTTCATTCTAGGACACCAGTGCTGACGTCGAAGGTCCCGGTACATCTCTGCCACACCAGGATGTACCGCTACAGGGGATGTATTGTAATTCCCCAACCCTAGATACCAAGATTCAGTGCTTTATTTAAATACATTGGAATGATTAAAAGGAATGATTTCCCGAAGGACTGATTAGTTTAGCAGTCTTGGAAAATAGATTATATACATGAATGTTAAATTAAACTTCATAACATACAAAACAACATAAATAATCCTCATGAACGTCATTATTCCCTTAGATTAACCCTACATATCAATTACAATACACTTCTTTGAATCCGGGGAAAAATAAAACATATAAATAAGTGAGCTCAGATGCTAAGTATGGATAACAATACAGCGGAAACTTTCATAAATAAGGATAAACATTTAAGGTAATGTATAACTAAAACCAAAGCCTTTTAAACATGAACCTCATCATAATATGGAAAAAATAAAATGAATTAATTCCATTTATTTATTCACATTGATATTCTACTAGTCAAATAATCACATGAAATATCACTAACTACTTTCATAATGATGTAATGAATAATGTCAGACTATCATAACCACATAGTAAAGGCCTTGTGCTATGACTACAAGTAAGATTTTGTCAAGGCCTTGTGCCAAGACACTAGTTTGTCTAATGAGACCTATCGATGTATAAAGGAGCTGTAGCGGGTTCCACCCATCACTTATTATGTCCAATGCATTCCTCATATGAATACGTTTAAACATAACATAAACATTCGTTTTAAAACTACCATATGAAATGTCAATACATTCTCTATAAACCATGAATGGAATAATAATAACACATCCAATGTCAAACATATCACAAAACCTTCAATACAATATGGAAGTTTTGTATCATAACAAATAAACTTCAAATATGCTTAACATCCAACAATGGTTGTTGACATAGATGAAATCAAAACTTTTTTAGAGAAATATCACTTTCTTTGAAATCATTGAAAAGTCACAAATTTATAAAGGAATTAATTTAAAAGATATTTTTGAATCAAAGTGTCTGGTACCAATTTGAAACTTCTCAAAAGAAATATAATTTCAAAATATTCATGTCTATATAAATAAATCCTTAAATTCATTTTGAAAACATGGACATTAATTAAAAATATTTAGAAAGGTAAATCTTTAAAACATTTAAAATTCTGATCTTGATAAAGAGTACCTTTCACGAATTCTTAAAATATTCATTTTGAAATAATTTTAAAGTAACATAATTATAAAATAAAACATTAATTTCAAAATATTCTTATAATATTGTAAGGGAATCATAGAAGATTTTATAATGGCGGAAAATATCCCCACCCACCGTATATGTTAAAAAAAGACATTCTTGCCTTAATTCTGTTGAAAAGGTTAAAATAACCTTGTTTGGAAAACGACGGAAAGATTCCATTATAAACATCATATAAAAATTAAAACAAGGGTATAAATGACATTAACCCATATTCTGTAAAATGGTAATAATGTTTTGAAAAACATTTTTACGAAACATGCATGTGGATAATAAAGAGGTCCCAGTAGATAATTACATATAAACAACCTCGGATAATGAAGAGATTGTGATATAAATCCTTAACAACTTGGTAAATTACGAATAATACACCCCAAAAAGAGGTATCATACAATGAATACGTAAATACACATAAATTAAAGTGTATTACACAAAGAATACAATTATGGGTAGTACATACACCACACAAAAGGTAATAGTGGCAATATGGAACGAATCTCACGGGAATAAGGAGTGAGATGAAAACCACTTACCTTGTAATTTTCTGTTGTCGAGGGTAGGTTAAACTCCTATATAATAGTTAAATCATTGTTATTAAATTATACAATTATAATATACAAAAATATGATATCATATATGATCTTTTAATTTTGTTTTTCTAATAATATTTTAGTTTTATCGTCTTTTCTGGTGTTCACTTACTTGTTTTATTTTATATGTTTTGTTACATAAGCCTTGTTTTTTATCGATAGGTTGTATATTATTAATATATATAATGATATAAAGTCCTTAAAAATTATTTTTAATCATCAAATGAAAATTAGTCTTTAATGGATACGATGGGTAATGAATCTCATCGCGTTTGTGGAGACGGTAGACCGTATGTACGAATGAGCAACAATATCATTCTTTTGATATTAAAATAATATATAATTGGATGGTGTATCATATATACATAATCATTATCATGTTATATGTATTATTTACATGAATTACACTTCATTATCATACCCATCCAAATAATAATGTTTTGAATAACAATTACATCATGACGTGGAGACGGTAAGCCGTACGTACACACGTATGATAGCATATCCTTCAAAGGATGGATATAATACTAAATATGGTTGTACCATATTGATAATAACATCAATATATATAGAAGATACTGGAGTTACTATTTTATAATGGAAATAACAAATAAAAAAGAATTTGAAGAAGAAGGGAACTTGAAAAAGGGTGGTGAAAACATTTCCTCTTCTTCGGGTTCTTCCTTCTAATTTGATCAATAGGGCTCCTTAAGTTAGATTTATTATCAAACTAAGGCCTAAAGGTTGAATTGAGGAAATTTGAAATAATATTTGGGCCGGGGTTGGCCTATCCAAAAGGTTTTGAAGGTTTGAATTAATAGGAAGGGTGAGTTCCCTTTTATAAGAGGGGTGAGGGGAACCTTATGAAAACCTAGAAATACTATTTTATAATAAATTCATATTTGGTTTTTAATGGTTCCAAAGTGGATTATTTAACGTTTAAGGTAGGTATAGTTCTAAAACCACTCATCCAATAGGTTTTAGATTGGATTGAGTCTCTATATAATCCCCGTATTTTAGTTTTAACTCTTAGTTAATTAGTCTTACATTTACCATGTCTCTTTGTATTTTTATATTATATATTTAATAAACATACTATATACTTATATGAGACCCAAAAGTGGTCCTCAAATAATATAACTATTATTATATAAGTCCTTTGGCCGAAAATTACATTTTTAGTAATTGTATATCAATTAATAATATAATATTTGTTTAAAAAACGCTTTTATGTCAATTTAGAAACTATTTAATAATTGATTTCTGTTAAAGTCTTAAAAACATTATTAATTCGAATCAAATTCATTTACACAATACCAACATGTCATATTGACCAATAAATTTTTTTATGTCATCAAAACTTTCAAATTATATTTATTTTAACATTTATAATACTGATTATTTGATTCCTTCATTAATAAGTAAAATACTGCATCATTATTGTGTCATAAAAAATATAATTATTAATTTTCTAAAAATTATAAATAAAATACCATTATGTAGGAAATATTTTTAGCTTTCTAATGTCGAAAACATAACATATATAACTCTATGTAAAAATTGTTTTTTCCAAAAAGATATATGCTTAGGTCATTTTTGTATTTACATTAACTTAATTGATATAAAATGTCATTATCACTTACAAGTGAATCCATGGGGTTCAAAAATCAAACCAAGGATGACCGTGGTTAGAAAGGTATCAACCAATAGAGGTAGGACACGTTTTAGGGTAATTTATTGTTATTATAATATTATTTTTTAACCCATATTTACCGTATTTACCCTTTAACCATGGTAAATAAAATATTTAGTGAAGTAATTATTCAAAATGTATAAAAATAAAAGTTACCTATTTACACAATTTGGAACTCTTGATTCTAAATATGGAATCAATTTTTCTAAATTTAAAACTCAGAAGTGGAAAAAATTAATTTAAAAATAATTTATGTTGTTAAAATAAAAAGCATGTTTTTAGGAGATAATAACTATCAAAAGATTAGCACTTGCTTATGTCCAGTTTCAATGTGAAATTATTTCCAATGAACAAAATTAGATTAAATGGTAAAAATATAATCTAATTATAATCTAAAATCACTCAAATTCCAAATTTATCACTATTAATTATTTTGATTAAAATAAATTAATTAAAATTTAGTAATTTTCAATATTCATCAAAATATGAAAGTTATCCGAAAAGTACCAAAAATTCACCATAATATAATTTCAATATTGAGAATCAAAAAACGATTTTTATTTTGAAATATTAAATTTATAAAATTTCAAAAAGTGGGCATTAATATTCATAACAGCTAGTTTGATTGGTTGTGGTGTGTGTTAGAACATGATGTTGCGTACAACACACGCTACTGTATTATTCAAATAGAAGAGTACTATGGAAGCTTGGGGTGTTAAATTCTCCACTTCTTCAAATATTTTTCTCCTCAAAATTTGAAATTGTTTTTCGAAAATAAAATTTTGAAAATAGAAAGTACCTTTTGGATAACCCACATCAGAAATTAGGTTAATAAAATTTAGTCTTAATAGGAGGAAAAGAGAAATGAAAGGGCCACCACAAAATTATGATCTCGATTAGAATAACATTGGTGGAAATTAGAGACATATAATTGGAGGAGAAACATAAATATTTATAGTTAGTGATTGAGGTCATCAATTAAAAACAAGTGTAAAATCGAGGTCCTTAAATTCATCAATGTATGATGATTTAAAATACTATCAGTTCAACAAAACATAATGTATTAGGATAACACATTTTTGGTTTTAAGATACCTTCAATAAAGAATAAGAATTAATTTTTTCATATAATAATAGAATATGAAAAATATATACTTGACCATTAGAGTTCCATCCTTTAAGTAATTTCTACCACAAACTCATCTTTCACTCTAAAATATAATAGAACTTAAAAAATTATTCTATTTATCCTATTCGTATGGGGTTTAAAAAAATGAAATTATAATTCATATAACAGTCCTTTTTTTAAAAAACTAAATTATTCAATCTGGGACATCACATGGGCCGGTGGTAGGTGATACACCCTTGTCTCCCTTCTATTGCGGGTTCAAGTCTCACGGCCTTGCCGGTCATGACGGGTTACCACCCGACCTCCAGGTTTTCCTTTTTTGGAAATCGAAAAATAATCTCATACAAGAATTATCCAAAATACTTCTATCCAATCACTCAGTCTAAAATTTATAAGGATGGTAAATATAATGAAGATAAGTTTTTCCTCTTAATAACATGTGGACACCTTCATCATGTATTATTTTAAAATACGGCTATATCCTAAATTACCAAAAAACCTTCTTGATTACATTAACGATCCATTATTCCTTATAGAATACTTGATATACTTCTTCTATCAAAAAAATGTTTTAAACTCCAACAATGATGGAATATAGAAATCATTAATCAGTATCAAGGTAGTCAAGAATATCCAATATAATTTATCCAAATCAATCATGTATTATTCTAAAATCACTACCTCAGTATCAGAACCATATTATGATTTATCTTTCTCTCAACCATATATTTTCCAAATATTTAACCTGCTATTGAGTCACTTTTCTTGGCTCCACACAATCTCAATTCCTTAATGAAATAGTACTGTAGTAAAATCCTTATATACTCCATAATTATTAAAACCAGTACATTGTTGATAAAACACTCAAATGACATAATTATCTAATAACAACATAATAACTCTAATCATTCCTCCTCATCTATGGTGGTATCATAACATGATTATTATACAATAGAATCATTTGGGGAATATTCTGATTATTTAGACATTGGTTTGCATAGTTTCCCTAATCCTCGCATATGAAGCATTATACATTTGAAACCTTTTTCTTATCCTTGCAGTCATGTACATGGTGTCATTTTTCTCCACACTTATAACAAACTCTCATTCCCTTCAGGAATGTTCCAGGGTGTTTATTTCCACAGTTACCACATAAGGGAAAATTATTCACTTCCCTCTTCCTTTTATCCATCTTTCTCTATTCCAATCTTTTCTTCTATTTCTTGCCTTCAATTCCATAGGAATCAGAGAATTATTTACATATATTATTAACACGTGATACTATTTATTCATATGGTGAGAATACTTGGGAAACTATTTCCCTTCTAAATGTTGGCTTAATAACATGAAAGATATGATCCTTATTACCCTTTGGATCATAAATATTGTATGAGTTCACATTCCTTCTACTGGGATCCATTTCTATACAATGGAATACACTAGATTATTTTATGAATCAGAATACCTGAATCCAAACATGTAAAACACTTAACATAAATTGAAAAGTTTATGGATATAATCTATAATCAAAAAAATGTTTTCCTTAAGGAATTATATACTCATAAACCCTTCAAAATGGTTTGTAAAGAAAATGAGAATTATCCAAAGCATATCCCGAGGAGTGTCGTAACCAAGAGTGCAGAAAGGCCTGTTGTCGTGCACAAGTTCCCATTCGATTCAAGCTCAAAGTGGTGTTTTCAGGTATTACCCCTAGGTACATCTGTGCCAGAGCCAACTTCACTTGCTCGTATCCCGACATGGTTTTATTTTCTTGAAAAACTCACCAAATCTCAACATTACCAAAATTCTAGGAATATATTCTATACTAATCCTCAAAGTCCCTCTTAGGTCCTTATGCTCTAATCAGAGTTTATATAAATCTAGCTTTCAAGGATATTCCTAAACTTCCATTGATACCAACTTTAACACCCCGACCCCAATTACCGAGAGTCAGTGCATTATTTTATTATATTGGCATGATTACAAGGAATCATGTCCCAAAGGACCGATCGGTTTAGTAGTCTTGGAAAATAGATTATATACATGAATGTTACATTACACTTCATAACATAAAAAACAACATAAATAATCCTTCAAAAACATCATTATTCCCTTGGCTTAACCTTTCATATCAATCACAATACACTTCTTGTAATATTGGGAAAAAGAAAACATAGAAAGGGGTGATCTCAGATGCTCAGTAAGGATAACAATACAGCAGAAACATTCATAAATAAGCATAAACATTTAAGGAAATGTATAACTAAAACAAAAGCCTTTTAAACTTGAACTTCAGTATAATATGGCTAAAATAAAATGAATTAATGCCATTTACTTATTCACATGGATATTGTAATTGTCAAATAATCACATGCAAAATCACTAACAACTTTCATAAAGATGGAATGCATAATTCTAGACTATCATAACCACATAGTCAAGGAATTGTTCCAAGACTACAAATATGATTTTGTCAAGGCCTTGTGAAAAGACACAAGATTGTATCATGAGACCTACCGATGCATCGAGGAGCTATAATGGGCTCCACCCGTCACTTATTAACTCCAATTAATTCCTCATATGAGCAAGTTTAATCATAACATAAACATTCGTATTGAAACTAGCATACGAAATGTCAATACTTCCTCAATAGACCATGTATGGTATAAAAATAACACATCCACAGTCAAACATATCACAAAACCTTCAAAACAAAATGAAAATTTTGTATGATAATAATTCAACTTCAAATTAGCCTAAAATCCAACAAAGGATGTTGACATAGATGAAATAAAAACTAGTTGAGAGAAATATATCTTTTTTTGAAATCATTGAAATGTCACACATTTATAACAGAATTAATTTAAAAGATATTTTTGAATCAAAGTGTCACATACCAATTTGAAACTTTTGAAATGAAATATCATTTCAAAACATTCATGTCCTTATAAATAAATCCTTAAAATCAGTTTTTAAAACATGGATATTAATTAAAAAGATTTAGAAAAATAAATCTTTAAAACTTCTATAATTCTGATCTTGATAAAGAGTACCTATCACAAATTCTTAAAATATTAATTTTTAAATCATTTCAAAGTCACATAATTATAAAATAATACATTTACAATCAAAATATTCTTATAATCTTGTAAGGGATGCTTCAACAATTTTATAATGGCGGAAAATAGCCGCACCCACCGTATAAGTTAAAAAAAGACATTCTTACCTTAATTCTATTGAAAATTTTAAAAAGGTCCTTATTTGGAAAATGATAGAAAGACTCCTTTTATAAAAATCTTATAAAAAGTAAAACAAGGGTATAAATTACATTAACCCTTATTCTATAAAATAGTAAGAATATTTTGAAATACATTTTTAAAAAACATGGATTTGGATGATAAGGAGGTCCCAATAGATAATTACGTATTAACGACCTCATAAAATGACGAGATTGTGAAATAAACCCATTCAAACATGGTAACTTATGAAAAATACACCCCATGAAAGAGGTATAATACAATTATTTTGTAAATACACATAAATTAAAGAGTATTACACAAAGAATACAATTATGGTCAGTATATACACCACACAAAAGGTAATAGTGGCAATATGGAACGAATCTCACGGGAATAAAGAGTGAGATGAAAACCCCTTACCTTATACTTTTCCTTGGTAGAGGGTAGGTTAAACTACTATATAATACTTAAATAATTTTTATTAAATTATTCAATAAAAATATACATAAATATTATATCATATATGGTCTTTTAATATTGCTTAGTTTATAATATTTTAGTATTATCGTCTTTTCAGGTGTTCACAAACTCATTTTATTTTTTAGGTTTTGTTACATAAGCCATGTTTGTTATCCATATGTTGTATTTTATTCATATCCATATTGATATCAAGCCCTTAAAATTATTTTAAATCATCAAATAAAAATTCGTTTTTAATGGATACGATGTGGAATGAATCTCATCGCGTTCGTGGAGATGGTAGTTTGTAAGTAAGCACGGGTGACAATATCATTCTTATGATATTAAAATAATATATAATTTGATGTTGTATCATATATAAAGAATAATTATCTTGTTATATGTATTATTTAGATGAATTACACTTCATTATCATACCCATCCAAATAATATTGTTTTGAATAACAATTACACCATGATGTGGAGACAGTAAGTCGTACGTACGCACGTATGGTGACATGTCATTCAAATGATAGATAGAATACTAAATATGGTTGTAACATATTTATAATAATATCATAGTATATATTATATACAGTAGTTATTATTTTATAATCGAAATAACAATTAAATAAGAAGTTGAAGAAGATAGGAACTTGAAAGAGGGTGGTGAAAACATTACTTGTTCTTCGGGTTCTTCCTTTTGATTTGATGAAAATGGATTTTTGGGATTTTTTTCTGATCAATATAAGGCCTATAGGTTGAATCTTGGGGTGTTTAGAGAATATTTGGGTAGGTTTTGGCCTATCCAATTGGATTTAAAGTTGTGAATTTGTGAGAAGGGCGAGTGCCCTTTTATAAAAGGGGTGAGGGGAACCTTAGGAAAAGCTATAAATATTATTTTATAATAAATACATATTTGGTTTCTAATGGATCCAAAGAGGATTATATAAAGTTTAAGGTGAGTATAGTTAGAAACCCACTCAACCAATTCGTTTTAGTCATGTTTTTTTCACTATATAATCTTTATCTTTTAGTTTTAACTCTTAGTTAATCAGTTTGACATTTACCATGTCTCTTTGTATTTTTTTATTATATAGTTAATAAACATAGTATATACTTACAAGAGACCCCAAAGTGGTTCATTTATAATACACCTATCATTATATAAGTCATTTGGCCGAACCTAATATTTTTAGGAATTGAATATCAATTAATACTATAATATTTGTTTTAAAAACTCTTTTATGTCAATTTTGACACTATTTAAAAATTGATTTTTTTAAGTCTTATAAACATTATTAATTCAAAATAAATTAATTTAAGTAATAATAACATGTCATATTAACCAATAAAGTTTTTTTATGTCATCAAAACATTAAAATTATATTTATTTTAGCATTTATAATACTAATTATTTGATTCTTTCTTTAATAAGGAAAATTCTACATCATTATTGGGTTATAAATAAATTTAATTATTCAATGTATAAAAATTATAAATAAAATACCATTATGTATGATATATTATTAACTTTTTAATTTATATTTATAGTCTAACATATAACAAATATAACCCCATTTAAAAAAAATTCAAAAAGATATATGATTATGTCATTTTTGTATTTTCTTTAACTTAATTAAAATAAATTTTCATTATCACTTACAAGTGGATCCATGGGTTCCCAAAATCGACCCAAGGATGCCCATTGTCGGACATGTATCAACCAATAGGGCTATGACACATTTTAGGGTTATTTATTATTATTATAATATTATTTGTTTACCCTTATTTACCGGATTTACCCTTCAACCAAGGTAAATAAAATATTTACTAAAGTAATTATTCCAAATGATTAAAAATAAAAGTTACCTATTTACACAATTTGGACCTCCTGATTGTTAATATGGAATGCATTTTTCTAAATTCAAAACATATAAGTGGCAGAAAGTAATTTAAAATTAACTTTCGTTGTTAAAATAAAAAACGTGTTTTTAAGAGATAATAATCATCAAAAGATTGGCACTTGCTTATGTCCTGTTTAAATTTGAAATTTTTCCCAATGAAAAACATTACAATAAATGGTAAAAAAATATAATCTAATTATACTCTAAAATCAATCAAATTCATAATTTATCACTATTAATTATTTAGACTAAAAAAGTTGTTTTTAATTAAAATTTAGTAATTTTCACTATTCATTAAAATATGAATGTTATCCGAAAAGTACCTAAGATTCACCCTAAGATAATTTCGATATTCCAAATACAAAAATGAAGTCAATTTTGAAATATAAAATTTATAAAATTTCAAAAAGCGGGTATTACTATTCATTATGGCTAGTTTGATTGGTTGTGGTGTGTATTAGAACTCGAAGTTGCGTACAACACATTCTACTTTATTATTCAATGAGAAGTGTAATGTGATAGCTTGGGGTGTTACATGTATGGAACTCCCTCAAATTTGCCTCCCTAAGCCCCACTGGTACCATAGTATGCCCTCTAAAAAGGATGGTGTGCTTCCCACTTTCATAAAATCGATTAGGTGCATGTCCTGTGGAAATCTAAGCACGTCGAGCCTCTCGGTTAGGGTCCCCAACTGCACATCGCTGACTCGCTGAAGGAATGGGGGAGTGAATGTCTTAGACTGAAGATAATTTACACTATCTCAATCCATGTCAGATATCTACAAAGCAACTAATAGTTCTATTTCATCACCCAACAACTGTATACCAGAACTCATGTTGTGTGAATCTACTACTACGTTCCCCTTCTTAGAAGAATAGAATATCTCGAAGTCAAAGTTGTGGAGGAACTCTAGACAACGCCGCTGCCTCAGGTTCAGGTCCTTTTAAGAGAAGATATACCTGACTCTTATGATTAGAGTATAATGTAAAACATTCTCGCATCTTGTAATGTTTCCATATCTTCTAGGAGAATACCATTGTTGATAAAATTAGATCATGGGTAGCATAGTTATTCTCATTCTATCTCAGATGACAAAAACCATACACAATCATTGCTCTATCCAACATCAAGACACATCCAAGTCCGGTACCCAATGCATCAAAGTAGACTAAGTTCCCAATGCCCTCCTCAGGTAGCCTCAAGATGGCGGCACCTGTCAGTCTCTACCTCAGCTCATAGAAACACCGTTGGAATATCTATGACCACAAGAAGGGTTTCCCCTAATTTTTAAATAATAATAAGGGTGCCACAACTCTAAAACATTCAGACACAATCCTCCGGTAGTAACGGGCCAAACCTAGGAAACTCCACACCTCTGTCACACTCTTGGATGGATCCCAAGCATGTACAGGCTCAATCATCACTAGATGCCCCACAAATCTATCCTTTAAGAAGACGTGTCACATCAAGTGAACCTCTCGGATCCAGAATTGGATCATCTAGAGATTACCGAAAAGCTTGTGTACTCAGAGTGTTTCTAGAACTATCTAAATATGATAGGTATTCTCTTCCACTGTCGCTGAGTGAATGAAGATGTGGTCGATGAAGACTACTACAAAGCGATGAAGGTATGGCTAGAAGACCCTTTTAATGAGTCCCATAATCACAAATAGGGTCTTTCTAACACGGAATGGCATGACCAAGAACCCATAGTGGCCATACCGACATATGATGGTCATCTTCTGCACATCCACGTCTTGTACCCTGATATTATGATAGCCTGATCTGAGGACTATCTTCAAAACCCATCATGCTCTATTCAGCTGATCAAAGAGAATACCAAACCTCGATAGTGGGTACTTATTCTTCATGGTCACATAGTTCAGGCGACTATAGTCCACACTGAGTCTCAAACATCAATCCTCCTTCATGGATGAAAAATCGGGGCTGCCTAAGAAGAAACACTGAGCCTAATGAACTCGTTGCTCTGTAAGTTCTGTAGTTGTGCTCGCTGCTCTTGAAGCTTCATGGGAGCCATCCAAAAAGCTGGAGTAGATATCAGTTTCATCCTAGGTAATAAGTCTATGTAAAATTCCACTTCTCTGTGAGGAGGTAGACCCATAAAATCTTCTAGAAAAAAATTGTACTAGTCCACCAATAGAAGATAGCTCAGACTCTACATATATCGCTCTGAGGGTATGTCTAACCAACTAATGGGTGATCAGCTACACCCTTCTCTGGGTATGTCCATCCTGCGCTGCGAAGGTTCCCTTCTCACCAGTGAAGGAAAACCTAGTACCATCCATGAGAATACACCACACATTATTCCAAATATAGTCGATTTGAGCATGGACGGTGGATAACAAGTCCATACACAAGATGACTTCGTAATAACTCGACGTTTAACACCCCAATATTTCATAGTACGTTATTTTTTCACAGTAATTCAATAACATTTACTACACGCAACACTGAGTTCTAGCACACCATGACTTACCAAACAAGCCGTTCAAAAGTGGTTATGAATAGTATTAACTGAATTTTGAACTTAATATAATCCTTATAATTTTATAATCCATATTATGAGGTTCTTATACATAATTTAATAAGAAATACATTTTTTTCCAGAAAAAATAAGTATTTTTAAACTAATGAAATTTTACCGCCTTTTAATGGTAAATCCTTTTTAAATTCAATATATGAAACTTTTAAATAGTAAATTTTACAAAATAAACTTATTCTTTAGAATCGGGACATAATAATTTAGTTTCAATATTTTTTTGGTGTTTTTCTGATAACATTCATATTTGGGTGAATAGTGAAAAATACTATATTTTAACTGAAAACAACTTTTTAATAAAAATAATTTATATTTGTAAATTATAAATTATAATGGTATGTAAGTATAAATAGATTATATTTTTACCATTTAATCCAATGTTGGTCATTTTAAGTAATTTCACATTGAAATTGGACATAAACAACTATCAAACTTTTGATATTTAATAAAAATACACCATTTGGTTTTAATAGCATGAATTAAATTTAAATTAATAAATGAAACTTTTATGTTTTGAATTTTTTAAAATAGACATCATTTTTGGATTCGAAATATCGAAATTATCTTTGGGTGAAATTTTGGTACTTTTTGACAACTTTCATATTTTGATGAATAGTAAAAATTACAAAATTTTAATTAAAAACAACTTTTTTAATAAAAATAATTAATATTGATATATTATAAATTTGATTGATTTTAAAGTATAATTAGATTATAATTTTACCTTTTAATACAATTTTGGTCATTGGACATAATTTCATATTTAATCTAACCATAATAAAGTGTCAATCTTTTGATAGTAATTATTTCTTAAATACAAGTTTTTGTTTTGACAGCGGGAATTAATTTTAAATTAATTTCTGCCACTTATGTGTTTTGAATTTTAAAAAATGCATTCCATATTTATAATCTGGAGGTCTAAATTTTGTAAATTGGTAACTTTTATTTTTATACATTTTGAATAATTACTTCGGTAAATATTTTATTTACCATAGTTAAATGGTAAATCAAGTAAATAAGGGTATCAAAATAATATTATAATAATAATAAATTACTCTAAAACATGTCCTAACCCTATTGGTTGATACATGGCCGACCATGGGCATCATTGGGTTGATTTTGGGACCCCATGGATCCACTTGTAAGTGATAATGACACTTTATATTAATTATGTTAATGTAAATACAAAAATGACATAAGCATATATCTTTTAGAAATACAATTTTTACATAGGGTTATATATGTTATATTTTTTACTATAAATATTCATTAAAAATTTAAAAATATAATTGTATTTTATTCATAATTTTTAGATATTGAATAATTAAATATATTTATGACACATTAATGATGTATGATTTTCCTTATTAATGAAAGATTCAAATAATTAGTATTATAGATGCTAAAATAAATTTAATTTGATTGTTTTGATGCCATACACGAATTATATTGGTTAATATGACATGTTATGATTGATTAAATGAATTTTTATCTAATTAATAAAGTTTTTATGACTTTGAAAAAAAATCAATTATTAAATATTGTCAAAATTGACATAAATGAGTTTTTAAAAACAAATATTATATTATTAATTTTTATTATATTTCTAAAAATATAGGGTTCGGAAAAAGGACTTATATCATTATAAGTGTTTCATTAATGGACCACTTGGGGGACTCTGGGATGTATTTAGTATGTTTATTAACTATATAATATAAAAATACAAAGTGACATGGTAAATGTCAATCTAATTGTCTAAGAGTTAAAACTAAAGGATAAGGTTAATATAATGACCTAAACCGATCTAAAATATATTGGTTGAAATTATTTAGACCCATACCCACCTTATACTTTGAGTTATAAACTTTGGAGCCATTAGAAACCGAATATTAATTTTTTATAAATTAATACTTTAATTTTTCCCTAAAGAGCCCCTCCCCCCTTATAAAAGGACACCACTTATAACCAATTATTCATACTTTTAAAGCCTTTTGGATCGGCCAAACTCTAAAAAAATACCCTATAAAATATCCTCCCTTCATCCTAGAGGTCTTCCTTTAGTCATAAAGCCATCTTATGGAGACCTTTTGAACAAATCAAAAGGTAGAACCCGAAGAAGAGGTAATGTTTTCACCACCATTTTCAAGTTCCTTTCTACTTCAACTACTTTTTCCCTTGTTGTTTCCATTATAAAATAATAACTCATGTATCTCCTATATACTGTGATTTCATTATAAATATGGTACAACCATATTCATTATTCTATCCATCTTTCGAATGACATGTCACCATACATGCGTACGTACGGCCTACCGTCTCCACGTCGTGGTGTAACTGTTATTCAAAACACTATTATTTGGATGTGTATAATAATGATGTTTAATTCATGTAAATAATAAATATAACATGATAATGATTATTTATATATGATATAACATCCAATTATATATTATTTTAATATCAACAGAATCATATTGTCGCTCGTGCGTATGTACAGACTACCGTCTCCACGAACGCAATGAGATTCATTCCCCATCGTATCCATGGAATTATAATTGTCATTTGATAATTAAAAATAATTTTTTAATGACTTCATATAATTATGGATATGAATAATATACAAACAATCCATAACAAACACGGCTTATGTAACAAACTATAGAAAAGAAAATGAGTAAGTTAACAACTGAAACGACGATAATACTAACAAAGCGATGTTAAAAGATCATATATAATATCATAATAATGTATATTATTCTTGTATAATTTAATAAAAATTATTTTACCAATATATAAGAGGTTAACCTACCATCAACCAAGGAAATGTAAAAGGTAACAGTTTATTTCACAATCTCTTCATTATCCGAGGTTGTTTATACGTAATTATCTACTGGGACCTCTTTATCATCCACATCCATGTTTCTTAAAAATGTATTTCAAAACATTCTTACTATTTTATAAAATATGGTTTAAACTAATTTATACCCTTTTTTACTTTTTATAAGAAGTTTATAAAGGATTCATTCCTTTTTTTTCTAAACAATGTCATTTTTAATCTTTTCGACAAAATTACGGTAATAATGACTTTTTTAACTTATATGGCTGGTGCGACTATTTTCTACCATTATAAACTCATCGAAGATTCCCCTAAAATATTATAAGAATATTTTCAAAGTAAATTTTTTATTTTATAATTATGAAACTCTAAAATGATTTCAAAATATAAATAGATATTTCTCTAGAAATGGTTTTTAATTCATCTATGTAAACATATTTTGAAGGATTTTATGTTTACTTGGAGTTGATTTATTATGATACAAATCATCAATATTGTATTAAAGGTTTTGTCATATGCTTGATTATGGATGTGATATTTTTATACCATTCATGATTTATGGTTAAAGTATTGACATTTCGTATGCTAGTTTTAATATGAATGTTTATGATGTGTTTAAACCTTTTCATATGAGGAAAGTATTGGACTTAGTAAGTGACGGGTGGAGCCCGCTATAGATCCTAGATGCATCGGTAGATCTCATGAGACAACTAGATGTGTAATTGGCCAAGGCCCTTTCCAAATTAGATTTATGGTTTTAGCTGAGGCCTTAATCATTTTTTATTGTCTTGGATGAGGCCTTGACAAAATGTTTCAGAATATCTGACATTATACATTCCCTCAATATGGAAATAATATTGATGGTTCATGTGGTCATTCGACTAGTAGAATTCCCATGATTATGTTTTATTATGGCATTATTTACTCAGTTCATATTATTTCCATAAAATTATTCATGATTAATATTGGTAAAGGCATGTCGTTTCAGTTATTTACCATGCTTAATATTTATGTCATTTTGCACTATATTACTTACACTTACTGACCGTTTGATCTCACCCATCTTCTTATCTTTCATTTTCCCAGGATATGAAGAAGTTAGTTATGAGTGACCTGCAGGCATAATCTAGGTGGCTTGGATGTTTCTAATTAAATATATTTTTGGTTGTATTTCTTTTCAAGTTATAAAGTTGAACATATGTATGAATATTTTTTCCAATAATACTAAACTGATCGGTCTTTCGAGACATGATTTCTTTGTGATCGTGCCAATGTTATGTAATAATGCATCGACTCTGGGTAACTAGTGTAGGAGAATTACGGTTTCTATCAGAGGAAGTTTAGTACAAACCTTGGAAATATGATTTAGATAAAATCTGATTAGAGAACATAGCCCTAAGATAGACATTGAGGATTAGTATAGAAGAAATTCCTAGAATTTTGGTATCGTAGAGATTTTGTGAGTTTTTCAAGAAATTCAACCCTTTCTGGATAAGGCCAGGTAGAGGAAACTCTGGCACAAATGTACCTAGGGGTAAAACCCAAAAACACCACTTTGAGCTAGACTCGAACTGGAACTGGTGCACGACAATGGGCCTTGTTGCATTCTTGTTTATGACACTCCTGGGGGATATGCTTAGGATAATTCTCATTTTTTACTAACCATTATGAAGGGTTTATGAGTATATACATCTAAAAAGATGAAGTTTTTATGATTATGGATTATATCCATAAACTATTTAATTTATGTTAAGTGTTTTACATGTTTGGGATTAGGTATTGCTATTCATCAGCTAATCTAGTGAATGTCATTGATTAGAAATGGTGCCTAGTAGAAGGAATGAGAACTCCAGTAATACGCATGATCCATAGAGTACGAAGGATTATATCATTCATGGTCATAAGACATAATTTAAAAGGGAAATATTCTCCCATTTATTATCATCATATGAATAAATTGTATCATGTGTGGATTAGATAAGTATATAATTCTCCAAGTCTTGTGGCTTTGAAGGGAATCAAGAGAAGAAATGGATGGAAGAGTGAAGGATGGATAATGGGAAGAGTGAAAAGTAGAATATTCCCATAAGTGATAATTGTGGGAAGAAACACCCTAGAACTTTCCTAAAAGGAATGGGAGTTTGTAATATGTGTGGAGAAAAATCACACCATGTACGTGACTGCAAGGGTAAGAAAAAGGATTCAAATATACAATGTTTCATCTGCAAGGAGTTGGGACACTACGTGAACCAATGTTCAAATCATCATAGTATGCCCCAAATGATTCTATTTGATAATAATCAAGTTATAATACTACCAAAGATGAGAAGGAATGGATAGAGTTCTTGTTATAGAATTATGTCATTTGAGTGTTGTATCAACAATGTTCTGGTTATAATAATTATAGAGTATATAAGGATTGTACTGTAGTACTATTTCATTAAAGACATGTGATTTTGTGGAACAAAGATAAATGACTCAATAGAAGGTTTAATTTTAGGAAAATATATGGTTGAGAGAAAGATAAACCACAATATGGTTCTGATACCTAGGTAGTGATTTTAGAATAATACATGGTTGATTTGGATAAATTATATTGGATATTCTTGACTACCTTGAAACTAATTAATGATTTGTATATTCCCTCATTGTTGGGGTTTACAACATTTTTGGATAGAAGGATTATATTCAATATACTATAAGTAATAAGGGATCATGAACGTAATAAATAAGGTTTTATGGTATTTCAGGATGTTGCAGTGTATTAAAAGAATACATGGTGAAGGTGTTCACATGCTATTGCGTGGAGAAAAGGATCTTCATTGTGTTTACCTATCTTATAAATTTTGGACTGTTAGTTTGTAAATAAGTATTTTGGATAAGTCTAGTTTGAGATTATTTTTGGATTTCCATAAAAGGATAACCTGGAGGTCGGGCGGCAACCCGTCACGCCCGGCAAGGCCACGAGACATGAACCCACAACCGAAGGGCGACAGGTGTGTATCACCTACCACTAACCCATGTGATGTCATTTATTTAATAATGTAGTTTTTTATTGGTTCTTCAAGATGAATTATATATTCATTTTTTAACCCTATACGAATACGATAAATAGAATATTATTTTTAAGTTCTATTATCCTTTAGAGTGAAAGATGAATTTGTGGTAGAAATTAGTTAAATTATGGGACTCTACATGTCAAGTATATATTTTTATTTTTCTCTTATTAAATGATGAAATTAATTCTTATACTATAGTGAAGGGGATCTTAAATCAAAAAATGTGTTATCCTAATACCATATGTTTTGTTGAACTGATGGTATTTTAAATCATCATAGATTGATGAATTCAAGGCCCTCAATTTTACAATTTTTTGAGATTGATGACCTCAATCACTCCCTAAAAATATTTATGTTTTTACTCCAATTATATGTCTCTAATTTCCACCAATGTTCTCATAATAAAGATTATAATTTGGTGGTGACCATTTCATTTCCCTTTTCCTCATATTAAGACTAAATTTTACTAACCTAATTTCTGATGTGGGTTTTATCAATGTTCTTTTCTATTTTCAACCTTTTATTTTCGAAAAATAATTTCAAATTGTGAGGACACAATTTGTTGAAGGAGGTAAGAATGTAACACCCCAGGATTTCATAGTACATTATTTCTTCAAAGTAATTCAATAACTTTCACTACACGCGACACCGAGTTGTAGCGCACCATGACTTACCAAACTTGCTGTTCAAAAGCGGTTATGAATAGTATTTACTAAATTTTGAACGTTATATAATCCTTATAATTTTCAAATCCATATTACGATTTTCTTATACATAATGTAAGAATAAATACATTTTTTTTCAGAAAAAAGAAGTATTTTTCAAAAAATGTAATTTTAACGCCTTTTAATGGAGAATCCTTTTTAAATCCATTATATGAAACTTTTATATAAAAATTTGAAAAAATAAACTTCTTCTTTAGAATCGGGACATTAGAAGTTGGTTTCAATCAGGTTTTGGTGTTTTTTTGATAACTTTCATATTTGGGTGAATAGTGAAAAATACTATATTTTAACTGAAAACAACTTTTTTAATCAAAATAATTTATGCTATTAAATTATACATTTTAATGGTCTGGAAGTATCAATTGATTATATTTTTACCATTTAATCCAGTTATGGTCATTATAAGTAATTTCACTTTGAAATTGGAAATAAACAAGTGTCAAACTTTTGATAGTTATTAAAAATACGCCTTTTGGTTTTGATAGTAGGAATTCATTTTAAATTAATAAATGCATCATTTATGTTTGTAATTTGGTAAAATAGAATTAATTTTTGAATTTTTAATATATAAATTATCTTAGGGTGTAATTTTGGTACTTTTCTGATAACATTCATATTTTGATGAATAGTGAAAATTACTAATTTTTAATTAAAAACAACTTTTTTAATCGAAATAATTAATAGTGATAAATTATGAATTTGAGTGATTTTAAAGTATAATTAGATTATAATTTTACCATTTAATCCAATTTTTGTCCTTGGACATAATATCATATTTAAACTGGACATAAGAAAGTGTCAATCTTTTGATATTTATTATTTCATAAAAACAAGCTTTTTGTTTTTTCAGCGGGAATTAATTTTAAATTAATTTCTGCCACTTCTGTGTTTTGAATTTATAAAAATGGATTACATATTTAGAATCAAGATTCCAAATTGTGTAAATAAGTATCTTTTAGTTTTAGACATTTTGAATAATTACTTCGGTAAATATATTTTTTACCATGGTTAAAGGGTGAATCTGGTAAATAAGGGTAAACAATAATATTATAATAACAATAAATTACCCTAAAACGTGTCCTAACCCTATTGGATGATACATTTCCGACCATGGGAATCTTTTGGATGATTTTGGTACCCCATGGATCCACTTGTAAGTGATAATGAAACTTTATATTGATTAAGTTAAAGTAAATAAAAAAATGACACAAGCATATATCTTTTAGAAAAACAATTTTGACATAGGGTTATATATGTTATATTTTGGACTATAAATATTCATTAAAAATATAAACATATTTCCTACTTAATAGTATTTTATCTATAATTTTTTGATGTGGAATAATTAAATTTATTTATGACACAATAATGATGCAGTATTTTCCTTATTAATGAACGAATAAAATAATTAGTATTATAATGATAAAAAAATAATTTGAAAGTTTTGTTTCTATAAAAGAATTTTATTGGTTAATATGACATGTGAGGAATACAGAAATTAATTTTGTTTAAATTAATAAAGTATTTAAAACTTTAAAAAAATCAATTATTAAATATTGTCAAAATTGACATAAATGAGTTTTTAAAAGAAATATTATATTATTAATTGATATTCTATTTCTAAAAATAAAAGGTTCAGCCAAAGAACTTATATCATGATAGATGTATCATTAATGGACCACTTGGGTGTCTCTTGGATGTATATCTTATTTTTATTAACTATATAATATAAAAATACAAAGTGACATGGTAAATGTCAAAATAATTAACTAAGAGTTAAAACTAAAAGATAATGTTAATATAATGACTCAAACCGGTCTAAAATCTATTGGTTGATAATATTTCGACCCATACCCACCTTATAAATTAAATAATACACTTTTGATCCATTAGAAACCAAATATTAATTTATTATAAATTAATATGTTACATTTTTTATAAAGAGTCCCTCCTCTACCTTATAAAATGACACCACTTCTAACAAATTCTTCATATCTTCAAAGCCTTTTGGATCAGCCAACATCTGCCCATATACCCTCCCAAATATCCTATCTTCATCCTAGAGGCCTTCCTTTAGTCATAAATCCATCCTAAGGAGCCCTTTTGATAAAATCAAAAGGAAGAACCCGAAGAAGAGGTAATGTTTTCACCACACTTTTTCATGTTCCTTTCTCCTTCAACTTCTTCTTCCTTTGTTATTTCATTTATAAATTAATAACTCCTGTATCTTCTATATACTGTGATTTTATTATAAATATGGTAAAACCATATTCAATATTCTTTCCATCCTTTGAATGACATGTCACCATACGTGCGTACGTACGGCCTACCTTCTCCACGTCATGGTGTAATTGTTATTCAAAACATTATTATTTGGATGGGTATAATGATGATGTGTAATTCATGTAAATAATAAATATAACATGATAATGATTTTTTATATATAATATATAATCCAATTATATATTATTTTAATATCAAAAGAATGATATTGTCTCTCGTGCGTACGTACGGACTATCGTCTCCATGGATGTGATGTGATTCATTCCCGATCGTATCCATGCTATTATAATTCACATTTGATGATTAAAAATAATGTTTAAGGATATGATATCATTCTGGATATGAATAATATACAACCTATCCATTACAAAAATGGATTATGTAACAAAATATATAAAAGAAAACTAGTAAGTTAACACCCGAAACGACGATAATACTAACAAAGCATTATTAAAAGATCATATATGATATCATAATAATGTATATGATTCTAGTATAATTTAATAACAATTATTACACCATTATACAAGAGGTTATCCTACCATCAACCAAGGAAAAGTACAAGGTAAAGGTTTATTTCACAATATCTTCATTATCTGAGGTTGTTTATACGTAATTATCTACTGGGACCTCTTTATCATCCACATCCACGTTTCATAAAAATGTATTTCAAAACATTTTTAATATTTTATAGTCTATGGGTTAAAGTAATTTATACCCTTTTTTACTTTTTATAAGAAGTTTACAAAGGATTCCTTCCGTTGTTTTCCAAATAATGTCATTTTTAATCTTCTCGACAAAATAAAGGTAAGAATGTATTTTTTAACTTATATGGCTCGTGTGGATATTTTCTACAGTTACAAACTTGTCGAAGCATAACTTACAAGATTTTTAGAATATTTTAAAAGTAAATGTTTTATTTTATAATTATTTGACTCTTAAATGATTTCAAAATAGAAAGAGATATTTCTCTAAAAGGGGGTTTGAATTCATCTATTTCAACATCCTTTGATGGATTTTAAGTTTATTTGGAGTTGATTTATTATGATACAAAACTACAATATTGTATTGATTGTTTTGTGATTTGTTTGACTATGGATGTGCTATTTTTATACCATTCATGATTTATGGTTATTGTATTGACATTTCGTATTCTAGTTTTAATACAAATATTGATGATATGTTTAAACCTTTTCATATGAGGAATGTATTGGACTTAGTAAGTGACGGGTGGAGCCCGCTATAGCTCCTCGAGGCATCGGTAGGTCTCATGAGACAACAAGATGTGGAATTGGCTGAGGCCCTTTCCCAATTTGATATATGGTTTTGGTTGAGGCCTTAAATATTTTTAGGCGTCTTCATCGAGGCGTTGATAAAATATTTCAGAATGTCCAGAATTATACATTCCCTCATTATTGAAATAATATTGATTGATCATGTGGTCATTCGACGAGTAGAATACCCATGATTATGTTTTATTATGGTATTATTTACTCAACTCATATTCTTTCTATAAAAGTATTCATGTTTAATATTTTTAAAGTCATGTAGTTTCAATTATTTACCATGCTTAATATTTAAGTTAATTTCCTCTGTATTACTTACCCTTACTAAGCATTTGAGCTCACCCCTTTTCTTATCATTAATTTTCCCAAGTATATGAAGAAGTTAGTTATAGTGACCTGCAGTTATAATATAGGAGGCTTGGATGTTTCTAATGAAATATATTTGTGTTGTATTTCACTTCAAGATATAAAGTAGAACTTATATATTAATCTGGTTTCCAATAATACTAAATTGATCGGTCTTTTGAGACATTATTTCCTTGTGATCATGCCAATGTTATGTAATAATGCACCGAATCTATGTAACTGGGGTCAAGTCATTACACGACGCAGCTACTATAAGATCTCAGTCGAATCTCCCACCTCCTAGTGTAATCTCACACTGCCGTCACCAGTTCGTAATTGTTGAATCCGCTCTTGTAAGAGTCTCTAGCTGTAAGGATCGAGCCAACAGCTCCACCAGAATATCTAAGCATCAAACGAGGGTAGTTGCAACAAATGAGTGACTTGTAACTGTGTCTATAGGTACCAAAACTATAGTGGATTAGACATAGATCACACCTTGTATCATCTCTGTAATTCCATGGTCATAAGCCTCAGCTGCATGGAGCTGAGCTCTCCCTTATCCACCTGGTCCATGTAGTTGAGGTGGACTACCTAGAAGAGGTGGCAGTAAAACCTCGATTCGCCACCCACTTCCTGTTGCACAGCCTGCTCATATGCCACATCCACCTCCTACCTACGGACCTCCCCGATCGAATCTTTTCCTCTTCCCAAGATGTCCATCGATCATCTACTAGTCGTTTGTAAGGATGGTTGGGCCGTCGCGAGCCTTGTAACCCTACCCACTGCATGAGTTACACTTACTGTCCCACACATGTCGGGCTCCATCTCGAGATCCCCACAACACCGACCATGTATCCAATGGTTGTCAACCTGTATGTCTGGTCCTATTGGACCTATGCTTCATCTGTCTGTTGCAAGCTACTGAATACTCTACTATGTGTCTATTAGTGGTGGGTCTTACACCCTGAAAATGACTGGTAGCAAAGATCACCTTGATATCAGTTGGTGTCCCTACTAATAGAATAACTTTAACCATGGCCACCAACCAATCCTCATCCGCGTGTGGGTCCTTCTCACACTATAACCTCGGTGGCCTCTGCAGCTAGAACACATTCAATGCACTCAAGCAGTGTGCACCATCTACTGCTGGGGCTATTGGGTTTGGCTGCCAAATGTGTAGTGGTGCTAGTGAAACACCTCACAATGGTACAATTGTAATATGTGGACCCTACACTAAAGCCTCGTTGCTCGGTGGGCTGTCATCATATACTCTACCTAGATCATTACCTGAATGCCTAAATAAAGGCATCCTGATAAAAAATAGGAGATCCATGGTCATTTTGTTATACCTGGTGAAATGACCCAAAGAGATCACACAGAAAACATTTTTGGAAGACACACACAATCAGTGTTTTCATGCAATGAGTATGAAATGAGAATACATGGTCCTGGTGTATGGATATGTTGACCGTAGCACCAAAACTGGACTCCATGAACTGAAAACCACAATCACAACACCTAACACTATTACTTTAAAAAAATAGAGTGTTTATTATTTGGTAGAGCTGAACCCCTAAGATACTAATTTTTCACGACCCATGACGTGACTTACCCAAGCCCGCCTTTCATAGGCCAGGGGATAGCAACTACCAACGAAATGGTATATCTCTAAAACTGGGAAAGATTTGCCTTTGTTACATCTAATCTCACACAACCAAGCAGTCAATATGATAGAAACACAATGTAAAATATATACTAAGCATAATGAGTACAGTAAGTAATGGGGGACGGAATACAAGGCCAACTAGAACGTATAAGTAAAACTGGAAAGTACAATTAAAAATCAAATACAGCTCCTGTGAACAACCGCCAAGGAATTTACCAAAAGGGTAGGTACAACTCTCGAACAGTCTTCTCTGTGATACGCCACACCTAATTTCCACCACTGAGTAGTCTCTAGTCATGATACCCCCTTCCTCAGTCAACGTTGTTCATTGTCTGCACAAGACACAACAAGGTGCAGGCATAGCCCATACATGGGTGAGTATAACAATACCCATTAGGGTCCCCAAGACCCTAGAAGGTATCTAATAATCCACACATAATGGAATTAACAGTCAACCCTACTTAGGTTTATACCCATACATATACCTATTTTATCATGTATACCCATCTCATCCATGAAGAAACACAAGCCCCAACTCATTAGACCAAAGAAAAAATGTTCCACGAAGGAAAGAATACCACGAAGGAAACACCATAAAGGTATGCAACACAATGATAAACCACATAGAAGAATGACATAAAGGTAAAGACACATCTCACATTGATATTTTTTATGCATAGAAGTACAACTGATCATTCATGAATCTAGATCATCTTATTTTGTCAAAAGGAACTTTTGATGATTATAAAGAGTCTGACCCACACATGATCAATAGGTTTTAACCACCGAAATGAACTACATGGTATATGACCCACATAGGATCAGTATACGCTGACCCACAAAGGATCACCGAGGGCTGACCCACACCGGATCAGTATGTGTGGTCCCACACCGGATCGTTGTGCACTGACCAAAACAGGATTGGTATGCGCTGACCCACACATGATTATTGAGCACTGAACCACACAGTATTGATCGGTACTCACCCCTGAAATTACTCGTATAGGATTAGATCCACCCTGAGTCAATAGGTAACTATCCTATGTACTATCTCTCTCCAAATTCAGCCTTACTTCCAGCAAATGGATTCTCGCTCATAGTAATATTGATTCAAGTAGAAACATTCCTCAATACATTGATCATACCTCAACAAATAAGAATATCAATGAATAAGATTCCCAAAGGCCTGTCACATCATAAGGGACCCAATGCAATAGGCGGTGCGTCAATCGGATGCCCGTTCTGTAAGTTTTTAGTGTTTCCGCTCCGAGGGCCCACTTTTTTTTATGTATAAATCCAACCCATACATACTATAACATTATCCAAAACACAATTGGAGTATAAAAAGGTCCATCTCGATCCATGGATTTTGGGTCCATAGATGGTTTGTCAAACGGACGACCAGATCACATGGTAGGACCAAAAAGGTGAAACAAGGTAGAGATGGGGTTGGGCCTACTCTGACCCGGCCTGGGCTGACCTGACCTAGTCTGTGTAGACCCATCCCAGTCAGGGTCTGGCTCAGTTGTCCCGGTCCATGGCAGGAAATGCCTGCAGGGATGTGGTCTGGCACAATATGTGGAGGGGCGGCCCGACCGACTAGGCGTGGCCTACTGCAGTGCGGCCCACTGGGCACAGCTCACTATGGTGTGGCCTGCTCGGCTGAGAGTCCACCATGGCGGGGTTCACCATAGCCAATGACTAGGAGGGGGTTCCACCCAAGTCACCTGAATGGATAAAGGGATCTTCAGTTTTTGGATGTCGGACCCGCCATACTGGGTCATGTGTGGTTCACCATGGACGGTTGGGTGTCGGCCACCCTTCAGCCTCCGTTACAACCATATGGTCGCGAAATCCTAATTCAGCATCGCGGACGTATGCCACCACTTCTCCACGTAGCCTGCTGGGTTTCGGACACCCCCTTGCTCCATCGTGGCAAACAAGTCTTGGCTTCTTTCTCTTTAGGCGTCACAGACTCTCCCGCCCTACCTCCCCGCGTTTGGCTAGTGTGCATGTCACAATCCTATTCCTAGGATCACCTCAACATCATTATAATCCCAAAATTGTTACCACATCATATTATTGATCCTCGGGTGGAGGGATATTCCACCATATGTCGCGCTAAGAAAAACATTGTGTTTTTAGTGACATTATTATTTCGCGTCGAAGAAAGATTGAAAAATGATAAATGAATAGAAAGAAAAAGGCCAAGGGATAAGAATGGAGTGAAGGCTATGTTTTTTCTACCATTATTGTTTTGATTCAATAATTTTAATAATCAACAAAAATATATTTTCATACAACAAATTAAAACCCCTACATGACTCTCGTTGGAGATTTCGTGAAAAAGGATATGATGTTGGTGAAGGGGATTCCAGTGTTCATGACTCCCACAACACATCCTTGATTTGGTTTCATGCATTTTTCTCATTCTTCATTGGTGGTGGTTCTTCATTAGAGAATATTTCTCCAATGTCTCACACAATATCTCCTTGACATTGCCAACAATTTCCCCTACGAAAGGTGTGGTGACAATCATAGTTAAGCTATGGAATAATAATTAATAAAATGAAGTTGGAACATTAATTAACACAATTTTTAACATTATTTTTAGAAGATTACAAGGGTCTCTCAACATTAAATGGGGGTTCTGGTGTACCCCACCATCCTGAATTCAATTGGAAGGTTTCAAAAGAAAAATAAAATAACAGCATGTTTATTTTATTTTCACCCACAAAATGCATAAAAACTAACTGCCAACCTCGACCAACTGTAGTCAAGGTAAAGGTATTATTAAGAGAATATCGGTATTACGAGTTCAACGGTGTCCTCATATTTCAATTCTAAGCACCGGTTTGATAGTTGTAGAATGCTTCTCATGCGTTTACAAAACGTACCTAAAAAAGTTCATAAATTCATTCTGGGCACACCAGAGCTCGTAATCAAGCTCTGTCAATTTTTACGGACACATAATAATTTCTTATGATTAAAATAAATTACATGTAAAATTCTAGGTCTTTACATATGTGACCTGTGAGAGTCATGGTACATGATTTCACCTCTATCTTCTGTTATTTAGACATTTCTTGAGGATTTTCACCATTATTCATTTATAATGTGTATGTACATGAACTTTGACATTCAATATCAATATTTTTTCTATTATAAAGTTTATTAATATTATTAAATGTTATTATTTTGTTTCTCACAAGATTTGAATGTTCAAAGTGGCATGATGCACATTAATGTTAATTTATATAATCATTTCATCCATTTAAATATTATTGATATTATTTTATATATTTATTTTTATAAATATAAAATCATTATATAGGAAATTATATGTATATTTTGGTATTTTGATACCTCGACCAGCATTCATGTTATTAAAATAAAAACGAACCCCTCTTTCACTTTTATTGACGTATTTTATTATTGAAAATGGGTTATGAAATGGTATTGATTATTTCTGAATTTTTAAATGTTTTCTTATGATTAAAACTATAATTTTTGAGTAAAACGTTCAAAATATCAATCATTTATGTGTAATGAATATATAATTGTACTTGGAAATTCTATGGCATGTTATATAATAAAATAATTATGGGTTGATCCATGATAATCAAGTAGCACGTGTGTCCATGATAGACATCCAATTCATTGGGTATGGAAGTTGACTATATGGATATTCCATTTGTAAGAGTGACATATAAGGAAGATGACTACATGGTTACTCCATTTATATGAGTGACATGTATAATGATTTCCCCATATAATTTTATTAATTTTCTAGGATTTATATGGGTTTTATAGTAATATTTTGATTACACAAAAGGTAATAAATGAGTTTATTTTCATATGAATTTATTCACTACATTTTAGAGGTGAAAATTGTTATTTTATTGTAATGTTTTCATGGTTTTTAATTTTTATCAATAGAATAATGGATTCCTTTTTTTATCTATTACTGAGGTTTTTATGCATGTACCAACTTTTAAACGTTTTTCACATTAATTAATTATGTGTAATGGATTGGAAGAAGTCTTGTCGAAATTTATGAAGATTATTCTTAAAATAGATCATTGTTTAATTTTTTTAATGATTTATATGGTGTAAAATTTGATACTAATTAAATGTGTCTACATTTGTTTTATATTTTTTATGTAGGAGTTATGGCATAATTATAGAAATCAATATAACATGCAATATCCTCATTGTGCGGGAATGTATAATTCTTCTCATATCACAAGATTATATAATTTCATAAGGATAATTCTTTTATTTGGTTTCTAAGTAACGTTTTAGATAACATTAGTGGCAATGGTTGTGTTAAATTGGTTCTCTTAGAATATTTTACCGAATTGTTATGTTATAATGATATAGCATCTAACAATTTCCATGTTTCTTCATCTGATGTATTTTTTTTAGAATGGTTTTACCTAGAGAAAACAAAGAATCTATAGTGGGAAGAAATTGAGAAGAAAACATAATTCCAAATTATAATTATAAGATTGTTGGAATTGGAACTGAACAATTTATTTTTGTGATAGTTTAGTTGACACTAGCTATAAACAGTGGTGGTGTCCATGTAATAGTGAAAACAAATCTACCAAATAAGAACATGAAAATAGTGGATCCTTTTATGTAACAACATCCCCTATCTTTAATTGTATCAACTAACCCCATGATAGATAAAGGATTGATTAATGACCTATTAATGTTATTCAATGGTATGGGTTATTTGGATCACCTAAAGGAAACTCTTGCAATTTATTATTTTGATGGTGTATTAGACTAGTGGTGGTCAATGGTTAATAATATCAGGTAAAGTGAAGAGTTTTATTCCTTGTAATTGATGAATTTCATAATATTTTCCTTGAGAAACATTTTACTATGGTTCGTCAATAAAGGATTGAAAAAAAATATTCATAGAATTGAAAAAAATAAGGAATATTTAGTGCCGTTATATAAATAAAACATCACAAAATTTGTGAAGTATGTCCCATATTTTATCTAGGATATTGATAGTATGATATATTGGTTTTACTCAGGATTAAATTCAAGCTATCAAAGGGTACTGGCTTCTCATTAGTTCAATATCTATGAAATACTTGTTCAATATGCTATGATGTTGGAAATGTAGTCTTCCAGTGATCATGTTTCTCATGAAAAAAAGAAAAACAAGAGGCACAATTGGAAATAAATGGGAAATTATTCATTGATGAATTTATGAGTTAAGAAAACTAAATTCCCATCCTATTAGAAGAGTGGTAAAAACAATGTTATGGAATGCCTTTCAATGTATAGGAAGTTCTTATCATGTCATAAGTTTTGTCATAAGGATCATGACTATAAAGAATAAGTTCTATAAAGTAATTGAAAGGAAATAGTAAGATGTTTTAGTTTTTATGAGATATGTCATTATTTTAATGTGTTTCCCAAGATTATTACCTATGGTAGAGACCATCAATATTGAAAGAAAAAGGGTTTTGATAAATCTTTAGATACTACTTTTGTTGATATTGGGCCATCAAATGAAGCAGTTGCATGTATGTTACCAGTATATTCAACTTATTCTAACACTTCATATGACTCTGGATCTTGACATTCTTCCATTTATAAGAAGTTTTCAGGTAAATTGATAATGTCACCTCATAACAGTAAGATTAAAATTTTTGTAAATACTCAAAATGGTAGTATTATTACAACAATGATTTATATGGATATTCCTATTGTTGTTAGTTGGATTCTATTTATTAGAAATCCTGATGAAATTCCCATAGTGAATCTTGATATCATTTTGGTATTGGATTGGATTCCATTTTATAATGATAAAATAGATAGAAATTCCATGAACCTTTTATTAAAATATTTCATGACATTTCAAACATACCATGAATCTGAAAAATTTATGAAAGATAAAAATGAAAGTTATCTTTATTATTTTGTTTAAAGTATTTGAAAAATTTATGGTTAATGGAATTATAATGCTGAATAAATTTACATATGTTTTTAAAGATGATTTTATTTGTGTTGTTCTTGATTGAGATGTTGAATTTACATTTGATTTTCTGAATTATGATAAGATTATTTCTAAACCTTCTCAGTAAATGGATAAATTATGAATTGTGGAATTGAAAACCCACATGCAAATAATTTCTTGTTAAATGATTCATTCGACCTGGCACTACACCACTGGGTGTTTTGGAAAAAATTTTTAAAAAGGAAGATAGTTTCGTGATACTTTTCATTGATTATAGAGTCTTGAACATATAAATATTATGAATATGTATCCTTTTACTCATATCAATGATTTATTTGATCTTCACTATGAATATTAGTGTTTTTAAAAGATTAATCTCAGGCATGGGTCCCACTAGTTGATGGTCAAAGATGATTACATTTAAAAGAAATAATTTAAGATGAGACAAGATCATTATGATTTTGTAGATATTCCATGTCGGTTACCTAATGCACCTATTAAATTTATTAATATTTTGAATGTGGTTATCCATATATTTTTTTGGATTTGTTTGTGGTTGTTATTATAGATGATATTTTAGTGTATTTTAAAAACCATGAGAGAAATTAATGTAACATAAATAGTTTTTAACCTTCAATGAAATGATACAATGTAGAATGTTTAGTAACATAGAATTTTGGTTGGAAAACTTTTTATTCCATGGATATATTGTTTCAAATGATGAATTATCCATTGAACCCTCTAAAACAAATTTTATTGAAGAGGTTCCAAGACCAACTAATGCCATTTTGATTTATATAAATCATGTATTACAGGTTTATTATCAATAGTGTTTTGGAAAAAATATTGGGTTATCATTCCCATTGACTAAGTTAACCAAATAATGTGTTAAGATCATCTGGATTGTAGAATTTAATGTTTGTTATTCAAAACCGAAATTAATACATTCAAATGATACTATTTTGGCCCTTCCATTGAAAAATGTTGATTTTTTCATCTATAGTGATGCTTAATTGAATGTATATGGTTGTGTTCTGATGAAGAATAACAAGGTGATTTCCTCTTCTTAACATAAGTTGAAAACATATGAGTTATATTACCCTACAAATTAATTAAAAATAGTAGTTTTAATTTTTTTTAAATTTGGAGGAACATTTTTTATGGAGTAATGTGTGAAATATATAATAATAATAAATTTTTTATGTATATATTTATATAGAAATAACTGAACAATATATGGAAAAGATGGATAGAAATAATCAAGGATCATTACATCATAATTCATTATAATTCTTGAAAATAAAATACGGTGACCCGTTCATAGAGTCAAAAAATAATGCTATGTTAAGTATGATAAATTTGGAATGTGAAGCTTTGGATAATATTTTGAGGAATGTTGGACAAAATTTTCTTGAAGGAGTGTCATCCTCTATTTTGTTTCAGGTTTTAGTATTGTCGACTTTTTTCAAAATAATTTAGTCCCCTCAGAAGGCCGATAAGTATTTATAGGAAAAGGTAGAATATTTTAATAATGGTATGTTTTATATTTTAAAAAATGTTTAAGAATGTATTTTATGATTTGGATAAATATTATTCATGAATTTTGATTCACAGTTAATAATGGATTTGTAGATGGATACACATAGTCCCATCGTTTCCATTCAAATGTGAAGCTCTAAGATGTATATAGGCCTTCATGGATATTACTAATGGGATTGAAAAAAAAGATATTTCTGAATTTACCATTAGGTGTTTGAATTAATAATAAGTTAATGTAGAATGATAGCTACCGAAGCATATGATTCAACAATTTATAGTGGTGGAGTGAATGTGGGGAAACATATCAATGGATTTCAGGGTAGGATTGATGATGAATTCCTGATGTAAAAATGTTATTTGGGTTATTGTTGATCGATTAACAAAATATTCAAATTTCACACCCTTTAAAGATACAATGCTTCTATATCATCACTATAGACTACATTTAAAAGATATTTTTAGGTAACACAGATTTCCTCTCTCTAATTAATTATATTATTATCCCAGGATCACATCCAATTTTTAGAAAGGAATTCAAAAGTCATTGGGATCCAAATTAAATTTTAGTACAATGTTTCATCCTCAGTTAGATTGATAATATGAGTGGATGGTTAAGAACATAGAGGATATTCTTTATTCATTATAAATGGATTAATATGTTATTTGGATCAACAAATTAATATAGTTGATTATTCTTTTAATAATAGGTTACATTTTATAATAAATATGTAACCTTTCAAGATATTATATGGAAAGGGGTTTCACGCACTGGATTTTTGGGATGATGTAGAAGAATGTATGTTTATGTGACCAATGTGGGTAGAGTAAATGATATAAAATGTTTTGATGATTCCAAAACACATGAGGACCACTCATAGTAGGACAAAAATTTATTCTAATAACCATAAAAAATATATTTCTTATGAGGTCAGTGATCATATATTTTTAATCATTATACTGGGAATAGTTTGATGCATTTTATTAATAAGGGGAAGTTGAGTAAACTATTAATTGGACCATATGAAACCCATGATAATGTTGGCTCAATTTTCAACTAAGTGTATTTAGATTTTATTTTGTTCTTGGTACATATTGTGATTAATGTTTTAATGCCAAGTTTGGTTGATCTTGATTTATCTCATATTTTAAACCCTAAAATAGTCTGGCTGGAAGAGAATATTTATTTGGAGGAATAACCAATTATGGTTCCTATATGTAGAGAGAAGTTTTGTCGAATTACGAGATTTATTAGGATAAGTTATTAAATAAAAATCAAATGGATTAAAGAGAAACATGGGAATTTAAAAATTATTCGAGGAAAAGAAATACCAACTTATTTGATTAGTGGATAAAATTGTGAGGATATAATTTCTAAAAGGGATTCAAGATGTAACATCCTAGGTAATGAAAGAATAGTCACTTTTCATGTTTATTAATATTAATTAATTAGAAATTAATTTTACCTTAAATTGAACTGCTTGTACAATATTGTACATGACATTAAATAATGAGATTCCCTGATGTCTTGTGTGACATGTATGAATAAGTATTACTGAACGATAATTTATTGTCATATATATTATTTTATATAATTTTTATCATGAAGAAATTATATTATTGCGAAAGAACAGGAAAAACAATATTATTTTTAGTCATATTTATAAATTGTTTTTATATTCATCAAATATATTTTATAGGCCTAAATTAAAAATAAATTTAATTTTAAGAATTAAAATTTTTATATTTTTAATAGATTGTTAAAAATTCTTTGAATGGGGAAGGAATTTTAAATATAATTTTTTCATTTATTCAAATTTTTATTAAAAAAATAATTGTCATTTTTAAACATAAATATTACAATTTACATTCGGTGAATGAGTATTGAATTTTAGTTCAAAATATCATTTTCATTTAATTAATTTATAAAGTTTAATAATGTTTTTAAATTAGTTATAAAGTATAATAAGATAATTTTTATATCATTTAATCAAATTTAGGTCATTGTAACCAATTTCACATTAAATGTAAATATAAAAATATACCAAACTATTGAACATTTTTACCTTATAACATGCTTTGACATCCCATATACAGGATTAATTTTAAATTAATTTCATCATCTTATGGGATAGGAATTTGTAAAAATGGATTAAATATTTCAAATATGAATAATTTATAATTTCAAATATTTTTATCATTGTTTATGTCCAAAAATATTAGTGAATGTGATTAAAATTAATTATAGTGATTAATGTAAAATTATGTTCACTTAGTGGTTAAACATAAATCATAAGAGTCGAAATGATATATAAATTTAAAAAAACCCATTGGATGGACATTATTAGACCATCTCCCTATTTTTTCTAATTTTTATATTTATTTAAGACCAATCATGTATTGTAGACCTGTCATTATTGTTTACATTTTTATATTTAATATAATGTCACTCCCCCTCCAATGTAAAAAGAAACTCACCCTTCCCATTTTATCACACCACAGAAGAACCATTGGATGATCCAAAACATTCACTAACAATCTCCCAAAATACCTTTCATATATTAATGTCTTGTCCTTAAGAATACATATAATCAAGATGTCCTTTGGTGCAATCCAAATATAGTTACCCGGATAAGAGGTCACATTCTTCGATTTGTATTTATGTTTTATTTCCCTCCCTACCCATTCATTTCTAATTATGCATGATTATATAATAAATTTTTTATAATAAATATATTGAGTTTTTTTGTTATGGGTTTGACCTAAACCAACATACACTTACATAAAATTGGTAATGAAATTACCATTCGTAATTGAAGAACTAAAACCCCACATAATGATGTCGTTTGTTTTTTATTTACCAACTCTCACGGTTTTGAATTAAGATGGGAAAAAACTTTTATATGATATATATATGATATTAATCTGTTATTAATACTTCTTTAATTTTTGTATACACTTACATTTATTCTTTCTATTTTTTGTAAATAACATAGCATAGTTCGTGGATGTGTGGACTACAGCCTTCGCAAAGCGATGTGATAGATTTAAACTTAACATGGAATGTATTAAGTATTATTTTAATTAATAATATGTGACATTAGTAAAATACATATGATATTAATTACATAATTATGTTTCTGAAAATATATTATATCATTTTATTCATTACCCTTTCACACACTGATGATGTGATAACGTCATTCACTGTTGTGTGGACTACTGTGTCCTCAATGCGATGTTATTAATTTTACATCAAAATAATTATTTGTATAAGTTTATTTGATTAAATAATATGTTATTTATTATATATTTATAATTCATGAATGATTAATATTACTAAGAATATTTTCAAAATGATCAATGAAATTTGAGAAAGTTTCTCATGTGTACATATGACCTACTATCTCCATGATTGTAACATTGTTCATTATTCATATCCATGTTTAATTATTGGTTTTAAAAGTTTAATTGATGTATAATTATTATAATATTTTAATTATTTTTAGTATCAGGATTTTTTATAATGAGACGTTAGAACATTGTTGACCTACAGAGATTTTTTTATGACACATAAACTTAATATCCTCAAATCATCTGATGTAAACATAATGTTTAACTAGTTGTTTGAAACACTGTAAAAAGTATTGATAATCATGAATAATGATCTGAAACAAGTAAATAGAAAATATTAGTTTATTATTGATTATTATAAATACACATGTGATAATTCAGAATCAAGGAAATAGATTTCATCTCAATCTCCTTTCATTGAGATATTTCCTTATGAAAGTGACAACATTCTTTTATAAAGGGTATATACAATCCATTTGAAATAAAATATCCATTATTTTTATATTATCATGTTATATAATGTTTTATTAAATTTTATTCATTCATTTGGATTATGGTTTCAATTTACAATGTGTTATAGGATTCCTTGAATTTATAAATATTTAATCTTTTCCTCCAAATCAATATTCATGATATTATATATATATATATATATTTACATATATACATATATAATGATTATAAAAGAAATTTTATTTCTAATTTCTATTTTGATTCCTCTAAAATACTTCATGTATTTAATATAAATAGAAACACCTCGTTCTTCTTCTTATGGGAATTGTTTTATTGAAAACAATTCTTTAAAAGGGAATTATTATTTCAATACCCTTAAATGTTTTCTTCTGATTAGAAATAATCAATTTTGAATGAAATGATAAAAAAATGAAATATTTTAAGTGTTATGATTATATAATAGTACATATTGATTTGATTATTTGTTCTATAATAAACCAATGATGGGTAGTTCCATGATAATCTAATGACAGGTCGGTCTGTGATATTATTCCAATGCATTGGTTGTGTAAGTTAGATGTATGTCTATTCCTTTTTTAAGATTGACTTGTATTTAAGTTGACCGCATGGTTATTCCATTCATATGAGTGACAAGTATAATTATGTCCCCCAGATAAGATTATGTATTTTCTATACTTACGATATGTTTTATGGTAATCATTTCATTAAAAAAAGTTTGAATTAAGAATGTTTTCAAAGGAATGTACTTACTACTTTTTAAGGGTGAAAATAAATTCTTCATGACAATGTTTTGATAGTTTTTTTAATTGATTGAGAGTTTTATTCTTTTTATAAAACTTAATAATATTTAAATTCTATCGCATATAATTTAAAGTTTTTCACTGTACATAATGAAGAGTAAGGGATTGGAATAAGTAAAGTTGAAATTCATGAATATTTTTCCTAAAATAGATCATTATTTAATTTCTAAAAATTTTAAATGGTGAAAAAATAGATACTAATAAGATGATCCAAAATTATATATTATGTCTTTTTATGCTTTAGTAATAGCCTAATTATCTAATAATATAAACATAAATTGATCCTCACTATTATATAAAATAAAATTCTTGACTATACTCAAGTTTATGTAATTTTTTATTGTTGGATCTTTATAGGATCAATTATACTTTGAAAACCCTCTCAGATATAGAATTACAATGAGAACACTACCATAATCTCATGCCAACCACAAGAAAACTGTTCCACATATCCATTTTTACTACAATTCCAGACTCCACATGAACTTAGCCAAGTCCATCTATTACCATCACAAAACACCACAGAAATCACAAAATGAATGCAATATTTCCATCCATATCAAGATATTACCTACATTGGGTGGTACTAACTCACGTCATGTTTTTATAACATTTCATAATGGGAAACATATTGACTAGGAAAAAGATTTACCTTATTCACATAATTAAATATTTCACACACATTACATCACCAATATTAAAAACACATTTCATGGATATATAAGATTCAAAAATAATATCAATAATGAAAAATAGAACAACAAAAAACTAAAAACAACTTATGGTACTAGGTATGCTTCTACATCTCATGATCCCATGTAATCTCCCATAATCTACCATTCCACCACAACACATGAACCAATGAAATTTTCTAACCATCTAAAACCTCCAATCAATGATATTGGCACCCTAATCGTCATTTCATGCATGTTAGGGTTGTCTAAATTTTTAACACTACCCAGTCAATGAAAAAGGATTCATCATGGAGATATAAATAGATATAAGTCACATAGATTCCAAAATGGATCCTACACATCTATTGGGAAAGAACCTACTGATACACCACCTCTCCAATACACTCTAACAACTCCAAGGGTCCAATAAAATATTGAGAAAGCATACTCCCCCTGTTGAAATTACAGTACTTCTGATGAAGAGAAACCTTTATATTCTCATGGTCCCCAACCTCAAATTACAAGGGTATCATCCTGAAATCAAAATAAATATTTTTTTGTCCTTCTCTAAGATCATCCTCTCACAAAAAACATGAACATTTTTTTCAAGATCATTAATACATAGGGAACATAAAATTATGACTCTCCATCCATGGCCTTACAATGTAGAGAAATACATGACCTTATATACAATGACTAATATGTGTATATGCTAAAGGATAAGTGTTTTTTTGGTTACAACCATACTCAACCCAAGGAATGTGATTTTTCCAAGACCTATTGAATCCCAAAATACATGGTCGTAGTATAGCATCCTTTTTATAAAAGGTCTGTTTTTTCTGTCTATTTTTTTGAAGGGAGAAAAGTGTTAAAGTGTAACTGGGCAGTAAAATAATGATAAAATTCACTCCTTAAAATGTGGTGAAACGTAAATCATGATCCAAGTAAATGGACATTGTAAATCGATGAAGATACACAACCCCATCCCATACATTCATTTCAAAGAATCCATAGCATTCAATTACATGATCTCTATAATGTTGGTCAGCAGCATCAATCTTTCAATTTTTACCCCGATGGAATCATATCCTCCTTAAAAATGGGTTAATCCTTTGAATATTTCCTTCGATATTTCATTCCATATAACATTGGTAATATCCATGAGTGAAATAAATATATAGGAACAAGATGTTCTGACTCCATCATCTAGCATACCATACATCATTCCACAAACCCTACCATAGAAAACTTTATCCTCGACCACAAAAAAGCATCCTTAAAACATTGTACATCTTTTATACTCTTAGGTGTAAAACCAAAATAATGTTTTTAACCCCATGAAAGAGCCCCTCACTCATCAACACCAAAATATAAATCTTACCCTTAATATAAAAACTATTTTTTCATCCTATGAAGATCCCTATGGAGAATCATCCAGGACAATATTTTCATGCATCACCCCTACCATTAACTATTCACACTATGACTCCTCCACCTGCTACATCAAAGAATATCACACTAACATCTAAAACAATTATCTTTATTCATCAATCACCCTTTCATTTAAATACTTGGCTACTAACTTCTCTATCACCCTATATGATTCTACACAATCATGAAAATGTTCCATTTCAGACATCATACTCATTATGGAATCCCTAATATTCCACATTACTTTGGATTAAGAGATATAAAATTCATAGTCATTGTGGAACTCCACCAACTGCAATTTTCATAGAACTTCATCAGGATGTGAGAATATATACCTCATTCCTATTTGGTTGGTGAATACCACAAATCATTCTCCAGTGAGGTAATCTATCGACAACTTTAGTATGAACACAACCAAAAATATCTCAAAATCATGTGAATCATTGTTATATTCATTCGGATAAAACAACCAAGAACCGAAATAGATAACTGAATTTTTTTCGTTAATGAATATTTAAATCTTAAATGAGAAGTATAAAAAACATAAACATTAGCCATTATTTTAGAAACTGACGTGTTTCTTTTCAAATCAACCCCCATTCAGGTAGTCCAATTTTTTTTTAAAATAATTCAGTCTGAATAATATTAGTATATTTTAGCATCAAATATATCAATGGGGATAAAATTCTAGGTAAATAAGACATAATATTATGGTTATGTTTAAGAAACATACTAAACCTATAATAGATCAATACATTTCTTGCATCCTGATTTATCTCAATAAAAAATGAAAATCACTATATATAATCACAAATACATCCCTTTTGTCAGGAAACCGATGTTTGGGGGCACTAATCATCTTCCAATTTAGGTAGTCAAACATTTCCTAAAACTGATCAGTCAATATAAAATCCAAATCCTTCTTCATCAATCCTGTAAATGATGATACAATTGATGAGAAATCACACACAATCATGTGATAAAATCCCATGAGATTGAAAAAACTATGAACCCATACAACATTGTTATGTTTTACCCAAGAAATATAATCATTTATCAATGATATCTCCATATACACATGCTTCTAGGACACAACAAAATTGAGAAACTTCACTTACCAACTCTAAAACAATATCATAGAAAACATTCTATTAATTTTTATTGAATCGAATGACCTGTAAAATAGATATGAGATTGTAAAAGTTTCATCCACTGACATTGAGTATATCATGATTTCACTGATGAAAATATGTATGAAATAGTATAGTAACTCATGTAACATAGTGTTCTGGATCCCCATGAACACATCTGGTGTATTCGTGACACTAACAGACACAACCACAAACTTGAACTATCCATAACAATACAAAAGGAAGTATTTATCATAACATCCTTCTTCATGCTCTTCTAGTGAAATCCAGAATCAATTTTGATTGAGTAAAACCAAATAGATCCTCTCAACCAGTTTAAAATATTTCCAGTCCCTATAAGAGCATAAAATTACTTTATTATTTCTCTATTCAAACATTGGTAGTTTTTACACAAACTCAAACTATCATTTTCCTTCTTTGAAAAAAACACTAAATCTCCCAAAAAACTACACACTATGCCGAATGGAACCATTTTTACATCAGATCACTTATCTCTATCTTTAACAAAAATAAGTCAAAGGGTATCATCCAAAAAGGTACTTTGAAATCAGATAATCCTGGGGATGCAAATATATAAGGCCCCGACCTTAAACCTTACTTAATATTGAATTAAATGAATAATTCACATTGAGGATCTTTTCAGGTTTAGAGTTTTAGAGAATTAGAACATAACTATTACATCTCAAAATATTACAACGTAGACACTTCTACTATGTTTCCATAGAGTAAAAAAACTCTTAAAAAGAAACATGTGTAGTTCCATGTTTTATATAGCATGACATTCCCTTGATCCCATCCTTGACCCTATTCCACATTAAGTCCTATGAAAAACATTTCAAAAACCATGGGGTGAGCATAAAAAGCTCAGTAAGGGATACATAAAGAATGAAAACTATTAGTTTATCAAAACAACAAGTAAACCATGTATACTTTATCAAAGTAATAATTTTCACCTTTATGAAGTCATAAAAAATATTCACTGAATAAAATATCATTACTTACCCTTTTGTAACAAAAATATTACCATAAAACCCATATAAAGATCACATAACATATAAAGGTAACTTGGGACATAAACATACTTAAATTGAATAACCATACGGTCGACTTCCACACATATCACTTAGTGGAATAGCCATACAACCGACTTCCACACCCAATGCATTGGATGTCATAACGTAACCACCCATCCTGGTATTCAAGGCACCACCCTTCATATGGTTTATCACGTATCCACTCATCAAATGTCTAACTACCAATATAAAATCATAAATCATAAAACAAATATAATGGAAAGAAAACATTTACACACTTTGATCACAATATATCACATAAATATATTGACATAACAAATCCATTATAAAAACCATTTTCAATACCAAAATACGTAAAAGAGTATATGGTATTTATATCATTTCAAAAACATTACTGCTTGATGAGGAAGCCAAATACCAAATAATACTCGCGGCAGCGGAGAATTCGTTGTCGCCGCATACATACGACAAAAACAATTCTCTTTTTTCGTTTAGTAAAACGCTTCGTATAAAAAGATTCCTTTTGAAGAAACGTAAAAGTCAAAGGGTTTTATACACCGTATTAAATAAAGTGGTGTATAAATCAAAAATATGCCTCAATGAAAGGAGATTGAGACGAAGTCCCTTACCTCAGGTCCGACTTGACTCGATCGTTCTTTAACATCCTGAATAATAAACTTGAGTTAATTTCTACTTGATTAAGAACCTTTTTTAAGTTCATTATTCATTTTATATCACTTATTACCATGTTATTAACATTATGTAGTCATTTAAGTTGATAACGGTCGTTTGTCGATATTTGGTAGTTGAGTCAAAAGTGAACTTCTTACAATTACATGTTGTTCATGTGGTCAAAGGTTCATTATATCCAAGAATGGTATTAATTATTTGGATATCATATATATCATATATATCCGGAATATACATGTATTTGTAATATTACATAATCATTTAGAGGTATGAAATGAAACGCACCGTTCATGGAGACGGTAAGCCGTACGTACGCATGAATACTACTTTCATTTCATTGTCATATTAATGGAATTAAAAATAAATGAGAGGTATGTATATTTTAATTACAAATTATATTACTCATTTATATGTAACTTAAATCATATATAATAACTTTAAATCCATCATTTATATGTCCCACATATGGCATTAACGAATCAAATCACTTTGAGGGGGTGGTAGTCCGCACTTCCTAAAATGAAGATATCGCGTATACCCATAATGGAAAACGTGAAGGTGTGACATAAATAAAAAAACAGAAGCTTATGGAATATAAAAACAGATTATATATCATATATAAATATAGTGACATCTTAATGGCCACCTTTGAAGGTGTTGGAAGAATATTGAACAATTATCGTTTCGTGAGGCAGAACTTCGCCATCCACAGAAACAGTATGTTCTTTAACCATTAGATGTAGGTTTGTGTAAGTGTATCTATAAAGCCTATAATAACAACATCCTAGTATATTTAAGATACTGGATTTGTTACAAAAGAAATGAATAAAAAGAGTTTAGGGGGTTGGAAAGAAAAATAAAACAAAAGGACTCAAGTGAAGACATTACCTTAAAATCGGGTAACTCCCTTTGGTTTGAGCTCAAAGGCTTACTTGGGAAGACTTATTCCAAAAGTGAGGCTTCTAAGAGATAGATAGGGATGTGGAGAGACAAAATGGTCTGGGTTTGGCCAATCCAAAGGCTTTGGAAGTGTGGGTAAGGTGGTAGAGGTGGGGGCCTTTTATAAGGGGAGAGGAGGGGAACTCTTGGAAAGTAAAGAAATGTTACTTTATTTTAAAATTAGTTTCGTATTTAAAAGGTCCCACATTGATATTATTTGAGGATAAGGTTATAAGGGTTCGAAATATACCCAACCAATAGGTTTTTTAAAAGTGTAGTTCTTAGAGTTTAAATTATCTTTTCATTTTATTTAAATCGTTAAATAATGAGTTAATCGCTGCATCATCATGGTGCCATAAATAATTTAATTTATTTAATGTATAAAACTATAAAACAAATATCACGATTTAGTAAATAGTTTTAGATTTTTAATTAATATTTATAGTCAAAAAATCAGACTTGTATAACCCCATTTAAAAATTGTTTTAGTAAAACAACTCATGTTTGTGACATTTTTACTTTAACATTAAATAAAAAGATATTAATTTTATTTTCCTTCAAAAGTGGATCCATGGGGTCCCAAAGTTTACCCATGGATTTTCTTGGTCGTCCATGACATATCCAATAAGAGTAGGACCTGTGTCTAGGTCATTCCATATTATTAAAACATTATTTTTACCTTAAACTACACTAATTACCTCTAATCGCGATTAAAAACTTAAAAGTTACTATTCGCCAAAAAATTATTTTAATCCAATTGAACCACATTTTACTTATTAATGACAACCATGTATGTTGTATTTTTGAAATTAAAATCACAAATGTGGTAAATTTCATTTAAACGAAAAATCCGTTTTTTAAGTACCACTTAGTGGTTTCACTATTCACCAAAAATTGATGTTTTTCAGAAAAATACCAAAACTTCACCCTAAGATATATTTGATATTATGAATTCCAAAATGAAGTCCATTTTACAAAATTCAAAACATATATGTTTAATTAATTAATTTAATAATTAATTCCTGCTGTCTGAGAAAATAGCGTGTTTTTATGAAACAACAAGTATCAAAAGATTGACACTAGTTTAAGTCCGATTTCAAAGTGAAATTAATTCCAACGACCACTATTGGATTTAATGGTAAAAATATATTCTAATTTCACTTTAAAACCAATTCAAAAGATAATCTAATCATATAAATAAATTATATTAAAAAGAGGTATTGAATTAAAATACAACATTTTTCACTATTCATTAAAAAATGAACTTTATCGGAAAAATACCAAAAATTTACACAAAGTAAATTTTGATGTCCCGATTCTAAAGAAGAGTTTTATTTGGTCTAAGAGAATTTATAAGAGTGAACAAAACGATATTCGCTGACGGTTCGCCTTCAAAAGGAGATAAGTGAACCATTAGTGAAAATTAGTGTATATATGCCTAAAATTGAATTCTTTCCATATTTTAAGCCTTTATCCTGGATAAATATAAAAACATTAAAAAAACATATATAATAATATTTTAGTTATTTCTATCCATTCCTTCCAATACAACGTCTACGTGTTAACTACCATTTAAAATAATATTATTATATTACTAGTGTGCAATGTAAGTTTTCAAAGAAACTCATCGTTGCGTATCGAGTACGCTATCGAACATAGCAACCCCTTTAAAGTAAAATTAATATTTAATTCGAAAATATTAATAAATATGAAAATTTATTATTCCTTATTTACCTGGGATGTTACATCCTTTCCCGCTTTTGGGAATTGCGTCCTCACAATTTTATTCATTTATCAAAATAAGTGGGGGTATTTATCCCACATAGAATTTTCAGATTCCCATGTTGCCTCTTCAACCATATGGTTTTTTCACTAAACCATTACCTGGTGAATTACCTTATTTAGCAACACTTTCTCTCTTCGGTCAAGAATCTGGACTGGTTGTTCTTCATAAGAGAGATTCTCTCCAACTGAACTACCTCCGGGCTCAAAACATGAGATGGATCTGGCATATACTTTCTCAAAATCGAAACATTAATAACATTGTCTACCTGAGATAAACTCAGAGGTAAAGCCACTCAGTAAGCAACTGATCCAACTCTCTCCAGAATTTCATATGGTCCAATGAACCTTGGACTTAGCATTCCTTTCATACCAAATCGCATCACACTTTTCCATAGAGAAACCTTGAGAAAAATATGATCACCTACCTCGAAAGATAGATACTTCCTCCGGTTATCCGCATAACTTTTATGTCTTCTCTGAGCTGTTCTCTTGTGTTTCTGAATCGACTGAACTTTTTATGCCATATCTTCTACCAATTCTGGTCCCATCTGCTTCCTTTCACCCACTTCATCACAAAAAGCTGGAGTTCGACACCGCTTCCCATATAATGCCTCAAATGGTTCCATCTATATACTGGAATGAAAAGTGTTATTATAAGAAAAATCAACCAAAGAAATATGTTGGTCCCAACTTCCCTGATAATCCATCGAACAAGCTCGTAGCATATCCTCCAAGGTCTGAATCGTTCGTTCTGACTGCCCATCTGATTGCGGATGAAAAGCTTTACTAAAATTTAATTCAGTACCCAATGACTTCTGAAGGCCTTTCCAAAAGTTAGAAGTAAACATGGGATCACGGTCAGATACAATGGAGAGAGGAAATCCATGTAACCTGACTATAACTTTAAGATACAAACGGGAAAGGTGATCAAAGGAAAAATTATCTCGTATGACAAGGAAATGATCATATTTAGTCAAGCGATCAATAATAACCCATATTGCATTATTACCTCGAAGTGTCTTCGGAAATCCCACAACGAAGTCCATGGATATATTATCCCATTTCCACTCTGGCATTAGTAAAGGCTGAATCATTCCTTTCGGTAACTACTTCTCTACTTTAACTTGTTTACATGTCAAACACTTCACAGTAAAATCAGCAATATCTTTTTTCATTCCATCCCACTAATAATACTCCCGCAGATCCCTATACATCTTAGTACTACCAGGATGAACTAAAAACGGGGAACAATGAGCCACACATAACAACTCATTCTTCAACTGTGAATCACCAGGGACACATAATCTCTTCCCAAACCTCAAAACACAATCATTACCAATGTTGAATTCAGAAAACATACCCTTCTAAACCATCTCTACCTTTTTCTGCAACTCACTGTCTTCCCTCTGTGCTTGCTTAATTCTATCAGATAGGGATGATCTCACTGATACCTGAAACAAAATAGGAGAACTTCCTGCACCAACAACCTCTATGCCAAAGTTCATCAAATCAAAAACCAAAGGATCTCGTTCCAAACATAGCATAGTTAATGAAGCATTACTTTTTCGACTCAAAGCATCAGCCACTTTATTTGCTTTTCCTAGATGGTAATGAATTGTACAATCATAATCCTTGATTAATTCTAGCCATCTCCTCTGTCTCATGTTCAATTATTTATGAATGAATATATACTTTAAAATTTTGTGATCAGTATATATTTCACACTTTACACCATACAAATGATGCCTCCAAATTTTTAGAGGAAAAACAACAGCAGCTAATTCCCAGTCATGTGTAGGGTAATTTACCTCATGAGTTTTCAACTGACGTGAAGCATATGCAATTACCTGATCATTCTGCATAAGGAAACAACCATGTCCCCTCAATGAAGCATCACTGTAGATAACAAACTCACCATTCCTAGAAGGAAGTGCCAAAACTGAATCATTAACCAATCTTCTTTTCAACTCCTGAAAAGAATCATCACATTATTTTTTCCAAATAAACATAACACCCTTCCGAGTTAGCTTAGTCATTGGACTAGATAACCATGAAAAATTTTCAATAAACCTTCGGTAGTAACCTGCCAAACCAAGGAAACTACAGATCTCAGTTACATTTGTGGGTCTTGGCCATTCTTCAACAACTTTTGTTTTAGTAAGATCAACAGTTATGCAATTTTTTGAAACAATGTGACCCAGGAAAGAAATTTGTTGTAACCAAAACTCACACATTCTGAATTTTCCATACAGTTTATTTTATTTTAAGGTCTTCAAGATAACCCTTAAATAAATTTCTTTCTCCTATTTAGTTTTAGAAAACACAAAAATATCATCAATGAAAACAACCACAAAATTATCCAAGAACTCATGGAAAATTCTATTCATAAGGTCCATGAATACAGCGGGTGCATTGGTTGACCCAAAAGGCATAACTACAAATTCATAACGGCCATATCTAGTATGAAACACAGTCTTCAGAACATCTGCTTCTTTTACATTCAACTTATGGTACCCCGAACTCAAGTCAATCTTCGAAAAATACTGAGCTCCCTGGATCTGATCAAACAAATCATCGATATGAGGCAAAGGATAATTGTTCTTAATAGTAATGTTGTTTAAGGCTCCATAATCAATGCAAAGTCTCATTGAGCCATCTTTCTTTTTAACAAAAAAGACAGGAGCACCCCATGGTGATGTGCTAGGTCGAATGAAACCTTTATATAATAACTCTTGTAATTGCTTCCTTAACTATAAAAGTTCAACTTGAGCCATTCGATAAGGGGGTTTTGAAATTGGCTTAGAATCAAGAACTAAGTCAACAGTAAATTCAACTTCCTGATCATGAATAATGCCAGGCAACTCATCAGGAAAAACATCAAGATACTCATTTACCACTGGCACATCATTAATCTGAACAGTTTCCGTATTTTCAACAATATGTGCAAGGTAACATTCATTTCCATATTTTACTAGTTTCTCAAATTACTAATATGTTATCAAAATCAAGGGTTAATTATTGTACAAAAACTGAAAATCTTTCTGAAAAGAAACCATTTTAGCTCTGCAGTCAATCTTAGCATGATAAATAGAAATCCAATCCATGCCCAAAATAACATCAAACTCTACAAGAGGAAAAACAATAAGGTTTGCTGGTAGATTCTTTCTGCACACAAGGATAGGAAGTTTCTTATAATTCCTTTTTGTCTCAACGTTCCCTCCGGGTGTTTTTACCATAAGTTTAGGATTCATATCTTGAGATGGAATTTTCAATTTACTAGAAAAATTCTCAGAAATGAAAGAATATGTAGACCCAGAATCAAACAACACATTGGCATAATCTGAACAAACAAACAGTGTACCTGATACAACTTCATTCGATGGCCCAACATCTGCTGAAGTTGTTGGAAAGGATTCCACCACCCCTTTCTGCTTGTAGTCTGGCTGATTTCGCTCAGTTGAGTTCTTCCTTAGACACTCATTTTCATAATGACCCATTTCATTACACTTAAAACATCTTACCGCTGACTTTTCATTGCCTACTTGATCATCTTCCTTATAGTTACGAGCAATATGACTTGACTTACCACACCTAATGCACTTTCCAAACTTGGATAAACATTCTCCAAGATGCATTTTACCACACTTCTCACAGGATGGATATTTGGTTTTCATACCTCTTTGCTTCTTTGATGAATTCTTCCCTTTTGCCTGCCAACTGGACCTCTTATTCTGTTGTTTTTCAAAGATCACCTGATCATCGGCAAACTCCATTTCCACCTTCTCCGCACATCAAACAAGTTTTTCATAACTTTTGAACTCACGAGAAGCTAAATCCCTTCGATACCTTGGATTTAACCCTGAGTAAAAATGGTTTATTTTACTATCAAGATATCGTATGATGTTTGGAGCATACCTTTCCAATCGAGTGAACTTTTCTTCATAAGCATCCACTGAATCATCCTACTGCCTCAATTCTAGGAACTGGTTTTCCATCCTAAGATGAACCTCATTTGGAAAATATTTCTCAAGAAACATACCTTTGAATTCGTCCCAGTGAAGTTCATAAATCTCATCACTATCCCCGATATTTTTCACCATCGACCACCACTGACCAGCTTCACCTTCAAAACGGTAAACAACAAGACTAAACTTTTGATGTTCTAAACACCCCATGACATCAAAAATCTTCTCCAGTGCTTTAATCCACCATTCAGCTTGCATAGGGTCAGATGATCCTCTGAATGATGAGGGATGTTGCCTCATGAAATGGTCCACCACTGACATGTTTCTCTGCGGTTGATCGGACTGATCTCGTGCATGGATACCACCACCATTTATAGCCTGAGTCAACTGTGCCATTACTACAACAAACTGTTCAGTTCTGATTCCGACCATCTCAGGTTGCTGATTTGGAAGGTTGTCTTCCTCCTGATATCGTCGCAACATAGCTGATTTGTTTCCTCTTCAGAAAACCATTTTGAACATAGAAATATCTTAGGTGAAGCAACATGGTAATCTTTAAATGCTATATCATTTCAGTCATACCATAAATTACCTTATAAATTAACAATTTTCTAACTCCTAAAGTTGTCTAAAATAACCTCTGATACCAACTATAAGGCCCCGACCTTAAACCTTACATAATATTGAAATAAATGAATAATTCAAATTGAGGATCTTTTCAGGTTTAGAGTTTTAGAGAATTAGAACATAACTATTACATCTCAAAAGATTACAAAGTAGACACTTCTACTAAGTTTCCAAAGAATAAAAAAACTCTTAAAAAGAAACATGTCTAGTTACATGTTTTATATAGCATGACTTTCCCTTGATACCATCCTTGACCCTATTCCACATTAAGTCATGTGAAAAACATTTCAAGAAACTTGGGGTGAGCATAAAAAGCTCAGTAAGGGATACAAAAAGAATGAAAACTGTTAGTTTATCAAAACAACAAGTAAACCATGTATACTTTATCAATGTAACACTTTTCACCTTTATGAAGTAGTAAAAACTCTTCACTGAATAAACGATCATTACTTACCCTTTTGTAACCAAAATATTACCATAAAACCCATATAAAGATCACATGACATAAAAAGGTAACTTGGGACATAAATATACTTAAATGGAATAACCATACAGTCAACCTCCACACATATCACTTAATGGAATAGCCATACGGCCGACTTCCATACCCAATGCATTGGAGGTTGTGACGTAACCACCCGTATGGGTATTCACGGCACCACCCTTCATATGGTTTATCACGTAACCACCCATCAAATTTCCAAGTACCAATATAAAATTATAAAACATAAAACAAATATAAGGGAAAGAAAACATTTCCACACTTTGATCACAATATATCACATAAATAAATTGACATAACAAATCCATTATAAAAACCATTCTCAATACCAAAATACATAAAAGAGTATATGGTATATATTTCATTTTAAAAACATTATGTCTTGTTGAGGAAGCCAAAGACCAAATAATACTCGATGCGGCGGAGAAGTCGTTGTCTCCACATACGTACGACAAAACATTCCCTTTTGTCGTTTAGTAAATCGCTTCGTAAAAAAAATTCTTTTTGAATAAACGTAAAATTCAAAGGGGTTTGTACACCGTATTAAATGAAGTGGTGTATAAAACAAAAATATGCCTCAATTAAAGATGATTGAGATGAAGTCCCTTGCCTCGGGTCCGACTTGACAAGATCGTTCTTTAACGTCCTAAATAATAAACTTGAGTTAATTTCTACTTGATTAATAACCTTTTTCAAGTTCATTATTCCGTTTATATCACTTATTACCATGTTATGAACATTATGCAGTCATTTAAGTTGATAACGGTCGTTTGTCGATATTTGATACATGAGTCAAAAGTGAACATCTTACAATTACATGTTGTTCGTGTGGTCAAAGGTTCTTTATATCCAGAATGATATTCATGATTTGGATATCATATATATTATATATATCCATAATATACATGTATTTATAATATTACATAATCATTTAGAGGTATGAAATGAAACGCACCGTTCATGGAGACGGTAAGACGTACGTACGCATGAACGCTACATTCATTTCTTTGTCATATTAATGGAATTAAAACTAAATGAGAGGTATGTATATTTTAATTCAAGAATTATATTCACCATTTTAAGTAATATACATCTTATATAATAACTTTATATCCATACTTTATACGTCCCATATATGGCATTAACGAATCAAATCACTTTGAGGGGGCGGTAGTCTGTACTTCCTAAAATGAAGATATCGCGTATACCCATAATGGAAGCCATAAAGGTGTTCCATAAATGAAAAATAAAAAAGATTAAGGAAGAAAAAATAATATTATATATCATATATAAATATAGGGACATCTTAAAGGCCACCTTTGAATGTGTTGGAAAAATATTGAACAATCATCATTTCGTGAGGCAGAAATTCGCCATCCACAGAAACAGTATGTTCTTTAACCATTAGATGTAGGTGTGTGTAAGTATATCTCGAAATATTCTTATAAAAACATCCTAGTATATTGAACATAATTTAGTTTTTACAAAATAAATTAATAAAAAGACTTTAGGGGGTTGGAGAAGCCAAAAAAACAAAAGGACTCAAGTCAAGACATTACCTTAAAATCAAGTAACTACCTTTGGTTTGATCTCAAAGGCTTCCTTGGGAAGACTTCCTCCCATAGTGAGGCTTCTAAGAGTTATAGAGGGATGTGGAGAGAACAATGGGCAGGTTTTGTCCGAGCCAAAGGCTTTGGATGTGTGGGTAAGGTGGTAGAGGTGGGGGCCTTTTATAAGAGGAGAGGAGGGTCACTCTTGGAAAGTAAAGAAATGTTACTTTATTTTAAAATGTGTTTAGGATTTAAAAGGTCCCAAATTGATATCATTCTTGGATAAGGTGATAAAGGTTCGAAATATACCCAAAAAATAGGTTTTTGACAAGTTTAGGTCTTAGATGTTACATTATCTTTTCATTTTATTTAAATCGTTAAATAATGAGGTAATCGATGCATCATCATGGTGCCATAAATAATTTAATTTATTTAATGTCTAAAAATTATAAACAGAATATCATGATGTATGAATTTTTTTTAGATTTATAATTAATATTTTTAGTCAAAATTATGACTTTAATAACCCCATTTAAAAATTGTTTTAGTAAAACAACTCATGTTTGTGACATTTTTACTTTAACATTAAATAACATGATATTAATGTTAATTTCCTTCCAAAGTGGCTCCATTGGGTCCCCAAGTTTACCCATGGATTGTGTTGGTCGGCCATGACATATACAATACGGGTAGAACATGTGTCTTGGTCATTCCATATTATTAAAACATTATTTTTACCTTAAACTACACTAATTACCTCTAATCGCGATTAAGAACTTAAAAGTTACTATTCACCGAAAAATTATTTTAATCCCATTGAACCACATTTTACTTTTTAATGACAACCATGTATGTCAGATTTTTGAAATTGAAAACCAAAATGTTGTAAATTTTCATTTAAACAAAAAATCTGTTTTTTAAGTACCACTTAGTGGTTTCACTATTCATCAAAAATTGAAGTTTTTCAGAAAAATACCAAAACTTCACCCTAAGATATATTTTATATTCCGAATTAAAAAATGAAGTCCATTTTACAAAATGCAAAACATATAAGTTGCATTAATTAATTTAATAATTAATTCCCGCTGTTAGAGAAAATAGCGTGTTTTTATGAAACAATAAGTATCAAAAGATTGACACTAGTTTAAGTCCGATTTCATAGTGAAATTAATTCCAACGACCACTATTGGATTTAATGGTAAAAATATATTCTAATTTCACTTTAAAACCAATTCAAAATAAAATCTAATCATATAAATAAATTAGATTAAAAAGAGGTTTTGAATTAAAATACAACTTTTTTCACTATTCATTAAAAAAAATGAACTTTATCGGAAAAATACCAAAAATTTACACAAAGTAAATTTTGATGTCCCAATTATAAAGAAGAGTTTTATTTGGTCCAATAGAATGTATAATAGTGAAGAAAACTATATTTAGTGACGTTTCTCCATCAAAAGGCGATAAGTGATCCTTTAGGGAAAATTAGGGTATATATGCCTAAAATTGAATTATTTCCATATTTTAAGCCATTATCCTTTATTGGATAAATGTAAAAACATTTAAAAAACATATATAATCATATTTTAGTTATTTCTATCCATTCCCGCCAATACAACGGCTACGTGTTAACTACCATTTAAAATAATATTATTATATTACTAGTGTGCAACGTAAGTTTTCAAAGAAACTCATCGTTGTGTATCGAGTATGCTATCGAACATAGAAACCCCTTTAAAGTAAAATTAATATTTAATTCGCAAATATTAACAAATATGAAAATTTATTATTCATTATTTTCTTTAGATGTTACAAAATCTATCACAAACATGATATCAAGTTGAGGGGGAAGCATAAAAACCACATGAAAGAAAAAATATTGAAATTACTTGACAACACTAGATCCTCTAGTATATTAGAATCTATTTATTTGACAAATAAAAGTTATATAATATAAATAATGGGATACACACATCTACATCTTATACAAAAATCCCTCTCATGGACGGAAATTAAATTATGACCATCAACATATGAAAATGTGACCATAATATAAATGTATTTGAGAACAATATTTATAAAAAACAACTAATCAATACTAAGGAAAAAATTGTACAATTGTATTTGGAGAATGAAAATATCCTCACATGACTTATGATTCCCCATAATTTTCTAACATCCTTGGAAAACATTAAAAAAGATGGTTGGGCCTTTTACTAGTATTTTCATAACCATGGGAACATAAATCCCTTATACATCCAATTCCAAATAAATAACTATAGTATAAGAAAAAAATTATTTAATGTCTCACGAATCAAATAAATGTAAACAATATTAGATCCTTTATTGATTTTACCTCTTAACATATTTGTTCACTCTTTTTCTGGAACCTCGACATTATGAAACTAGAAATTCTGGGTTTCCCTACCTTGCTAATGATGGACACCTCCATGAACAATCTCAACTTAAGGTTTCTAGAGACATGGAACATCCTAATGTATTCCACACTCTAAACCATATACTCTTGACATTTTATATTCCCAATGACTTGGTTTTATATATATTATCATTGGAATCAACTGTTAAGGATAATGATGAACCTTACAACCACCACAATAATGAGCCTCGAGAACTAGTGGGAACATTTTATAAGGATGACAATAACCCCACATTTGAATCAAACTATACCAAATAACCAAGGAATATGATGTAAACCATTGGCCTTATAAATATTGAAAGGAATAAAATGAGGTGATACCCTACTGGTCAATGCCTTGAAGGCCCTGGTGATAACGATTAGTTATCCAATACCATAAACCTAAAGGAACCAAACTATTTTCCATACCATGATAACCCCCCTCATGCATTCATGATCTTGATCACCTCTTCCTAATTTTGTACCTATAAATATATGAGTGAATTTAAAGTATTTTCATTATAATGGATATAATGGTTGAGTTCCACCTAGATATGCCACCTACGAGACTCTTTGTTAGGGTAAATTTTAGTGGTGAAGCACAAAAATTCCTTGAACTTGATCCCAATATCCCAAAATGGAATAAACTATACTAAAAATAATGAAACACCTAACTCATTATTTATATCATGGAAGATTCTAAATACATGTCTTGGATCTCATTCTTGATTTCTTCTAATGAATCTTCAAACTCGTTACATTCCCCAATATACAACATCCACTAAGGAATCATTATACCCATCATATGAATAACTATGGGTGGAACATGTTTATCTTCCTATACCCGAATCATACTAATGGAAATCTCAAACTCCCCCAACCAGTGCCCTATTTATAGATAAAATATAATACCCTTATAATTTTGTAAAAATTTCCACTAAATGAAATGGACCAACTTATACTACTAACCATCCTCCTCAATTAAGTCCACCATATGAATGTCAATTGGATATTCCTTTTATACTTCACTAGTATGAACCAAACATAAATTATTTCCATGATCCCTAACTGAAAGTGAAAAAATAAATAAGAAATGTATTAAAAAATTAATTAATGTTAATTAAATTAATTAATTTTTACATCCGAAAACCACCCAATTCAGATAAGAACACAAGTTTTAATTATTCATGTACCTCTTATAAGACTATACCATGCATGAAAAACCACTGCAAATGGTCATTCAGTAGGCTCAGAGTCCATTCATTTGATTATGGGGGAACTAAAATCTTATCTCCTAGTTGGTCTACATAGCCCAATTCATATACCAAGATCAATTTGACTCATTTCCCAAGAAACCCATACAGGTTTTACTATTCCTATATCCAAACTCCATAATGTATCTCAACACAATTCCATTGATACCACTTTTCATGACCATATCACTAAAAAATTACCATTTAATGGGTAGAAATGAAGGAATAGTCTTAATGATCTTTGAGACACACCATCATTAATACTCGGTTTTACTATTAGCATATACGATATAAAAATTTAACATATAAATTGATTTTACATGAATAAATATTGTTGAATTTAGAGATAGGATATCATCAACAAATGAAAATTTCTCACATAATATAAAATAAATTTAACCATACAATCCCAAAATTCTTGTATAAAGAAATAAAATACAAAGAGTATATAAATAAATACCCAAATGATTGTACAAATGTATTATCCAAATAGATATTCAAACATTCATGGTTTAAATGTTAATCTCAATCAATAATGATTTATCTACTTAGGTTTTACCGTATAAAACATTGGAATATTTCTTAAAATATTTACGAAGCCAAACCTATGTTGGTGCAGAGCTCCAGGGGCATGGGAGTCGTAGTGTAGTGATGTTTAATATATTTTATATATTTTACCATTAATGCCCAATTCATCAATAAATGTTTGATAAATCTTGATTGAAGACTCATATCAGAAATAAGAGGTTAATGATATGTTTGCTACATGGGTTTTACCCTATGCATGATGTGCTATTTGTAGGCATTAGGTGTCAGGTCGGGGGTAAGAGTTTTTGGGGAATTGAGAAAAGGATTTTTATGTTAATAAAAATAATTTAATAAATCCATATCCGATTTTTTCATGCTTTGTAGAAGGGAGAGTAGCGGTTCCTCCCATGCTGATGAGTGACCCATAAAAAAACAAGATGAGTACATGCTCACGATTTCTACTTTTTACACTGATCGTCACCAGGTTGATGATCAACATATTATAGGTGTTCCATTGTACACAAATAATTATCATTTCACTATGATTTATATTGATATGTGAAATTTATGCCAGAAACACTTTTGATACATTGTTTTCTATGATCACTTAGATATCTACGAGGTACCCCATGGCAGTTGATACTTAGTTTTCAGTTGAAAATCAGGGGATTCATGTTTGGTAGTGGTAATTAGCATAGGGTATTTCTAATTTAAAAATTTGTAGTTTAGGGTCACACTCCATGTGTTCTTATTGTTGGGATATTTGATTTTTGATGGACTACAAGTCGTTTATAAGGAGTATGTCCCATTTAGTCATCCCAAGTTGCCTAGTCACGGATTGTTTAATGTAATTTGGTGTCAAAATACATGGCCATGTGTGAGTATAGGTCCAAAAGACATTGGCATGGTTTTTGTTGAACATGAACAAATTGAGGACATGGACAATGTGGTTGTTTTGATGGGACATGTTCTATACCTGGGGAATACACAGTGTGGAAGAAACGACTAGCTGAGCCTTGTGGGGAAGGAATTGTGTTGAGGCCCGGGTGAAGAGAAACACATTCTATAATAGGGGTACACACAGTGTGGTGTAACATGGCCGAAGATATCATGCATGGGAAAGGACACACCTAGAAGTTTGAGAGTGGTCGCATGAAATGTAACATAATTTACACTCTAGGTATTAACTTTTATATATTCTAAGTACCTTTATAGGAAACTACTAAGGGATGGTGTAGAGAGAATCATTGATTACTATGGGTTCACATCAGGTGATTACCATGTGGTATTTTCTCCATCATGAAATTCTATTATATATACATTTAAATAGGATCGTGAGTATCTTATCCAATGTAGTTTGATAGGTATGATGTGATGGTGAACACAGTATGTTCCTTTGAGATGTGGTGCAAGGTGATGGTGTGGGTTGCTTCAATTAGCAACATTTATACTAGTAGGGGGAGAGTGAGTACCCATGCTCCACTCTTATGATTTTTTTCTAGTATCTCATCCTTATCATATGATCATGACCCCAAATTGGATTCCTTTATCTAATTAAGCGTGGGATTGTTTCCATATCATATAGTGAAATTTTTGAGTCATCGTCAAATAAATATTCAAAATATATGAGAATGTATCCATCTAAAATGCCCTTAGTGATCCTCGTATCCTTTAACAATTCTAGATATTGGGATTGTGTATTTAATTTGACTAATATTTACCTACGTATTGATCCTATCCTTATTATGGAGTTTCTGGAAAGGTAAAGTGCAAAAAAATTTCACAGGACATATACCCTCTATAGTTGTTTCAAGATTTCATCTTTCTAATAGTATTGTAGATTGATGAAGTGTGTATCTCAGATCGTCCCTCTTGAGTTTCCTTCATAGTTATATGGTAATTCTTTCATAGGTGTATTTTTTGGAGTTAGTATGACCAAGACTACACAGTTGTTGATGCTCTACATAGTGATTGGTTAAATATTCATGTTTTGGGATGATACCCATTATATGTTTGGTGTTCCAAATAGTGATCATAGTGTCCCATATTGGATCTTGTAAGGGATCCCCTACCTGATTTGTGGGAGATCTACTAGGTCACTGGTTTACTTTTTTATGGTTATATCTAATGAGTGTTCTTTATTTGAAGGAATCACAAATCGTGGTAGGGTTGTGCCATAGGTTTAGTGATACCCAAGGAGTGATAAAACATGATCCATCTAGTATTGGGATTATGGGAAATTACCTTAAATACTATTGATGGGTTACATCTCTCTATTTCACACCATCTAGGGTGGGTAGGATCATGGAGTAAGTACTTGTAGATAATAAATTTGTTTGATCCTCGATTTTGTTGTCGTGTATAGATATATGGTTGGCACCATGAGAATTGGGAATCTATTGTGATTATATCTAGGATTCTTCTTTGTGACCATGAATTATATGTACTATTTATTACAAAAATATGGGGGTGATGAGGAGAATAGTCATGTAATGATGAGGATTGGTTGAGAAGTAGTTTCACATTTTCTTAGGTTCCCTCTGACTTTGGTTGAGTTAACTGGTTCATACCAGCTACTCCTTTATTTTGGTTTTTGGGGCACATACTAGGTATTTTTAAACTCATAACTATGAGGTCACTACTCATAAATGTTGTTAATTGTTTATACCAAAGTTATCCTAGATGTTACCCTGGGGGTTAGGAGCAACTGTACCATAGATCATGGTTTGATACACTAATGAGAGCTCCAGCCTACTTCTGAATGTACTCACCATCTTCTGAGAAGGTTGGATTCTTCTATAGTTTTCTTTTATTGGGATTGTATTTTTCACTTTTTAACTAATTCTTGTAATGTCAAACATTTTTTCTGGGATATAGATGTATCCATTCATTTTTTAGTAGTTTTACATTTATCTCTAATCTCTTACATGGATATGTACATGGGTGTGTACCTACAAGTACTTTATTTAATGCCTCCCTTGTGGGTGATAGGCCTACTCATCACTAGTCTCTATCCACTATTTTATTGAGGGAATGGTTGGGGAGACATGGCTCAAGCATCAGGGGGATGAGTCATCATACAATGGTTTTAGAGTGGGTTCATATTTTGGAATGATGTGTAGTGGTTATCTAGTTATAATATTCGTTTTGGATTCATCATGACAGTGTTGATGTGTTTTGGGTTTGGCTCTCAGGAAATAAAATCTAGTGTTAGTGCAGAAACCAACATATCCATTCAATATTAATTTTAAAAACATCATGTTGATTTTGAACATTAAGTCACTAGTAATGGGGAACTATTGATACATGTATCATATGTGATTGGTTTGTGGTTTCTCATATTTTTCTTTATTTAGCACAAAAAATATACTTTTGACCATCTCACATCTTGTCTTCATTCATTATTTTTATATGATGAATTCCATTGGAGATTCCCCCTACTGGTTCGAGGGTATGATTAAATGAGTGACAATGATACCTTTCATAGTCCGAGTCACTAGACAGGATCTCGTCCGAGTTGATAGATGTTAGAGCATCCACCCATTGATAAGTGAATTCATTAACCTCCCTTGCTTCATCTAGATGTGGAATGTCAATATATGCCATGGATAAATACTTTTTGTGTTAGATGATGATATATAGGGTTCAAGTGCATATCTTGAGCATTATAGGAATGTTTCACCTAAGCTCTAGTTCAAGAAAGACCGGTATATAGATTTTGTGCAAGAAAGGAGGATTCATCATTCTAAGATACCATGGTTGACACTTATTACTTTAGAGAAAAACCATTGTTATTATTTTGTGGGGTGTGGAAAATTCAAAACAGATTTTCCCACTCATCAATATACTAGTAGATGGATGGTGGTTAGACCACTTGGGAGAGGCAGTAGTTTTTGTGAGGTCCATAGAGTGGTAGGGGTGGGATAAGATATGGAGGAGAAGAAAGAGGTGGTTGATTCTTTGATTGTTTTCTACCACCACCACACCCATGTGGTCTAGTCCATGCTCTAGAATCTTGGGGAATCAGATATGGGTGATCGCAGGTGTTAGAGGTTCTTGATCTAGAGGCTCTAAGTGATTTATTTTGTATGATATGTATTCTTTCAACTTATGTTGTATTTTTGTTTTATATAAGTGTGATATTCTTTGTTTTACCACTTCTTTCTCAAGGAATTACTTGGTTATATAGGGTGTTGATGGATCCATATTGGGTTGTTGGGTTTTGTGTAATTAATTTCACATTATGGAGAGACACTTCCCCCACAATGATTCATTATTATGATGTGATACAAAACCGTGAAGTCGAGTTAGTGCCACCATATTATGATTGTGTTGATGTGTGGTAGATTGTTTACTTTAACTTTTGCGTTCAATGTGGGTTGGTGTGTTAGGGTGTTGATATAAACCTAGTTGTGATGGATAGGTGGATTTATAAAGGATATGTTCCAAGAAGAAAGGGATTTCGGCATGGAGTCTCATGTGTGGTTTGAGATATGAATTGGGAATAATTTTTCATAGTTGATGTTTTCACAAAATCCTGGGAGAATTTTTTCTATGAGAAGCACTTTTTTGAACAACTAAAACCAGTGGAATCCTTTTCATTTATATTTTGAGTTAGTAGATTTCCATATTTTTTTTGTTATTTTTGGTTTTGTGAGGGCTTGTAAGAAACCGCTTGTTTACATGGGAGACCATGTGTATGCATAATGGAATAGGTGTTTCATGTGTATGAGTGTGAATTAAGATTCATGGATATAGTGATACTCAGGGAAGAGAACCCACACCCATGAATTGAAATATTCTATTCCCATATGATATAATATAGTTCTTATTGTTTTCAAGTTCATGTTACTATTTGACCGGATCCCTAACCCTTTTTTGGATTATTCACGGTGGTCCCTAGGAAGGGTTTTAGTTGGTTCTTACAAGGATTTATCTATCTAATTTTGTTTAGTAAAGTTAAAGAGTGGTACACATCATATGATTTCCCTTGTGGTGGAGGTTAGTGAGAAATTTCTCTTATATATTGTTGATGGAACTTATATTTTGTAGAAATTCATTGAGGGGATGGTGTCGATAGACATGTCATGTGATATGGTGTACACGTTGTGTTCTTACCTTAGGACCATTTCACCCTTTTTATATTATTTTTATGGAATAATATAGAAGAACCCATCTCTCCTATCAGAAATAGTTTTTCGCAGAGGACACAATGGGGGGGGGGAATATTTGGCCTTCGAGATGTGACACAAGAAGGTGTTGTGGGTCACTTAGGTTAGTTATGATTCGAATAGATGTTGTTGATTGAGTTAACTATGTATATTCCAATTTGGGTTTTCAGAATCACTTCTTCATCATAGGTTCCTAACCCCCACCCCCTTTGGATTCCTTGAGCATGTGCATATGGGACTGTTCTGATATTCTGTAGTGACTTTTCTCTTTTTGATTTCACTACAGATTTAGCATCATGGAGAACACATCCCTATGAGAGGACCAGAGTGATCCCCACATAATTTCATACATTTCACTGTTGGGTTTTTTGAATCAATGTGAGAACATTTTTTGTGAGAATCCATCCACAACACATGATGATTTTCCAAATAGGTTACAGAGACTCCATTGATCCCAGGCAGAAAACAATATATCTATGTATCAAGATCTTATCAGTCTAATGGTGTTGTAATCTAAGGATATACGTGTCTCAATTTAATCCCATAATTTTCCTTTATAGTTATAAGTTTATTCATTCCTAGGTGGATTTTTTCAAATCAGTGTGACCATCATTACATAGGAATTGATCCACATATTAGCAGTTTATTCCATATTTGGGTAACGGTACAATACCCATTTATGAGTCATGATATCTAGATAGTGTTCTTATTATTCTCCAGTGGATCATGGTAGGGACCCACATCCTGAGTTTTGGAATATCTGTTAGGTCACAAAGTGACTTTCTCTAGGTATATATCCAATGAGCGTGCCTTCATGGGTAAATACCACCAATGATGGAAGGTTTGGGGAATTGAGTTAGTTATACATGATGAGTGATTAGATGCATGACATTTTGGAAGGGGAGGATATGACATTGACATCATGATTTTTATTATATTAAATCTCTCATTATTACCCCATCTAGTATATATATGATCATGGTGGAAGTTATTCTAAACATGTGTCCCATTACAACCTCGAGTTGGTTGTTGTGAACATCTGTATGGATGGGACCATATGTCTTTGTTATTTTCTGAGTATATATGTGATTATTTTGGGTGAAATTGTTGTATGTGTTATCTTCCTTAAAATACCCTCATATGATGAGCTGACATGTTCTGTATAGTCATGGAGTTGTCGATATAGAGTTTCCTTCTATCTTGGGATCCCTCTGCCTTTGGTCAAGTTTAATAATGCCTATCATTTAATCTATATTTTGTTTCGGTTTTTGTGGGTCCTACTAGGTATTTTTATAAAAACCATTATATGGGTGTTTCCCATAAGTTGTGACTTATGAAGACCAATGGTAACATTGAGCATACCCTAAGGGACTAGGAAGGGTGTATCATATAGTTGGGCTAGATAGACTAAGGATTATGATGGAATTTCATTTGGTAGTAGTCCCCTCCTTCTAAGTAGGTCAGACTCCTCTTTAGTTTTTTTGTTGGGTTTGTATTTTTTTATTATAATCACTTTCTAGTACCATTATAAAATATTTGTGGGAAATATATGTATGCATTAATTTTTAAGTATTATTAATTTTATCTCTATACTTTTTCATGGTCATATATTTGGGTTCATATGTAAAGGATCCCTGTTCTTATGAATACCATTTGTGTGATATAGATACATAACAATATTCTCATTCCCTAGGTCTCAGGTATGTGGGATTAGGGAGTTTCTGTTCTAGCCCTTTTATGGCATATTTTGATCAATATCTTTCAAGATATATAAAAATGGGTTATATATGTGTTGGGTGATCATAAAATATATACTCTAGATGATCATACCCAATTTATCTCAAAAAAATGTCAAAACATCCAACTATTGCACCAGTTGGAAAACAAGTGAACCAACAACACATAATCAGGTATACAAACCAATATCATCCTCACCATGGAACTCTCAACACAGAATCAATCCTTTTATAGTAACATAATACGAGTCATATCGATTAAAGGAAACCCTACACCTCTTTCCCTAAAAAATTCCACTCTCACACACTAATGTTTTATGTCCCAACACTCCCATCCTTTCTATAAAATAATTCCCAAAGACACCTTCATCATTATATCATGCTAATCACCACAAATGAAATGATAAATCACATCCCACCAGAAGACACATACTTTACCTCATCATACCACTAATTCCACATTCAATTTGTCATCACAACCATATCCTTCCATTTCCATTTTCATACTACCTGAGTAATAGGGTAACATGATCATGATGGACATAAACCCCATACCCTCAATATAACATGCACAACCCAACTATGAACCATATCATGCAATCATTAACCACCACCACTACTGATCTTTTTGGCTTTTGGCTCACATATTACATGTGTATCAATATTAACTAGAAGGGGGTGCGGGGAGGATAGGGTGTCCATCTTTCATTCCCAACCACAATGGTTTTTGGGAAAAGAACCCCCAAAAAATTGACTGTTAGCACATAGTTTTTGATTTGGGTGGGGGTGTATACAAAACTAAAAATGAAAATACAGTATAATAATAGTCACACACATGCCCAATGTATAGGTTTGAAATATTAACATAGTCACAACATACCACATAACCTCAAATCCTCATGACATCCTCAACATTTATTCGCGCATCTAAATGCATTATACCGCACAAAAAATCTATAAATAGTGGACATAATCCCTCATTTCTCTTCATTTGAATACATTTATATATTTCTTGACAACCAAAAATATTAATTTACCAAGCATATTTATTTCATTGTTAATGAAATACTATAGTAACCACACATTCGATTATAATTAAGAGTTCATTAGTGATCCCAACCAATTCCATTTATGTTTCTTATTTATTATTTACATATCATTCCAACACATACTCTTAATTCCAATGAACCCTAAATATTAGCCACCAAAAATCAAATCCACCACATGTCACAAAAACAACACATCCCAACCACCACACTAGACAACCACATATCTGATACCTTATGTTAGTTATAATAGAGGTTATTTCATCGTATTTAATTCTTTATTTCATGTTTATTCTCAAGACAAACTAGATTCCATGAGAAACCAATTAATTAATGGGGTGGGTTATACTATCATATCTATTTTATATTTAGTGATTAATATAAATAAATACAACTTGGTTCACCAATTTCTACAGCCACAATAACACCATAACATAATCCATAACTATTAAAATTTGTTTTCAGGATCAAACAAGTAGGAAATAAACCCAAAAAAAATGAACACCATTAAATTTATCCCTTATCACCCATAAACATCAATTAAACTATTTCATTATCTTTATTATGATATTTAATATCATCTCCATAAGGTTAAAAAAATAATGATTCCAGGACATGTGATATTAAGGGAGGAAAGGTGTATAATAGATTATCTCGATTGATGGTTTAAAGGAAAACAAATGAAACCAAGGATCCACCAAAAAAATTAACAATATAATCACAATAGGATTAAAATTCCTATGAATCCTCCATAAAATTAAAGGATAAAATAAAAAAAACTCATAGATGTATGATAAATATAATGAATAAGGAAACAAGATGAGGTATAGTAACCTTGAGCCAAAAAAAAACAATCCAAATGATCCAAATGAATAAATAGATTTCAAAACCCAATGGAGGTGACTAGTGAAGTGAAAAATTATTTTGGTTTTACCATGAGTTAAGGGAACGTTTAGATATTAAAACAAGTGGGTATCCAACCACCTATTTATAATCCATTCTAATTGGACTCCATTATGATTTAGTGAAAAACAAAAACACATATTGTTGGTCTAGTCAATATGACATAAGAAAATTCCACGTGAGATCCACATTTTATGCTCACATTAAATATGTTATTTGAAAAGCACAATTACCTAGTCCTTGGGAAGGTCCAATATACATGGATTCTTCCATATTCTTCCACAGTGAGGGGCCATGTGGTAGAACTAAGTAGTTTACAATTTTACCCTCACAATACTGATGGTTGTGATATGATGACCCTATTAAACCTATTTAAGATTGGTTATCTATAAAAATTACATTCCCTATGACAATCCCTCCCCATGGTGTTTCTATTTTACCCATTTAACAGGGGTATACATCCATACCAATAGGCCATTCTCCATATCTATTATTGTCGTTTCACTTGTTCTTGTGCCATTAAATGGCCAATGAACCAAGTCCCACATCTAGATAACAACTAAACCCCACAAAATAATCCCCCACACAAAAATGTAAATATGTAGGACTATATAATGTTACATTATATTTATTAGATATCCATTTTCTACCTAACTCTCGACTAGTCATTAAATTAAAATGTCACATCTGTTACATGCGAACTATTACCTCTATAAGAGGCATGATCCATTATTTTTAACCTACAAGCATGTATTGTTAATAGGGGGTTTTGATTATTAAATATTATATTTTAATAATAATTTTTCTTCTCAAGATGAATCTATTTTATACCTTCTTAATGTTCGATTGAAAATGAGAACATCTCTCATGTGTGCGTGTAGACTACCACCTCAAAAATGTATCATATTTCATTCTAAATAAATACCATAATTATTAAACTAAATAAATTTAAATTTTATTTAATTAATAAAAAATATATAAATTGAATAATTATACTTCATTAGTGGAATTATTATAAATTAACAATTTTTATAACCTCACACACCCATTGATTATAAAATTTCATGGTTGGGCCCGTTTAACCACACACAAAAATAATGAAATAAAATTATATCTTGGACTAATATGGAAACATTAATATTAAAATTATTAGAAAAAAATGAATAAAAAATATTTGTTTCTATGTTTCAGAAATTTTATATCTATATTTAACTTATTATTAACATACCACACATTTTCATTAAAATTTAATGGAACAAGAATTTCATTGATTTCATCTCTGTAAATCATCACCAAAACTCACATGAAATAAAATTGGAACTATATAATTCATTATAAAACTTATATAAATTTACATTATATTATATATTAATGAATAACGTGGTATCTATGAATTATTATTAACTATAACATTACAAATAATGAGAAAACAAATTACAAGTACAATCATTTAATGATACAAATAAATTATAAATAAAAAGTAAATTGATAATAAATGATAAAAAAATTTAATATAAAATTTAATAGATATTAATAATCGTATTATATAAGATATTAGGATATTTATGTTTTTCATTCATGAGTTTAGAGAATCTTTAACAAACTGTGAATACAATGTAAGGGTGTTCCATCTCAATTACATTTCCTGAAACATGAATTTTTTTACACAAAATTACATTTAAAAGATGTGTATAATAAATATTGGATATATAATATATTTAATTGTATTTAAATAATTTAAAATAATGTTTAATTTGAATACATATATTTCAATGTCTTTATATTAACATTTTTATTATATTGTACATGTACCTCCACTAAAATTTCATTCTATGAGAGTTGTTGAATACTCACAACTTGTTTAATTTTATATTGTGTATAAAAATAAATGTAATTAAGTTTTATAATTTTCTTAATGAAATTATTTGTATTTAAAATTCCATATTTTTTATATCAATCACTGGTTAATGATTTGAAATATAATAGAGTTTTAAGGGACATTGCTAACTAAAACCCCATTATTTATGTTATAACACATTATATTGATCTACACGCTTATATGATATTTTTATTATAAAATAATATTTTATATTTAAATATTACATTATCTCTATGGAAAATTACATTCTTATTTAAATTAACCTCCTTGATGAATTCATTCCCCAAAAAGTATGACATTATTAAAAATATCTAATTCTATTTAAAAATGTTTTTTGGTCTATGCCTATATTTTGTCATCTTATAAATGATCTTCTTTTTGGAAAAGTAATTTTGAGATAACTATAATGGTAATCATATTTCCATGTTCATTTTCTAAATGGTTTTTATTACTCTTTCTATGAAGCAGGTTTTAAATATGGAGAATTAAAAAAATTAAAATTATTTCCTTTCATAATAATATATTTTATATTTTACTCCAAATTTCATTAGGATAAACTTTATGAAATTACAGGGATAAATTTCAGAATATTAATTTCAACTATTATGTTTGTTTCGAATATATTAATTTTTCTCTTTTTGAAATTACTTTTGAATGTTTTTCTGTAGGTTCATTTTTTATATTAAAATTATTTTTTTCAAAAAATATTCTTTAGTGTTTTCTATGTGAACAAGTTATTTTAGGACCATTCTACTTTATAAATATTCATCTAAATTTATTAATATAGTTCTGTCATCCTGATATTTTAAGAAAAATATTATTTAAATTCATTGATATCATAATTTACATGAAATGAAATTTTTATATTGCATTATACAGAATAAAGAGTTTATATTTTTTTCAACATAACATTGTTATTATTTGATAGCATTTCTTCCACAAATGATTGTGTCTTACCAAAAAAAATATGTTATTAATATTATTTATTTCACATAATAGTTATCACATAGTAATCATAATAGAGGGAATTAATATTATTAACTAGATAGTGAATATATTGTTTACGCTTGATATTAAAATGAATCATTTGGCGACCATTTAATTTTATATTTAAATGAAATACAATTGAATATGAAGGAAGGGTTTCTATTAAAAACAATTTTTATAGTGCCTAATCTGAATAAACAGGAGTAATTACTATCTTTGAAACATATTAATGAAGTTTTGATTTTATATATTTAAACAAATCTTTCAAAATTTATCCAATATGTTAGATAGGACAATGGAAATAATAAATTCAATTTTAAATATAAAAAGTGGTATATTTTTTAAAGGATGTTCAACAACCATTTAATGGAATACCTATTATAAAAAAATTGAAAAATTTATAATTTCAATTCTAATAAATAATCATCATTTTTAATAGATAATATCAAAAATTACTTTTAAATATTTTTTTTGACAACTTTCATATTTTGTTGAATTGTGAATCACACTAAATTTTAATTTAAAACTAATTTTTCATCAAAATATTTTAATCAATTATATTATATTTTTAATTGGATTTAATTTATAATTATTAATAAACATTATATGATATAAACTATATTAGTTCATTAAAATCTATTTCACATTCAAATTTAATATAAAAAAATTTCATGTATTTTATTTTTTCTATGGAAAATGCCAATGTCTAATCCCACATAAAGGAATAAGATTTATTTAATTTCTACCACTTTTGTGATTGGAATTTGGACTAATATATTCCATATTTGTAATCACAGTAATATATAATTTATATTTAAAAAAATGTTTTCTACAAAAAATAAATGGGAAATTAATTAAAATTAATTAATGTGATTAATTTAAAAACGACCTTAATTAATTATTAAAAATAGAATATAAGGTGTAGAAATTAATATAAACGTGTAAAAAAATAATTTTCTAGACCTATTGAAACCATTCCAACTATAATGATCTATAATGATTCATTTTTTACCCTTTTGAGGCAAGTAAAATGAGGGGAGCACTCTAATATTTTCAAGAATACCCAATGTGTCTTTTTAATATCTTATAAAGGCCACCTATCCTCCTCCCATATTCACACCACTAATTTCATTTAGGATCCTCCAAAATATACCATAATATATCATATCATCACAGAAGCCCCACATTAGGCAAAAATCAATTCTATGATGTCCTTTAGTGCAAACCAAAATGGGTTAACGAAAAAATAGGTAGCACTCTGTAACAACCACATATGGTTTAATTCATTCTCCACCAATTTAATTAATATTATTCAATGACTATATAATAAGAATAGAATACTGAATATACTAATATATCTTTATGTTATGTTTTTTTACCTAAAATAACACACTTCAATCAGCTGGGTAATTAAATCCCCAAACGTTTGTACAATGAAATACCGCCTCGCGAAACAATATCGTTTTTTTACATTACCACCTATTATGGTTTGGAATTAAGATTGATATAATTTCTTCACATTATATATATTTATATATATTATTTTTAAATTTTTTCATTCCTCATTATTTATTATATAATACATACCTTCATTATTTCGATTTTTTGAGAATACTATAACATCATTTTTGGATGTATGGACTACCACCACCTCTAAACAATGTGATACGTTCACCCTTTACATGGAATATATTAATAAAGGATTTAATGAACATGTAACACATAAATGACATATTTATGTTATTAATTTGGTTATCATATATCCATAAATATAACATATAAATTTTTTCTTTCCATTTCACATAATGAAATAGTCACAACGTCGTTCAAGGATGTTTGGAATGTTGTTTCCTAAAAGCGATGCGATTCTACCTTTTTCAATAAAACATCATATTAATTATATATATATAATATTATATAATTATATAATAACTTATTTTTTATTTAATGGTCATTTTGGAATGATAAATGTCACTTTACATCTTTATATAATGATCATGGAAAAATCAAAACATTACGCATACGTGTGTACGACCTATCATCACCATGATCATAACGTCTGTTCATTTTTCATAACCACCATTCATGTATGATATTAAAATTATAATTGATTTAAAAATGTGTTAATTAATAAATTTTTTATCATTATTTATATATTTAAATAATGATATTTTTTTTCTGTAGTTGTTCCTTCAATGTTAGTTTTAAAACATTAGGCGAATATTTTGAAAACATCAACCATAATCATTATTTATTATGTAATTTTATATAAAATTTTTTTATGTAAAAAAATTAATAATAAACATGTAAAAGTGTCTTATGTAATTAAATTATTAAAATAGGTTTTTTATTTAAAAATATATTGCACAATCATGACAAATCAGACTCAATGTAAGGGATTCTTGTCTTGCTTTTACTTTTCTGAGGCATACCCCATAATCTCCACATGTTTATTTTTTCATGGTTTATATAACATCAATATTATATTTTATATAATTAATAGATTTATTTTCATGATATTTAATGTGTCATTTATTATATTTATTTCATTGGTATTGTGACATAAATGTTTCCAAGTAGTAAGGTATTTCATAACACAATTTACACTCATTTGGTTAAATTTATAGGTCATTGGTTTAGTTATGCCATGAATATTTATGGAATAACCAATGATTTTATATAAATAATTTCCATTTTTATTTTTCGAATTTACATGTGTAATAAATATATATCTCATTGTCTTATTCTCACTCCAATTATATGATCATTGTGTGGTATTTTCACCTCACTTATTACATCTTTGAGATAAATATCGTATTCATGACTTACATATTTTTTATTGTGCATTTACTACCCCATTTGATATATTATACCATGTATTATAAATATTAATTGTATTTACATTTTTCATTTGATTATTATTACTTGTGGGGTTTCTACTTCATTTATTACCATAGTTGCAAGGGGTTCCATCTCAATTTACATTCCATTGGGAATTATTTTTTATTATTCACATAATTACTTTTATATGGTCTATATACATCCCATTAATGTATTTTATGTTGTTTATAAATTAATTTATGGGGATTTACATATCCAATAGAATATATCTCTTTAATGGGGTTTGTGGTTACAAAGTTACCAATGTGGATACATATTGTGATAATGATTTCCATTCATTGTAATGATTGATATGTTCTACAACTATATTCTTTTATAAGTTGTATATAATACCTCTTAGAAATTTTATATCATTATCATTTTTATTTTAATGATATTACAAGTACCATGTGATGATATTATTTCATTTGGTATTTTCATTCAAATGTATCAACGTGGAATGAGAATCATTGGATTGTTTAAAGATTATTTTCCAAACAAATGATTCTAATGATGTTTTAAGGGAATTACAATTCATCCAAATCAACAGACCTTGTTGCTAATTATCCTACACTGTGGATATTTTTCTTTTATACCAACTTCGTTCATTATTTGTATGGATTTTTATTTTTTCAAAGAGATTCTAATGAAACTGGTTTCATTTAAAAGAGTTGCTTATGTCTTAAAAAGATAGTGGGGATATACTTGTAATTATAATTGGAATATTATTTCTTAAATTAAGTGTTTTAAAACCAATTTATTTTCCACGGAGCACTCAGGTTTCAATGATATTTTAATTTAACCCATTACTTTTTTCAAGGGTTACTCATGTTTAAAATAGATTATTATTTGAACCATTTCATTTTCATTGGTTAATCATGTTTCAAATAGTTATTTTTGGAACCCATTCATTTCCATGGGTTACTCATGTTGGAAATATATTATTATATAACCCATTTATTTTCCATGGTCCAATCATGATTCCAAGTGATTTTATTGGAACTTTTTCCCTTTAAATAGGTTAAAAATATTTTTGAAAAATTAATGGTTGATCCAATGTGTTTTTATTATTTCTTTTTGTAACACCCCAAGCTTCCATGGTACAGTTCTCTTTGAATAATACAGTAGCATGTGTTGTACGCAACTTCGAGTTCTAACACACTCCACAACCAATCAAACTAACTCTTATGAATAGTAATACCCAATTTTTGAAATTTTATAAATTTTATCATTCAAAATGGAAGTCAGTTTTTGGATTCGGTATATCAAAATTATCTTAGGGTGAATTTTTGTTATTTTTCTACAAATATTAAATTTTTGATGAAGAGTGAAAAAACACTAGGTTATTGTTTAAAACTGAAGTTTTATTTAATAATTATTTATTTTATTTAAATTTAATTAAGGTGAAAATATATACATAATACCTAAATATGTTAAATGTAATTCATTGGAGTTAGTTTAGAATAATTTTAGATATATAAAATGATTATCAAACTTTTCACCATCTTTTACCCAACTCCAATGGGAATTTACAAACTCACATAAAACATAATTTTACCACATATGTGAGGGGAATTTCAAAAATCCAAGAGGCACAGTTAATATCAAGGAGTAAATTGTGGTTCAATAAGATAAAAATTATTTTCGGCGAACAGTAACTTTTTTACTTTTATTTACCACGGTTAAAAGTAAATATGGTAATTAATGGTAAACCTGCTATTATTATTACCCTAACACACGTCCTAATTCTATTGGATAAGTATAATTCGACCAAAAACAACCTTAGGAACAATTTATGAACCTCTTTGGTTTACTTGGATTAGATTATGATATTTATTATTATTTAATTCAAAGAAGAATTAAAAGAGTTAAAATCAAAGTGTAATAAATATAACATTTTTAATATAGGGTTATACATAAGATAAATTTGATTATAAATATTCATTATAAAGATAAAAATATTCCCTACATAATTGTATTTTATTTTTAATTTTTAGACTTTAAATATTTTAATTTATTTATGACACAATGGTGATTCAGTAATTACCTAATTAATGAAATCTTAAAATAATTGATTTTATAAATATCCAAATCAATGTAATTTGAGACTTTTTATGAATTTAAATAATTTTATAGTTTAATATGACATGTTAGGATTTATTAAATGATTTTATTTGCAATTAATATAGTTGTTAGAACTTTAAAAAAATCAATTATTTAATAGTGTCAAAATCGACATAAAGGAGTATTTAAAACATTATTATATTATTAATTGATATTAAATTACTAAAAATATAAATTTCATCCAAATGACTTATATAAGGTTATATATATTAATAATTAGCCACTTGGGGTTATCTTGTCTTGTTATAGTAATTTTATTAACCATATATATAAAAATACAAAGAGACATGGTAAATGTAAAACTATTTAACTAAGAGTTAAACATAAATGATAAGGTTAATTTAGTGACCCAAACCTGTATAAAATCAATTAGATGAAGGGATTTAAACCCATACCCATGTTAACCTAGAAATAATTCACTTTGGAGCCATTATAAACTAAATATGAATTTATTATAAAATAATATTTCAAGTTTTTCCTAAGGTGCCGCTCACCCCTCTTATAAAAGGGCACTCACCCTTCTCTCAAATTCATACCTTCAAAGCCTTTTGGTTCCACCAAACCATACCCAAATATCCTCTCAAATTACCTCACTTAATATTATAGGCCTTCCTTTAGTATGAAAGAAACATAAGGAGCCCTTTTGATCCAATCAAAAGGAAGAACCTAAAGAAGAGGTAAAAAAATAACCACCTATTTCAAGTTCCTTTCTTCTTACATTTCCTTTTTCCTTGTTGTATCCATTATAAAATAATAAATCTTATATCTTATATATAATTTTATGTTATTATAAATATGGTATAACCAAATTCATTATTCTATCCATCCCATGAATGACATGTCACTATACGTGCGTACGTACGACGTATAGTCTCCACATCGTGGTGTAATTGTTACTCAATATATTATTATTTTGATGGTTATAATAATGATGTCTAATTCATGTAAATAACAAATATAACCTGATAATTAGTCTGTATATATGATACAACATCCAATTATATATTATTTTAATATCAAAAGAATGATATTGTCACTCGTGTGTACGAACAGACTACCGTCACCACGAACGCGATAAGACTCATTCCCCATATTATCCATTCAATACTAATTTTCATTTGATGATTAATGATAATGTTTGAGAACCTGATATCATTTTGGATATGAATAAGATACAGCCTATAGATAACAAACAGGGCTTATGTAACAAACATATAAAATAAAACGATTATGTGAACACCGGAAACGATGATAATACTAAAATATTATTATCAATGAAATATTAAAAATTATATATGATATCATGTTTATGTATATGATTATTTTATAATTTAATAACAATTATTTAACTATTATATTGGAGGTTAACCTACCCTCTATCAAGGAAAAGTACAAGGTAAGGGTTTATTTCACATTCTCTTCATTATCCGAGGTTGTTTATACGTAATTATCTACTGGGATCTCTTTATCATCCACATCCATGTTTCTTAAAAATGTATTTCAAAACATTCATATTATTTTATAGACTATGGGTTAAATTCATGTATACCATTGTTTGATGTTTTATAAGATTATAATAAAGGAATCATTCTATCATTTTCCAAACAAGATCCTTTTTAACTTTTTTGACAGAATTTAGGTAAGAAGGTCTTTTTTAACTTATACTCTGGGTGTGGCTATTTTTAGCAGTTATAAAATCGTCAAAGCTTCCCATACATTCTTATAAGAATATTTTAAAAGTAAATGTTTCTTTTTTAATCATGTGACTTTTTAATGATTTCAAAAAAGATATATTTCTCTCAAATAGTTTTTATTTCATATATGTCAACATCCTTTGATGGATTTTACACTTATTTGAAGGTGATTTGTTATGATAAAAATTTTCCATATTGTATTGAAGGGTTTTTTATATGTTTGATTGTGGATATGTAATTTTTATACCATCAATGGTTTATAGATAAAGTATTTAAATTTTTTATGCGAGTTTAATATGAATGTTTATGTTATGTTTAAACATGTTCATATGAGGAATGTATTGGACATAGTAAGTGACGGGTGGAGCCCGCTATAGCTTCTTGATGCATCAGTAGGTCTAATGTGGAAAAATAGTGTCTTGGCAAAAGGCCTTGGAAAAATATTATTTTTAGTCTTGGGACAAGGTGTTTACTATGTGGTTATGATAGTCTGGCATTATGCATTCCATCATTATGAAAGTGGTTATTGATATTGAATTTGATTATTGGACTAGTAAAATATCCATGACAATAACTAAATGGAATTATTTCCATTCATTTTTTCCATATTATATTGATGTTGAAGTTTAAAAGGCTTTTCTTTTACATATACATTGCCTTAAATTTTTATGCTTATTTATGAATGTTTCTGCTATATTGTTATCCTTACTGAGCATATGAGCTCACCCCTTTCAATGTTTTATTTTTCTTAGGATGTGAAGAATTATTTTATGACTGACCTATAGGGATATTCTGAGGGAATATTAGTGTGGACTATGGATACTATGTTGTTGTAGTTTTCCACTTTACGATGTTATATGGGACTTATGAATGTATCTAATGTTTACAAGGCTACTAAACTAATCGATATTTCGAGACATGATGTTTTTTTGATCATGAAAATGTTATGTAATAATGCACTGAATTTAGGTAACTGGGGTCAGGGCGTTACTTTTGGTATTAGAGGAAGTTTATTACAAACCTTGGAAGCAATATTTAGATAAACTCTGATTAGAGCACATAGACCTAATATGGACATTGAGGATTAGTATAGAAGAACTTCCTAGAATTTCGGCATTGTAGATATTTTGTGAGTTTTACAAGCAGTACATCCCTGTCTGGATACAATCAGGTAGAGGTGGCACTGGCACAGTTGTACCTAGTGGTAAAACCCGAGAACACCACATTGAGATAGACTCGAACGGGAACTCGTGCACGACAATGAGCCTTACTGCACTCTTGGTTACGACACTCCCAGGGTATATGCTCAGGATAATTATCATTTTATTTAAAAAACATTATGAAGGGTTTATGATTGTATACATACTTAATGAAAACATTTTCTTATTATTGATTATATCAATAAATAGTTCAATTTATGATAAGTGTTTCACAGGTATAGAATTATGTATTTTTATTCATAAACTGATCTAGTTTATGCCATTGTTTAGAAATGGCGCCTAGTGTAAGGAATGGAAACCCTATCAATGCACGAACTCCATGTAGGGATTTCCCTCCTACTCAAGATAATTATAGTGGAGATGATGATGCATTTGGTGTTGATCACCTAATCACCATACTGGGACAACTCACTCAAGTTATTTATAATAAACTTACCCATTTGAAGCAACCTAATCTGCAGCATTGAGGATCAATGTTAGATCACTTCATGAGGCAACAACCACCAAAATTCAATAAGGGTACAAATCCACTAGTAGCTGAGAAATGGATAAATTTCTTAGAGAAAATATTCCACTCCATGGGGAGCAGCAAAATGGAAAAATTTGTCATGGCAGTTTACCGCCTCACTATAGATGCTGATCAATGGTGGTCATTGATTCAAAACCTGAAGGAATATGATGAAGTATCAAATATGTAATGGAGGGAGTATAATGATATTTTCATTGAAAAATACTTTCCACATGACCATCGAGTGGATATGGAAAGAAAATTTCTGAGTCTGAGGAAAAAGGAGGATGATAATGTTGCAAAGTATGAGTTTAACATTACAAGGCTAGCAAGGCATTCTGTGGATTATATATGTAACCCATTAAGTAAGATTGATCGTTTCTTTAATGGGTTAAATCCATTTCTCCATCGTGCATTAGTCTCACAATACTTCTCATTGTACGAAGATATTTTTTAATGTGGTATGAAGACAGAAAAGGAATTCTCTAGGTCCTATGACATTAAAAAATTACAAGAGAAGAAGAGATCTGATGATCACTATAGAAATGGAAATAAGTGGAAAAAGGGAAAAATTGAATATCCATACTACATTAAATGTGGAAAGAAACATCCTGGTACTTTCATGAAGGGAATTGGAGTCTATTACAAGTGTGGTGAAAAAGGCCACCAAGCTCATGATTCCAAGGGGAAGAAATAAGCTACCGATGTTCAATGCTAAAAATGTAGGGAGATGGGACATTATGCAAATGAATATAATATGCGTCAGGAGAACATACCTCAGAAAATTAAAAGGGATCAAGCCCAAGCTTATTGTATCACTACTGTTGAGGTAGAAGCTCCGAAAGACTTGGTGGCAGGTAATTTAATGGTTTCCTCCAGTTTTGAAAATTATTTATTTGATTCTAGATCATCGCATTGTTTCATATCTTCCATGTTTTCTAAGAAAATTAGATATTTCAAATTTGATTTCACAAGGGAGTTGTCAGTTAACACTTTTAAGGGAAGTATCATTTCTAAAGAGTTATGTGAATAAGTTCCCATTAGAACATATAAATGTTCATTATCTGCTGATCTCATCGTCATACTTATGATTGAGTATGATATAATCCTCGGTATGGATTGTCTTTTAGACTATGATGTGAATATTTATTATAATAAGAAGGAGTTTATGATTTTTGATGATGATGATGAGGAACATCTCATATTAAGAGTATAATGGTCACCACCTAATTCTTATCTAGATCCACCCTCAGTAGCTAAACTAAATTCAATTATTTGAGATTAAGAGAATGAAATAAATATGGATGAGGAAAGGAATGTTCAAATAGAGTATGTAGCTATTGTGAAAGAGTATGTTGATGTGTTTCCATAAGATTTACCTAGAGATCCTCCAGAATAAGAAATTAAATTTTCTATTGATTTAATTCCTAGTTCAAGGACCATATCGAAGAACCCTTATAGAATGGACACTATGGAATTTGTGGAACTAAAGAAACAACTAGTGGAATTGAGTAATAAGGGATTTATTCACCTTACTATTTCTCCATGGGGAGCCTCTTTCATTTTTGTTAAGAAAAGTGATAGATCTATGAGGTTATGTATGGACTAGAGGGAGATCAATGCTATAAAAATAAAGAACAAGTACTCCCTACCTTGCATTGATGATTTATTTGACCAATTGCATGGAGATAAATACCTTTCAAAGATTTAGCTTCGATCTGGATACCATCAGTTGTGTGTGAAGAAAGAAGACATTCTGAAGACATCATTTCGAACCAGGTACGAGCATTACGAGTTTACAGTAAAGCCTTTTGGGCTGACTAATGCACCCTCTATTTTCATGGATCTAATGAATAGTTTTCAAGGAATATCTAGATGACTTTGTAGTGTTATTTATTGATGATATCTTTCTATACTATAAAAGCTATGAATATCATGAAAATCACTTGCGCATTATATTGAAGACTCTGAGTCGACATGAATTATATGGGAAGTTTAGCAAGTCGGAAGTCTAGCTTCATGATATTTCTTTTCCTGGCTATATTGTCTCCAAGGATGGAATCTCTATTGATCCTTCTAAGACCAAGGAAATCCAAGAATGCCAGCACCCACGAGTATAACTGAGGTACGCAGTTTTATTGGTTTTGTAGGTTATTATTGATGTGTCGTCCAGAATTTTGCATGATTGGCTAACCTATTAATGATGATCACACATAAAGGGGTTAAATTGGTTTTGAAAAAATATTGTTATGAATGTTTTGAAGAACTAAATAGAATATCATTCAATGCCCCCATATTGACTCTACCATCAGGGAATGATGGGTTTGTTATTTGTAGTGATACATAGAAGAAATGACTTGGTTGTGTATATATGCAGAATGATATGGTTATTTCCTATGCATCAAGAAAGCTAAAAATTCATAAGAAAAACTATCCTACTCACTATCTTGAGTTAGCTTCTGTAATATTTGCTTTGATAACATGGATACATTATCTCTATGGTGAAAAAATGTGAGATATATACCGATCACAATAGTTTGAAGTATATTTTTGCACAGAAAGAACACAACATGAGGAAAAGGAAATGGATTAAACTACTCAAGGATTAAGATTGCACGATACACTACCACCCAGGGAAGGAAAATAAGGTGTAATATGCTTTGAGAAGAAAGGATCATGGAGTTTTGAACAAGATGAGAGTTGAAAGGGATCCAATTTTCATTGATCTTGTGATGTTGGATACGAGAATTACCATGGATGGTGAAACATCGATACTCATTCAAATGGGTGACAAACCATCATTAATAGAAAGGATTAAGAGTTCTCAGAACGATGATGAAATATTTCAAATGGCGATTAAAGATGTGAATGATGGGAGATTGAGTGACTATGTGTATGAAGATGGAATTTTGAAATTTGGGAGGAGACATTGTGTTTCTGATATACCTGATCTAAAAAGGGAATTGTTGGATTATTCTCATAGTTCCAATTTCTCTATACAGCCTAGGGGTACCAAAATTTATAGAGATTTGAAGGAAATGTTTTGGTGGGAAAACATGAAGAGGGAGATTTCTGATTTTGTGTCAAGATGTATGGTTTGTCAACAAGTGAATGCTGGAAGGCAACGACCTTGAAGAGTCATGAAATCTCTTCACATACCTGAGTGGAAATGGAACAATATTACGATGGACTTTGTCATTGGACTACCAAAGACTCTTAGAATGAATGATGAAATATGGGTAATTGCTGATCGTTTTACCAAGTCAGCACATTTTCTGGCTATAAGAGAAGATTTACCACTTGAACGCTTAGCAATACTATATATTAATAAAGTTGTAAAACTTCCTAGAGTACCCCTATTGATTATTTCTGAACATGATACATGTTTTACATCAAGATTCTGGAAAAGTCTTTAGAAAGCCCTGGATACTGAGGTTCATTTGAGAACTGCTTACCACCCCCAAACTGTTGGACAATCAGAACATACTATTCAAACTGTAGAAGACATGTTGAGATTCTTCTCACTTGACTTCCATGGTATATGGGATCAATATTTACCTAATGTATAATTTTCCTATAATAATAGCTTCCATTAATGTATTCAAATGGCACCATATGAAGCGTTATGCAGAAAGAGATGTTTCACACCAACCTATTGGAATGATGTTGGTGAAAGAAAACTCATAGGACCATAACTTATGGAGGAAACTATGGAAAAGGTGAAGGTAATCCAACCCCAGATCAAAGTAGCTCAAAGTAGGCAGAAGAGCTATGCCGATTACCGTAGGAAGGATTTGTAATTTCATGTAGAAGATAATGTTTTCTTGAAGGTATCTTCATGGAAGGGATTTATACGTTTCGGTAAGAGGGGAAAATTGAGTCCTAGGTACATCGGACATTTCGAAATTCTAGAACGAATTGGGGTTGTACCTTACCATTTTGAAATTCCTCCAAATCACTCCCAAGTTCACAATTTGTTCCAAGTATCACTATTGAGAAAATACATGCTTGACCCAATGCATGTACTCACCTATGAGGAAGTAGAAATGGAACCCGATCTATCTTATTACGAAGAGCCAGTCAGGATTCTTGATACAAGAGAACAAGTGCTGAAAAAGTAGACAACTCGTCTGGAAAAAGTTCTATGGAAAAACCATAAGATGGAAGAGGCAACGTGGGAACTCGAGGAACATATGATGAAGAACCACCCAAGTATTTTTATACAGTAATATTCTAGAAATTTCAAGGTTGAAATTATTTGATGTAGGGTATAATGTAACACCCCAAGCTTCCATGGTACACTTCTCTTTGAATAATACATTAGTAGGCCTTGTACGCAACTTTGAGTTCTAACACACACCACAAATAATCAAACTAGCTGTTATGAATGGTAATACCCACTTTTTGAAATTTTATAAATTTTATCTTTCAAAATTTACTTCATTTTAGGATTCAAAATATCGAAATTATCTTAGGATAAATTTTTTGTATTTTTTTGAAAACATTAAATTTTTTTATGAATAGTGAAAGAACACTGAGTTATAGTTTAAAACCAAATTTTAGTTTAAAAATTATTTATTTTATTTAAATTTTATTATGTTCAAAATAGATACTGAATACCTATATACATTCAATGTAATTCATTGTATTTAGTTTATAATAATTTTAGATATATAATGATTTTATCGAACTTTTCACCATCTTTTACCCACCTATTAGGATAATTTACAAATTCACCTATAACTTAATATTACCACTTATGTGAGTGTAACTTCAAAAATCCATGAATTAGGGTTAATATGAAGGAGTAAAATGTGGTTCAATAAGATAAAAATATTTTTTGGTGAATAATATCTTTTTACTTTTATTTACCACTATTAAAAGTAAAGAGGGTAATTAAGAGTAAAACTGATAATAATATTTCCCTAACACACATCCTAATTCTATTGGGTAAGTATAATTAGACCAAAAACAACCTTAGAAATAAAATATTATCCTCTTTAGTCCACATAGATTAGATTAGGACATTTATTATTATTTAATTCAAAGAAGAGTTAAAATAGTTAAAATCAATGTTTAATAACTAAAACATTTTTATTATAGTGTTATATATAAGATAAATTCAATTATAATTATTCATTCGAAAGATAAAAATATTTACTACATAATGGTTTTTTATTTATAATTTTTCAAAATTAGATAATTTAAATTATTTATGACACAATGGTGATGCAATAATTGCCTAATTAGTGAAATATTAAAATGATTGATATTATAAATATCCAAATAAATGTAATTTGAGACTTATTATGAATTAATATAATATTATAGGTTAATATTACATGTCAGGATTTAAAAAATGAATTTATTTTGAATTAATAAAGTTATTATAACATTAACAATAATCAATAATTAAATAGTGTCAAAAGTGACATAAAGGATTATTTAAAACAAATATTATATTATTAATTGATATTATATTCCTAAAAATATAAAGTTCAGACAAATGACTTAGATAAGGTTATATATATTAATAATGAACCACTTGGGGATATCATGGCTTGTTATAGTTTGTATATTAACCATATAATAAAAAATTTCAAAGAGACATGGTAAATATCAAACTATTGAACTAAGAGTTAAACATAAATGATAAGGTTAATATAGTGACCAAACCTGTCTAAAATCTATTAGTTGAAATTATTTAGACCCATCCACAACATATTATCGAAATAAGTCACTTTGGGGCCATTATTAACTGAATATGAATTTATTATAAAATAATATTTTAAGATTTTCCTAAGGTGCCCCTCAACCATTTTATAAAAAGGAAATCCCCCTTCTCTCTAATTCATACCTTCAAAGCCTTTTTGTTCGGCCAACCCCTACCAAAATATCCTCTCAACTTCCCTCATTTCATCCTAGAGGCCTTACTTTAGTCAGAAAGCCAATATAAGGAGCCCTTTTGATCAAATCAAAAGGCAGAAACCAAAGAGGAGGTAAAAATCTCACCACCTCTTTCAAGTTCCTTTCTTCTTCCACTTAATTTTCCTTGTTGTTTACATTATAAAATAATTACTCCAATATCTTATATATACTGTGATGTTATTAAAAATATGGTACAACCAAACTCATTATTCTATCCATCCCTTGAATGAAATGTCACCATACGTGCGTACGTACGATTTACCATCTCTATGTCGTGATGTAATTGTTATTCAATACATTATTATTTTGACGGGTATAATAATGATGTGTAATTAATTTAAATAATAAATATAACCTGGTAATTATTCTTTATATATGATACACCATCCAATTATATATTATTTTAATATCAAAATAATGATATTGTCGCTCATACGTACGTACGGACTAGCGTCTCTCCGAACGCGATTAGATTCATTCCCCATCGTATCCATTCAAGACTAGTTTTCATTTTATTAATAAAAATAATTTTTAAGGACTTCATATCGTTCTAGATATCAATAAGATACAGCCTATGGATAAAAACACGTATTATTAAAGAAAACATATAAAAGGTAATGGGTAAGTGAACACCCGAAACGACGATAATACTAAAATATTATTAATAAAGCAATAATAAAAGATCATATATGACATCATATTTATGTATATGATTATTGTATAATTTAATAACAATTAGTTAACTATTTTACAGGAGGTTAACCTACCCTTGACAATGTAAAAGTACAAGGTAAGAGTGTATTTCACAATCTTTTCATTATCTGAGGTTGTTTATAAGTAATTATATACTAGGACCTCATTATCATCCACATCCATGTTTCTTAAAAATGTATTTCAAAACATTCTTACTATTTTATATACTATGGATTAAAGTCATTTATACCCCTTTTTTACTTTTTTTAATATTTATATAAAGAATATTTCCGTCATTTTCCAAACAAGGTCCTTTTTACCATTTTCAACAGAATTAAGGTAAGACTGTCTTTTTTAACTTATACGATGGGTGTGGCTATTTTCCGCCATTATAAAATCATTAAAGCTTACCTTACAATATTATAAACATATTTTCAAATTAAATGTTTTCTTTTATAATTATCTAACTTTTAAATGATTTCAAAAAAGATATATTTCTCTCAAATAGTTTTGATTTCATCTATGTCAACATCCATTGATGGATTTTAATCTTATTTGAAGTTGATATATTATGATAAAAAACATCCATATTTTGTTGAAGGTTTTGTTATATGGTTTAATGTGGATGTGTTATTTTTATTCCATCCATATTTTATGGAGAATGTATTGACATTTCGTATGCTATTTTTAATACGAATATTTATGTTATGTATAAAACTGTTCATATGAGGAATGCATTAGAGTTAGTAAGTTACGTGTGGAGCCCTATATAGCTGCTCAATGCATCGTTAGGTCTCAGGAGACAAACTAGTATCATGTAACAAGGCCTTTGAAAAATCTTATTTGTAGTCTTGGCACAAGGCCTTGACTATGTGGTTATGATAGTCCAGCATTATGCATTCCATCATTATGAAAGTGGTTATTGATATTTCATGTGACTATTGGACTGGTAGAATATCCATGTGAATAATTAAATCGAATTATTTCATTTCATTTTTTCCATATTATGTAGAAGTTAAAGTTTAAAAGGCTTTTGTTTTAATTATACATTGCCTTAAATGTTTATGCTTATTTATGAAGGTTTCCGCTATAATGTTATCTTTACTGAGCATCTGAGATCACCCCTTTCTGTGTTTTATTTTTCCCAGGCCGTGAAGAAGTATTTTTTTACTGACCTGTTGGGATAGTCTGAGGGGATATGAGTATGGAAAATGGAGACTATGTAGTTGTATTTTTTCACATTATGATGTAATTTAAGACTTATGAATGTATCTAGTGTTTCCAAGGCTACTAAACTAATCGGTGTTTTGAGACTTGATATTTTGTGATCATGCCAATGTAATGTAATAATGAACTGACTCTGGGTAACTGGGGTTGAGCTGTTATACTTTATGTATTAGGTTCATGGATATTTTTAATTATTGGCCTATGTAAGACACTCAACAGGTGGGTGAATTGAGTTCCTAAAAAAATCTTTTAAAATGTTTAATTTTGAAATTTCCCAAAATTTAAAAATTAAATTGACCAGTTATCTAGTTGTGAATTTATAAGAGCTTCATTATTTGATTAATTTTTCAAAATATTTATTATTTCTCAGTTATACCAATATGATAATTAATACAACTTTGGAAACCAACCTAATAAGAGAATACTGTAAAAAACACTTTCTAAGGATAACTATTTTAGTTTTATTTAGTTTTACTAAATATGTGATAAAATAGAGTAAAACTGAAAGTAATAGTATGTCCAAAATGAAACAAGAGGGTCAATATCTAATAGAGACCAAATACTTTCCACTTGGTGATCACCTACCACTAAATAGTTTAAATTCATAAATATTTTTATCCACTCCTTGGATCAGCATTCTCTACAGCCCACAGTTTGACCAAGTCACAAGACCTCTACTGTAGTTATTCATGGGTTCAATGTACTAGGTCACAAAAGGAAAAATTCAACACTTATCTGTGAGAGTAGAAATTTTTAATAATTTATTAGTGTAGGGATATCTTGTGTCCTTTAATTTGATAAAATAGATAGTGTGTGATTAATAAACATTTACAAACACTACTCCAAAGTATGTTAGAAAGAACAAAAAAGTGAAAATAAATTTGAAAAGGATTTAGAAGGCTTTGTGTGTCATGAGATATGGCTCTACACTATTCATATGTAGTTGAGTTGTGGCTTCAGTTCACTTCATGATGTTGAATCTAAAATAGAATTTCATATTCTGTATTTCAATTACATGTATGGTTTTTAGGTATATCATTATCCTTCATTGATATTCTAAATATGATTTTTGATTCTATTTACGACTAGATTTGGATTGTCTCGTGTGTTATTTTTTTTTATTATCTCATAGTGGGAGCATTATAGTTACAGATATTCATGTTTATGTTTTATATGTGCTAACACCACACTTCTCTTCTCTTCCAATATAAATATACTTCAATATTCAAAAATGATTTTTGTTCCTGAGGACCCAAAAAGGAAATGTTCTTTCCACGTTCCTAGGTTCATCATACATCTTATTGTCTGTTAAAAACCAATTAAAGATTATTAAATATGCTAGTATCATTAAATGACTATAATAAAATCATTATGAATAATTTTAATCAATTCACATTTAAACAGTCAATCAGTGAGTCCTTGGTCAGTGAGTCAGTCTATTAGTGAGTCATCCTGTCGGTAAGACATCTGTCTGTTAATCAACCTATCAGTGACTAGTTTTAACTATCGACAAGTCCTAGCTTTAGTAGCATCATGCATCAGAAGTCCACCTATACTAATGGTAGGTCTATTGCATTTTTTAGTTGTTTTCATGGGTATTTCTTATGCATCGGTAGGTTGTCTACATTGGTAATTCATTTGTGTTGGTATGTCATCTGCGTTGGTATTTCATATGCATCGGTAGGTCGTTTGCATCATTAATTCATATACATTAGTGAGTCATTTGTCTATCAATGACATTGTTGTTATATTGGTGTCTCAGTGACTCATTCATATATAATTTTATATGAAATGGTAGTCTTATATTATATCAATGCCAGAATGTGTTAATACCCATTATTACACATGGTTAATTAAATATAAGTTTGTTTATAATTTAAAAATCATAATCTGTTATATGATTGAAATGATCTGATATAAAATATATGCTTTAAATAATTTATAATATAACATGAGAGAAGATATATGTTAAAATATGACATGATTTATGATAATTTAAACCATAATACTAAGTGATAGTGGATAATAATATCTTATGTGAAAACAATCTCATCTTTTTTGAGGATCACATATCATGAAATTATAATGTACCATTGGAGAATGAATAACATAAACAATTTGATTATTATCTCTCACAAAGATGAATTGACTTAAAAAATTCAGGGTAAGTGAAATATTTCTAAATAATATTCTCCACACTTTGGGATTATCGAAATATGGATGGTTAAAAATAAATAACAAAATAGTATAAATATTGAATTGTTAGTAATAATAAATGTACAATGAATGAAAAATAATTAAAAAAAACTTAGTCTTATCAAAAATCATAACTCCACACTACTTTTTAAGGACTCGGGGTGACTGACCTTTTCCAGATGGATCAATGGTTAGTCCAGTAGGTTGTGGTGGAGATTCAAGAGAATATGAAGGGATATTAAGTGGACGAAAAGGAATTCCAACTGGAACAGTTGGTTCCAATATTGGGCTGTACTAGGATAATAGCGGAATATGAGGTTGTTATGTTATAACTGGATAGATTTAGGTCATGGCTTGAGAAACTGTGGTGTGGAATTAACTATCTGAGAAAAGTGAATAAAAGAAACGGTTGGAACAAAAATTGACTCACTCTGAACATGGATATATGGATTTAATAGTTTGATGAAATAAAAAATAATCTTTCCCCCATATTTCATTTCATTCTCGATGTCAGCCTTATTTTTTATAAATTTATCCATATGATGATTGAATTCATTCAATATCTTGACTTGTTTATTAAATGCTATTATAATTATGGGTAAAGTAAATTATCTATCCAAATACATAAAATTACTTGTCAATTGGTGTTTAGAGTATATAATGGGGAAATATGAATTTTTCCTCCTTGAATGATCTTCCTTAGTGCCAGATGCTTCCTTTGTAAATAATATGAACATATCATACACAGAATCACTATTCATCTCAATCTTTTCAAGTCTGCCCAAGAAATAGGTATCAAATAGAGATTTAATCTCCTCTTTGACAATATTTCTGGTTCCCTTAATGTCCTTTAATAGGTTGGAAAAATAATTACCATTAAGATGTGAAATAATCTCTCCAAGTAATTTCATGACACTATCCATTGAAGTTCTATATTTAGTGGCTAAATAATTCATGTAAATAGTAATATTTTACATCTCATTAAATATCTTAGGGTTTCTTTTGATAATGGATTCGGTAGTTGTAATAAATTTTGGATGAATTTCATTTATCACCATATGTGAGACTAAAACAGCTTCATCCTATGATACAATAGTTGATGAAGCAGTATGACTAGATGTTACAATTTCTGTTACACTGTTAGGCATACACTGGATAGATTTCATGTTATTAGTCAACTTAGTGTTTTATCTCAATGCATCATCAATCTCAAATCTCATCTAATATTGTACTGAACATCTTACTGATGATAATATATCTGCTTTGAATTTTTCCAAATCTGCCTTAGTGACAAATTTACAAGAAAGGGACTCATCCACTAGTTCTATTACAGGAAGTACCAAGGCAACATCATATAATTCTTCATAGACTAATCCCTGTCCCATATAACTTTGATTCCTTGATCATTCATCCATTATATCATCATCCAGAGGAGTAAGAGTAGCAAGCCTTACAATTCCAAGTTGATTCTCATCTTGCGCATGATTTTTTCATTCTTGAGGATCCCCCTCAACATGATATTCCATTACTAGTTTCTCATATTCATAATGTAGTTTTCATATTTCATAAACCAAATTAGGTTAACAAATTTCAACAGAATCCACTTCAGCTACATCATTAGGATTTTCTCTCACATAAACAACATCTCCTAGAGGTTATTACAACTAATCCTTAACAACATCTTGAATCATTTAAACATCTTCACCTTGGTAATTCCTATGACGATTATTATCACTTCCATTACTTTCATCATCATCATGTCTATTAACAAAAACTTCTATTTTATTTTTATCACTGTCTTTTTCATCTTCTTCAACTTCACTACCACTTCCACTTCCACCATTTTCACATTATTCTTATTCATCAGAGCCACTAGATCTACCTATATATTCAACACTTTATAAGACCACTATCTCCTCATCAAAATTTTCTTCAAGAGTGGGATTATAAGAGGGTAAGGTAAGTGGAGGACTAGGTAGTCCAATGGAAAAACCATTCTGTGGTACAGTTGTGTCTGAATCACTCATATCATCAATATGAGATCCCATATCACTAATTTGGGTGAAAGTATCCTCTTCTTCTTCTTAATAGTACATGACTTCCTCATTTGGTCCCAGACTATGGTCACCCATATTATTAGGCCCAGTTGGATAATGCACTAGATTAAACATGTCGTAGATCCTATATTAAGCTCAAACCCATTCTCTTTTCAATGGGTTCAAGTTGATTTTAATCCCCTTACAAATTTCATTGCTGAGGCAGATCCCACTTCACTCAGAAACAACTTCTTCACCTTCATCCACAAAACCTTTATCATTCAGCATAGCCGATACCATCATTGGATAGAACAGGGAATTATTTTTTCACGATGTGTTGATAATCTCAATATTTTTCATAGACTAGTATCTACACAATTCCTTTCAATCCCATTTTTTAGTAGATAAACTATGTCGACATCATGATATTTAAAAGAAGCAATGTCCCCTTTGCTGGGATATATTTTTTTCTCAATAAACATAAAAATGATTCTATATTCTTTACATAACTCTGTAGTAATTATTCTTTTGTTTTGAACATTATTAGTATGCTACAATAATGTTGTCTCAAAGAAACACATAACACTCTTATGTATAGAGGTTGATTGATAATTATCAAATACACCTTCATAGATATCATTCTGACATTCATCCAAATGTCTTGAAGAGAAAGAGATTGTCATCCCTTTTACTATGGATTTAATCCATGAAACAAAACATGCTTTCAATGGACACTCCATATTCATGTAAAATTCATGAACTAGATTTGGGTAAAAGGGTCATTGATTATTTGATAACCACTCTAGCCAACTGTGATCTTGTAGTAACTTGAACCTCCAAGACTTTCTTTCTAATATCCATTTGAAAATAACTTTTTTTTCTAGAGTTACCACATGATTTTCCAGTGTGGGATTTATGGGTGCTGAAGATTTTCTCGATTCACCTTTCTATATTTTAGAAACACAATATTTTATATCATCAAGATATCACTTCACATGCACCATTAAAATCTTTTAAGTATGAAAGTTAGATGGTGAGGGGTTATGGATATAGTTAGAGTGAAATGAATGAAAGAGTGTACAGGTAAATGAGTAGTGGATTGATTCAAATTTATATTAGTTAGGGATTTTGAGATTACGTAATCAGGAAATTGTGAACCGGGTTCAACCGAATTAATGAAAAAATTTCATTTTGATAAATACATATATTGTATAAAAATAATGAATCATTGTTATGGAAATGACATATTTTTCTTAACACTAATAGTGTCAGCATGATCATTATTTCAGCATGTCATAGAGTTGATGTCAGCATAACAACATCATTAAAAATTTAAATGGAACAAAAACACAATGTATTATAGATTGATCATTCCTAACTCATTTATATTGTAATTTATTCTTTCCAATATCAATGGTTTAGTGATTATTCCAGCAAGCTAATATTCAGTGCCAATAAAATATAAATTGATATCACCCTTTTGATAATAATCTCTCAAAATTTGATGTCTTATAATAATATGTTTTGTTTTAGAATGAGAAAATTGTTTCATAGTTATATTAATAGCACTTGTATGGTCAAATTGTATAGGTACATGTCTAAGTTGATATCCATAGTCTAGATTACTGTGTTTCATCCTCATAATTTGTGTGCAACAGCTACCTGAATCTATGTATTCCACTTTGGCAGTAGATAATGGAACTTTTTTACCTAAAACACCATGAACCAAAATACTTTCCCAAAAAATAACATGTTGTAGAGGTTATTTTTCTATCTCAATTTCGTCCACAAAAATCAACATCAGAATAATTAACTATATAAAATGATTGTGCCTTAGGATAAAAAAACTAATGCGATTGTATGATTTAGGTATTTGAAAAATATATTTACATCATTTAAATGAAATTTTTTGAGATTTTATTGAAAATGGGCACACATACACCCAAAAAACATTATATCAAGCCTATTAGAAGTCATATAGAAAAAACGTACAATATTTAGTCTTTAAGTGGTTTGATCAACATGTATTCTATCTTCATCAAGATCCAACATATAAAAAGTACTTATTAGAGTGTCACAACCATTAATTAAATCGAAGCCAAATCTTTTTAAAATTTATTTTGTGTATTTACATTGATTTAAAATGATATCATATTTATTTTAAAAAATATGAAAACCATGAAAGAATTTGAGTTCACCAATACAACTCATTTCAGATTCCCTTTGAATCATTTTAGATACATCAATACCAAATGAATTTATTGAAAATCCAAAAATAATATCATCTACATAAATTTGAACTACTAAAACAACTTTTGAAATTTATTTTATAAAAATATTTGGATCAGAAATTAATTTTTTAATACCATTTTTAATGAGAAATGTACTTAATTTGTCATTCCAAGACCTTGGAGATAGTTTTAAACCATATAAAGTTGTTGAAAATTTGAAAACATGATTAGGGAAATGAGGGATTGTAAAACCAGACTTTATTCATCAAAAACATCTTCAACTATATACATATTTAGGAATGCACATTTATCATCCATGTGATAAATATTGAAATTAATATGGGTCGCATAACCATGAAGGATTCGGATGGCCTCAAGTTTAGATACATGTGCAAATGTTTCCTTATAGTCAATGCCTTTTTATTGACTATAAACATGTGAAACCAATATGGCGTTATTTCTTACAATATTACATGATTAATCTACTTTGTTCCTAAAAACCATATATTTCCTACGATCAATGTGTCTTTGGATCTATAATGAAGTTACCAGACATTATTTATTTTTAATATATAATGTAATTCTTGAATAGACATTACCAGAAATTCATCTTTAATTTCATCATTGATATTTTTTTGTTCGTGAGGTGAAAAACAGTTTTGATGTTTAACCTTGTTTCTAAGAGAAGCTCTAGTTTGTGTCCCATTATCTAAGTCTCCCAAAAAAAATCATCTAAAGTATGGTTCTTGAGAATTCTAGTTGTCTATAAAAGAAGGGTCTTGTAATTTCTAGTCCATCTACATGTTGGGGTTCAAATTATCCATAGTTTGATGAATTTGTAGAACATTTTGATTTAACAGATTTCTCTAGATGAGGATTAGATGATTTAGAATTTATGTTCATATTTGACATATGTTTTTTTGTCTTGGGGGGTCTTGCGTTTGTGTGGATCTATCTCATAAAATATTATATGCATAGATTCTTCCACACACTTGGATAAATTGTTCAATACTATATATGCTTTACAATTGGTTGAGTAACCAAGGAAGATTCATTCATCTCTTTAGGATGCATATTTGTCACGAATTTCCTTTTTATTAAGGATAAAGACTTTGGAACCAAATATTTTGATGTAACTAACTATGGGTTTTCTATAGTTCCACAAATATTAAGTACTCTTCTTGAGGATAGGCCTAATTAAGAATATATTAATAATGTATCAGGCTATATTCATAGCTTCATCCCAAAAGTAAATAGGTAGATCATATTCATTAAGCATTGTCCGGGTTTTCTCTTCTAAGGTTCAATTTATTTATTCCACAACACCATTTGGTAGAGGTTTCATAGTTGAATAGAATATATGACTATAGTCATAGTGTGAGAAATAATATTAAATGTCTGTATTTTCAAACTCAAGGCCATGATCACTTTATAAGGAATTTATTCTATATCCACTGATATTTTCCACTATTTTAGTATTATTGGTGAAGTAAGAACATGATTCAGTATTTTGAGAAAATAAATAATTCCAAGTATACCTATAATAGTCTTCTATAGGAACATTAACATAGTTCCTCCTATTTAAACTAGAAACTTGTGATGGCCCAAAGAATTCCATGTGAACCAACTATAAATGTTGAGAAGTTAAAACATCTTTATTTGATTTGAAGTATATCGTGAGTTGTTTTCCTTTTTTAAGGATTTAATACTTTTCCATTTGAAAAAACGTGTTTGGGTAGATCCATGACTAATCATTTTCAGGTAAGGATGCTAATGGATTGTAAATTATAGTGTCCTAATCTATTATACCAAATCGTGTACTCTTTGTGAAGTACACATATGCATGGGGCATTTTTTGAGAGTAGAAAATAAATATTATTAGCATATAAAATTTCATTCATAAACGTACAATATACTAATTACTATTTATAGTTAAAAAATGTCTAGAACAATTTTTAAATTTAACATGATATCCATCATCATATAATTGTGAGATACTATGGAATTTATATTTCAATCCATAAACAAAAAGGTCATTAGAAATTAAAACTGAGTTAGAGTAACCAATCTAGCCTAAAATAATTATTTTCCTATAGATTTTTCAAAAAAAGTGACATATATATCATAAATATTGATTTTTGTTTTGTTGAATCTTCAGTAGTCTCATATCATATGTCTTGAACATCCACTATCCAAGTACTACTGACTCTTGCAGGATTTCTTCAGAAAACAATCCGACAGAATAATCAGACAAAAAATGATTTTGGTACCCCGACATGTTTGGGTCCAGTAACTTTAGTAATCAATTATGTAGCTACCCAAATTTTCTTTATGGGTTTTCTTTCAGCATTAATTAAAATATTTTAATAATATACGATATTTCATATAGAAAAAATAGATCTATTAAATGTTTTTCTAGAAATTGTTCTTGTGGCAAAATTTTCATTTCTAGGTAGAAGAAAAAAATTTCTAGATTTAGTTACAAAATGTGTTATATATATATTTCTCTGTATAGGCTGGCATCTAATACCATAAGTGTACTTAGGAGCTATCTTTTTACCGAATATTTGAGTAAAAATATTTTTTATATATGTAATCATTTATATATCATTCATCAAATTCTCATTATAAATTTTAAATTCATTGTTTTTTTTGAGGAGTGAATATTTTATTACCTTTTAGTAGTATGTGCAGATGTAATGGTTATAGTAAGAGCATTCTATCTCCATAATGATTTATATTCATTTTTCAATTCATTTCATGTCTCTTCCATCGTGTTATGATATTCAAATTATAAGGCCCCAGCCTTAAGCCTTACTTAATCTTGAGTTATTACAAGATTACACATTGAGGATCTTTTCAGGTTTAGAGTTTTTGAGAATTAGATCATGAAACTTGCATTACATTCCACATTTAAACAAAGTGGTTACATAAAAGACAGTATTTATTCTTCCCATCAACGGAAACATATCTAAAATAAAACATCGATTCTTTCTTGACACATCCTTGACACTATCATCACATCATGTACCCTTCCCTTGACCTGTGAAAAACATTTCAAAAAACTTGGGATGAGCACAAAAAGCTTAGTAAGGGATATATAGATATGGAAAGGAAACATGAGTACATGTATACATAAGAATGAAATCATACTTTACCCATAAAACATAGGCATATCAAATCATGAATAAATCATAGAAATCAAAAGACATAAAGGAAACTTGAGACATTCATAACATTCTTAAGTAGGGAGTAACCCTCTTGGTTACGTTTGGAATACCCATCACAGTATATTCCCTAAATCTCCTCGAAGAAACCATAACATTTCACTCCTTCAAGTTACCCAATGCATTGGAGAGCTATATTGGGCTCACCCGCCCTTAGTTTATCACATAACCACCTGTTTTCATAACAATGCCCAAGAACCATAACATAAATGTGTCACATAAAACATGAATAAAGGAAACATAACACTTCCACATTTCAATCACAATATAACATTTTAGTATATTGAAATAATGAATACATTCAAAAAGAAACCATTTCCAAAACCATTTAAAACATTTAATTAAGAGATTTTTGAATCAAAGTGTCCCATACCACCTTGAAGCTTAAAATTTTAAACCATTAATATACATATAAATAAATCCTTAAACCCATTTTGAAAACATGGATATTAATAAGAACAAATAATTAAAACATTTAAAACGATATTTAGGTTAAAGGGGTTTTACCAAAATTAGAGACACTTGAATACAATAATTGAGGAATAACATTTAGTCAAAACTTTATAATATCATGAGAATAAATGGATTCATGATATAATACTCCAAATGACAGTATATACACCATATAAGAGTGAATTGGTGCATAACAACAATTAACCCTCAATAGAAATGTCAAATGTGACGAAATACCTTATAAAGAAGGTATCCTTAAATAAAGGACAAATCAATCTCAAAAATATGTGTGAAAAGTATAAATACACCCAATATAAGTGGATATTAAGTGTAAAACAATAAAAGGACAGTCACATATATTCAATGGATGACATATTCAATGACTACATGTTGAACCCAAAGAAATCGAAATTGGGTTAAAAAGTTCCCTTGACAGCCTAACGGCAACACATCAAAATGAGTTGATGAGAGATAAAAAGTGTATATCATCACTTGGACATAAAATTTAAATCAATAAGGTTATATGGGAACATATCCCAACATAACAATATGTAAATTAAAAGACCCAACAAAAGAAGTCTTTTAAAAAAGAGGAGGGTGAAAGGTTCCCTTACCGACTTGGGTATCTTTCAAAACATACACCCCATGAAAGAAGGACAATAGATCATTGATGTAAATACTCATAAACGAAAGTATACTACACAAAGAGTATAATAATGGGCAGTACATACACCACTCAATGGAATTTGTGGCAAATGTAGCATAAATCTCACGAGAATAAAAGTGAGATGAAAAATCCCTTACGAAAACTCGGTAGCCTAACGGCGCCACATAAAACTTCCGAATATGGATTGATGAGATCAAATAGGGTATATCATCACGTTACAATAAAATTTAAAGAAAGAGGAATATAAAAGAACATCCCCCAACATTACAAAGAGGAGCTTAAAATAAGCGACACAAAGGAGAGTACTTAAAAAGAAAGAGAGAGGTTAGATCTCTTACGAAAATTCGGCAGCCTAACGACGCCACTCAAAACTTCCAAAATGGATTGATGAGAGATAATAGGGTCTCTCATCACATGAACATAAAAATTACAGTATGAGTAATATAAAATAACATCCCAATCATAATAAATATGAGCTTAATAGAAATGACATAAAAGAGTGTACTTATAAAGAAAGAGAGTTGTAGGATCCCTTACCTCGGGTCCGACTTGACTCGATCGTTCTTTAACGTCCTGAATAATAAACTTGAGTTAATTTCTACTTGCTTAAGAACCTTTTCAAAGTTCATTATTCCTTTTATATCAATTATTGACATGTTATAAACATTATGTAATCATTTAAGTTTATAATATTTGTTTTGCCGATATTTGGTTCTTAAGTCGAAAGTGGACTTCTTACAATTACATGTTGTTCGTGTGGTCAAAGGTTCTTTATATCCAGAATGACATTCCTGATTTGGATATCATATATATCATATATATTCAGAATATACATGTATTTATAATATTACATAATCATTTAGAGGTAAGAAATGAAATGCACCGTTCATGGAGACGGTAAGCCGTACGTACGCATGAACGCTACTTTCATTTCTTTGTCATATTAATGGAATTAAAACTAAATGAGAGGTATGTATATTTTAATTACATAATTATATTCATCATTTATATGTATCATTCATCATATATATCCATTATATACATGTAATTATAATAGTACATTACATTTGGGGATAAGAAATGAAATGCACCGTTCATGGAGACGGTAAGTCGTACGTACGCATGAACGCTACTTTCATTTATATCTCATACTTCAAGGGAAAGAAATAATAATGATATAGTGGTATATAATAATTCCAGTATAACATCATATATAATAACATTAAATCCATCCCTTATACGTCCCACGTATGGCATTGACGAATCACATCACTTTGAGGGGGCGGTTGTCCGCACTTCCTAAAATGAAGATATCGCGTATACCCATAATGGAAGCCATAAAGGTAAGGCACAAATGAAAAATACAGAAGTATAAGTAAAACATAAACATATTATATATAATATATAAAAATAGTGACATCATAATGGCCACCTTTGAAGGTGTTAAATGAGTATTGAACAATCATCATTTCGGGAGGCAGAATTTCGCCATCCACGGAAACCGTATGTTCTTTAACCATTTGATGTAGTTGTGTGAGAGTGTAGCTCGAATAAATATTATAAAAACATCCTAGTATATTGAAGATACTGTTGTTGTTACAAAATAAGTAAATAAAAAGAGTTTAGGGGTTGGAGAAGCAAAATAAAACAAATGAACATGAGGGAATGAATTACCTTTAAAAGTGTAACTCCATTTGATTTGAGCCTAAAGGCTTCCTTTGAAAGGCTTATGTCAAAAGGTAATCCTCTAGGATGAGGAGAGGGATGTGGAGAGAGTAAAAGGGGCAGGGGTTGGCTGAGCCAAAGGCTTGAGGAGTTTGTGAAATGAGGTAGAGGTGGGGGCCTTTTATAAGAGGAGAGGAGGGGCACTTTTGGAATGTAAGAAATATTACTTTATTTGAAAATGTGTTTCGGTTTTAAAAGGTCCCACATTTATATAATTCGTGGATAAGGTGATAAGGCTTCGAAATCCACTCATCCAATTAGTTTTGGACATGTGTAGTTCATAGATTTTACATTATCTTTCCATTTTATTTAAATCGTCAAATAATGATGTCATCGCTACATCATTATTATGTCATAAATAATTTAATTTATTTAATGTCTAAAAATTATAAGAAAAACTACTATGATGTATTAAATCTTTTTATCTTTCCAATGACTATTTATAATCAAAATTTGGACCTGTTTAACCCTACTTAAAAATTGTTTTAGTAAAACAACTCATGTTTGTGTCAATTTAATTTTAACATTAAATAAAAAGTTATTTATGTCATTTCCCAACCAAAATGTCTCCATGGGGTCCCCAAGTTGGCCCATGGCTATTCTTGGTCGGCCATGACTCACCCAATAGGTGTAAGACAAGTGTCATGGTGTTTGCACATTCTTATAATATCATTTTTACCTTAAATTACACTAATTACCTCTAATCGCGATTAAGAACTTATTAAGTTACTATTCACCAAAAAATTATTATAATCTCATTGAACCACATTTTTCTTCTTAATGACAACCATGTATGTCGGATTTTTGAAATTCAAAACACAATGATGGCAAAATTTCATTTAAACGGAAAATCAGCTTTTATAAGTACCACTTAGTGGTTTCACTATTCATCAAAAATTGAAGTTTTTCAGAAAAATCCCAAAAAATCACCCTGAGCTATATTTGATATTCCGAATTCAAAAATGAAGTCCGTTTTACAAAATTCAAAACATATTAGTCACATTAATTAATTTAATAATTAATTCCCGCTGTCAGAGCAAATAGCGTGTTTTTATAAAACAATAAGTATCAAAAGATTGACACTAATTTAAGTCTGATTTCAAAGTGAAATTAATTCCAACGACCACTATTGGATTTAATGGTAAAAATATTTTCTAATTTCACTTTAAAACCAATTCAAAATATAATCTAATCATATAAATAAATTAGATTTAAAAATAGGTTTTGAATTAAAATACAACATTTTACACTATTCATTAAAAAATTAAATTTATCGGAAAAATACCAAAAAATTACACAAAGTAAAATTTGATGTCCCGATTCTTAATAAGAGTTTTATTTGGTCAAAAATAATGTTTAAGAGTGAACAAAACTATATTTAATGACAGTTCTCCATTAAAAGGCGATAAGTGAACCTTTAGTGAAAACTAGGGCATATACGCCTAAAATTGAATTCTTTCCGTATTTTAAGCCTTTAGCTTTTATTGGATAAATGTAAAAACATTTTAAAAACATATATAATCATATTTTAGTTATTTCTATCCATTCCCTCCAATACAACGGCTACATGTTAACTACGATTTGAATTAATATTATTTTATTATTAGAGTGCAATGTAAGATTCCCAAGAAACTCGTTGTTGCGTGTTGGGTACGCCATCGAGCATAGCGTCCCCTTTAAAGTCATATTAATATTTTATTCACAAATATGGATAAATATGAAAATTTCATATTCTTTATTTACCTGGGGTGTTACATCCTTCCCCCCTTTTGGGAATTGCGTCCTCGCAATTTTAAAATTGAGCTTGGAAACATCCTTGAAAGTCCCACATCGGAACAAGAGTCGGTAAAACCATCACTTTAAAATAAAGGAAGATAAGTACAGAGGTCACCCGAGTTAACCCATACTAGGATTCCATGTAAGAAAACATGGACATGGAGGAGAAAACATAGGGTCATGTTCTGATGGAGAGTGATAGAAAACATGTTTAGGAGAAAGTTAACCACAAAAAAATCACAAACTTGTGATGGGTTAAACGGTATTCGATTCCCCAGTAGGAAAAGTTAATAGACAACATTTTTGTTTTAAGTTACTTTTTATTGAGGAATTCATAAGGAAACATAATCACTTATCATGTTGACTCTCAACTTTTACTATATTCCTTAATCAAACTCATATTTTTTTCCAAAAGACGAGTATTTAGGGAGACTTGTTCACATTAAGAGTACTATAATCAACTTCTAGAGAATCACCTAATCCACCAAATAGAACTATATACATCCCATGTATTTAGGCTTTAACCAAAACCAAAACCAAAAAGGTTAGTACAAGGTCAGATAATCCATAAAAGGATAACCCTTTATAAAAAAAATCTATTCTTAACCTCCAAAATTTGTCCAACAAAACCAAAAGTTCAATGAGGACCATTCTATAATCAATTTGTCCATAAAATTCTTCAAATTAAACCAATATAATATTGAAACCCAAATATTTGAAGGATTTAGTCACATAGTCTTCCAAGTTAAATCGTAACATTTATCTCCAAACAACATCAGTTGCCCCTAAAGTCTCGTATTGAAAAGTAATTAACCTAATCACATATCCTCAAAGATAGGTTAATAATTTTCATAAATAACCCAAAATCAACTTACTATTAATTCATAAAATCATATAACTAGAAAGAATCAGTCAAACTAACCAGGGACTTCACGTAGTCCAGTGGTAGGCGATAAATACCAGTCGCACTTTGGTTGTGGGTTCAATTCTCGCAGCTTTGTCCGACGCGACGGGTTGTCACACGGTCTGCGTGTTGTCCTTTTTTCAAAACTATACAATTCTTAAAACATTCCCCAAAATGAGATAAAATCTTCAAGAATAATCATAACATATTTTAACCTCAAGTTTATCTCATGCCCTTCATTTTCCATCATAACATATAATTACCCATAATTACCTCAAAAGTAAGGATCATATAAACACTAATGGTTACCTTTATAATTATTACCCGAACTTCCACATCGATTGGTCATCTCGTACATGATGCATTAAAGATCATACCAAGGTTCAAGTGGTTGATCATGACTCCTTGATAGTTGGTTTAGAACAACCACGTGTTTCCTCATTGAATCCCCCATTTTATCTAGTATCTTAATCATAGAACCACCACAGTTTCCTTCAAACCTGTTGTCTCTTTGGTGCCTGCTAGATCCATCCATTCACAAGAAACAGAAATGTCAGTGTGAGTATATCAACAAAACCATCATGTACTAATGAGGAAGGTAAAAACTAAGATATACTTACTCGTTCACTTTATCTAAAACTAGGACTCTTTCTGAAATCCTAACCATTATGGTAATGTCACTTATGCTTAAAGAATACCCTAACCTCTAAAATTATCTAAACCGACCTCTAATACCAACTATAAGGCCCCAGCCTTAAACCTTACATAATCTTGAGTTATTACAAGATTACACATTGAGGATCTTTTTAGGTTTAGAGTTTTAGAGAATTAGATCATGAAACTTGCATTACATTCCACATTTAAACAAAGTGGTTACATAAAAGACAGTATTTATTCTTCCCATCAACGGAAACATATCTAAAATAAAACATGGATTCTTTCTTGACACATCCTTGACACTATCATCACATCATGTACCCTTCCCTTGACCTGTGAAAAACATTTCAAAAAACTTGGGATGAGCACAAAAAGCTCAATAAGGGATATATAGATATGGAAAGGAAACATGAGTACATGTATACATAAGAATGAAATCATACTTTACCCATAAAACATAGTCATATCAAATCATGAATAAATCATAGAAATCATAAGACATAAAGGAAACTTGAGGAATTCATAACATTCTTACGTAGGGAGTAACCCTCTTGGTTACGTTTGGAATACCCATCATAGTATATTCCCTAAATCTCTTCGGAGAAACCTTAACGTTTCACTCCTTCACGTTACCCAATGCATTGGAGAGCTATATCGGGCTCACCCGCCCTTAGTTTATCACGGAACCACCCGTTTTCATAAAAATTCCCAAGAACCATAACATAAATGTGTCACATAAAACATGAATAAAGGAAACATAACACTTCCACATTTCAATCACAATATAACATTTTAGTATATTGAAATAATGAATCCATTCAAAAAGAAACCATTTCCAAAACCATTTAAAACATTTAATAAAGAGATTTTTGAATCAAAGTGTCCCATACCACCTTGTAGCTTAAAATTTTAACCCATTAATATCCAGATAAATAAATCCTTAAAACCATTTTGAAAACATGTATATTAATAAGAACAAATAATTAAAACATTTAAAACGATATTTTGGTTAAAGGGGTTTTACCAAAATTAGAGACACTTGAATACAATAATTGAGGAATAACATTTAGTCAGAACTTTATAATATCATGAGAATAAATGGATTCATGATATAATACTCCAAATGACAGTATATACACCATATAAGAGTGAATTGGTGCATAACAACAATGAACCCTCAATAGAAATGTCAAATGTGACGAAATCCCTTATAAAGAAGGTATCCTTAAATTAAGGACAAATCAATCTCAAAAATATGTGTGAAAAATATAAATACACCCAATATAAGTGGATATTAAGTGTAAAACAATAATAGGACAGTCACATATATTCAATGGATGACATATTCAATGACTACATGTTGAACCCAAAGAAATCGAAATTGGGTTAAAAAGTTCCCTTGACAGCCTAACAGCAACACATCAAAATGAGTTGATGAGAGATAAAAAGTGTATCTCATCACTTGGACATATAATTTACATCAATAAGGATATATGAGAACATATCCCAACATAACAATATGTAAATTAAAAGACCCAACAAAAAATGTCTTTTAAAAAATAGGAGGGTGAAAGGTTCCCTTACCGACTTGGGTATCTTTCAAAACATACACCCCATGAAAGAAGGACAATAGATCATTGATGTAAATACTCATAAACGAATTTATATTACACAAAGAGTAGAATAATGGGAATTACATACACCACTCAATGGAATTTGTGGCAAATGTAGCATAAATCTCACGGGAATAAAATTGAGATGAAAAATCCCTTACGAAAACTCGGTAGCCTAACGACGCCACATAAAACTTCCGAATATGGATTGATGAGATCAAATAGGGTATATCATCACATTACAATAAAATTTACATCAAGAGGAATATAAAATAACATCCCCCAACATTACAATGAGGAGCTTAAAATAAGCGACACAAAGGAGAGTACTTAAAAAGAAAGAGAGAGGTTAGATCTCTTACGAAAATTCGGCAGCCTAACGGCACCACTCAAAACTTCCAAAATGGATTGATGAGAGATAATAGGGTCTCTCATCACATGAACATAAAAATTACAGTAGGAGTAATATAAAAGAACATCCCAATCATAAGAAATATGAGCTTAAGAGAAATGACATAAAAGAGTGTACTTATAAAGAAAGAGAGTTGTAGGATCCCTTACCTCGGGTCCGACTTGACTCGATCGTTCTTTAACGTCCTGAATAATAAACTTGAGTTAATTTCTACTTGCTTAATAACCTTTTCAAAGTTCATTATTCCTTTTATATCAATTATTGACATGTTATAAACATTATGTAATCATTTAAGTTAATAATATTTGTTTTGCCGATATTTGGTTCTTAAGTCGAAAGTGGACTTCTTACAATTACATGTTGTTCGTGTGGTCAAAGGTTCTTTATATCCAGAATGACATTCCTGATTTGGATATCATATATATCATATATATCCAGAATATACATGTATTTATAATATTACATAATCATTTAGAGGTAAGAAATGAAATGCACCGTTCATGGAGACGGTAAGCCGTACGTACGCATGAACGCTACTTTCATTTCTTTGTCATATTAATGGAATTAAAACTAAATGAGAGGTATGTATATTTTAATTACAGAATTATATTCATCATTTAGATGTATCATTAATCATATATATCCATTATATACATGTAATTATAATAGTACATTACATTTGGGGATAAGAAATGAAATGCACCGTTCATGGAGACGGTAAGCCGTACGTACGCATGAACGCTACTTTCATTTCTATCTCATACTTCAAGGGAAAGAAATAATAATGATATAGTGGTATATAATAATTCCAGTATAACATCATATATAATAACATTAAATCCATCCCTTATACGTCCCACATATGGCATTAACGAATCACATCACTTTGAGGGGGCGGTTGTCCGCACTTCCTAAAATGAAGATATCGCGTATACCCATAATGGAAGCCATAAACGTAAGGCACAAATGAAAAATACAGAAGTATAAGTAAAACATAAACATATTATATATCATATATAAAAATAGTGACATCATAATGGCTACCTTTGAAGGTGTTAAATGAGTATTGAACAATCATCGTTTCGGGAGACAGAATTTCGCCATCCACAGAAACTGTATGTTCTTTAACCATTTGATGTAGTTGTGTGAGAGTGTAGCTCGAATAAATCTTATAACAACATCCTAGTATATTGAAGATACTGGTTTTGTTACAAAATAAGTAAATAAAAAGAGTTTAGGGGGTTGGAGAAGCAAAATAAAAAAAATGAACTTGAGGGAATGAATTACCTTTAAAAGTGTAACTCCATTTGATTTGAGCCTAAAGGCTTATTTTGAAAGGATTCATCACAAAGGGAATCCTCTGGGATGAGTATAGGTATGTGGAGAGAGTAAATGGGCAGGGTTTGGCCGAGCCAAAGGCTTGAGGAGTGTGTTAAATGAGGTAGAGGTGGGGGCCTTTTATAAGAGGAGGGGAGGGGCACTTTTGGAATGTAAGAAATAATACTTTATTTTAAAATGTATTTCTGTTTTAAAAGGCCCCACATTGATATAATTCGTGGATAAGGTGATAAGGATTCGAAATACACTCATCCAATTGGTTTTGGACATGTTTAGTTCATAGATATTACATTATCTTTCCATTTTATTTAAATCGTCAAATAATGATGTCATCGCTGCAGCATTATTATGTCATAAATAATTTAATTTATTTAATGTCTAACAATTATAAAAAAAATACTATGAGGTAGGAAATCTTTGTATCTTTCCAATGAATATTTATAATCAAAATTTGGACCTGTGTAACCCTACTTAAAAATTTTGTTATTAAAACAACTCATGTTTGTGTCAATTTAATTTTAACATTAAATAAAACGATATTTATGTCATTTCCAAACCAAAATGTCTCCATGGGGTCCCCAAGTTGTCCCATGGCTTGTCTTGGTCGGCCATGACTCACCCAATAGGTGTAGGACAAGTGTCATGGTGTTTTCACATTCTTATAATATCATTTTTACCTTAAATTACACTAATTACCTCTAATCGCGATTAAGAACTTAATAAGATACTATTCACCAAAAAATTATTATAATCTCATTGAACCACATTTAAATTCTTAATGACAACCATGTATGTCGGATTTTTGAAATTCAAAACACAATGATGGCAAAATTTCATTTAAACGGAAAATCAGCTTTTATAAGTACCACTTAGTGGTTTCACTATTCATCAAAAATTGAAGTTTTTCAGAAAAATCCCAAAAATTTACCCTGAGCTATATTTGATATTCCAAATTCAAAAATGAAGTCCGTTTTACAAAATTCAAAACATATTAGTCACATTAATTAATTTAATAATTAATTCCCGCTGTCAGAGCAAATAGCGTGTTTTTATAAAACAATAAGTATCAAAAGATTGACACTAGTTTAAGTCTGATTTCAAAGTGAAATTAATTCCAACGACCACTATTAGATTTAATGGTAAAAATATTTTCTAATTTCACTTTAAAAACAATTCAAAATATAATCTAATCATATAAATAAATTAGATTTAAAAAGAGGTTTTGAATTAAATTACAACATTTTACACTATTCATTAAAAAATGAACTTTATCGGAAAAATACCAAAAAATTACACAAAGTAAAATTTGATGTCCCGATTCTTAATAAGAGATTTATTTTGTCCAAAATAATGTTTAAGAGTGAACAAAACTATATTTAATGACAGTTCTCTATTAAAAGGAGATAAGTGAACCTTTAGTGAAAACTAGGGCATATACGCCTAAAATTGAATTCTTTCCGTATTTTAAGCCTTTAGCTTTTATTGGATAAATGTAAAAACATTTAAAAAACATATATAATCATATTTTAGTTATTTCTATCCATTCCCGCCAATACAACGGCTACATGTTAACTACCATTTGAATTAATATTATTTTATTATTAGAGAGCAACGTAAGATTCCCAAGAAACTCGTTGTTGCGTGTTGGGTACGCCATCGAGCATAGCGTCCCCTTTAAAGTCATATTAATATTTTATTCACAAATATGGATAAATATGAAAATGTCATATTCTTTATTTACCTGGGGTGTTACACAAATAGTTCAACACTTTTAATATTTTCATAATCACTTTCATCTCCAGAATAGTAAGTATTGTGTACAGAAGAATCTAAGGATACCTCATATATGTTTTTTATAAAACAAAAATTTTCTACATCATCCATGCCATCATGAGGTGATGGTGATTCACTGGAGCTATCTTTAGAGTAACACTGTGTGGCCTTCATAGATTTCATAAATAAATTGTCTTTGTTTTCATACTAATTTTTTAAATTTCACTTTTTGACAGTCATCTTTTAAATTTCCTCCCCTCATACATTCATAACAGATAATATCGTATGATTTTTCATTTAATTTCTAGTATTTTGTTTAGTTTCCCTTATTATCATACCTATCTTCATATATTGTATTCCTAAAGATCTTCCTCTCCCAAAATAATTTCATGAATATTTTGGTATGTTGAGAGATCTCTCCATCACTATCTGATACTTATTCATCATTAATAGATATTTCAATAGAGGATATCACATTATCTTTTAACTAATTCATGTAGGATGTAGTCTTGAAGGGTACTGATTTTCTCTTCGGCTCATCATCCTCATCCTTGTTGACTTTCAACGCTTCCTCTTACATCATCAATTTTCCAATGATTTATTTTATATGTAGTATATTGATGTCAAATGATTCTCTAATAGAGAAAAAATATCCTCTCCATCTATCTAGTAAGAATTTGAGAATCCTAAAAATTTGACCTTGGATGTGACATCTCTTACATGATAGATTCCAATGTCCTCTATTTCATTAAACAAAACATGCAAGTCATAACTAGGCTAATAAGGCTTCATTTTAATGTTATCATATTTAATTGTATATGTGTGATATAACATTTCATTAACACTGTTGGATTGGAATTTTATGTAGATTATCAATATAAAAGAGGGGGGTGAATTGTATCCTTTAAAAATTCCATTGGAACTTATAGATTTGATATTAAACCTTCTATTGTTTTACAAAGTTAAACTAGGAAAATTCACAAAATCTCTTAGTCCTACAATCATGATAGTTTTTTGAAATATGGTTCTGGATATGAAGCATAAGAAAATTTTACAAGGTAAATGAATCTAACATAATGCATAAAAAATCTTACTTATAATATTACAAGTATAGGAAATAATAAGATAGATATACATTCCTTAATAATTAAAATGTAGTGGAAAAAAATGAAACAATAAAAGTAACATGTATAGAATCATTTAACCCAAAGAGTAGTGTATCCCATAAATTTGGATAAAGGTCCCTTGATTTATATTTTCAAGAATTTATGTATTGCTGATGTAGGGTAAGTCCACGATAAGAATATCAGAGTCTGTATTTCTATCCCGTTAAGCCCACGAACATAAAGGTAGTCTTCAAATTTGTCTTTCATATCAAGGAAGTCCTCAAACCTTAAGGTTGTCATCACCACAATCTTACTATCCTCAGATTCCCTCGAATATCACTACTAGAAACCTGAATTTTCCCAACTCTTCTATACCAATGGTTTTTAAAAACCGTTGGTATAGGTCCTTTTTCCCAACGGTTTGGCCAAACAGTTGGGAAATCCCACTTTGTGGCCACTTTTCCCAACTGTTTTCCAAAACAGTTGGGAAAGGGTACACCGATCCCAATGTTTTGGCCAAACCATTGGGAAAATACCACTTTGTGGCCACCTTTGCCAATGGTTTGGCCAAACCATTGGGATAGGTATACCCTTTCCCAATGGTTTTGGAAAACCATTTGGAAAAGTCCACTTTGTGGACACCATTCCCAACAGTTTGTACAAACCATTGGGAAAAGTCCACTTTGTGGACACCTTTCCCAACGGTTTTGTACAAACCATTGGGAAATGGTTTACCTATCCCAACAGTTTTCCAAAACCGTTGGGAATGGTCCCTTGTAAATCAACCTCCAGCCCAAAATGAATTCCAGAATCAAGAATTTTACCAACGGTTGTCACAACCGTTGGTATAGGTCCTGGAAATTTTTATCATATCATCTTACCAAGAACATTATATAAATCAAAATTTAAAATAATTATGACAATAAATATATATATTTATGTAATTATGTTCACAAAAGTCAAGTTAGGTTAGTGGTTAAGTCGTTCAATGATAAACTAGGGGTCCTGGGATCAAATCCCAGCGAATGTTTTTTTTGTTGAAATACATACCAACGGTTCCATAACCGTTGGTATATATTTTCATATTACTTATACCAACAGTTTCGAAAACCATTGTTATAGGTCTATACCAACAGTTTTCACAAAACAGTTGGTATAGACCTATCCCAACGACTTACTTGGATACGGTTCTCCAAACCGTTGGTATAGGCTATACCAACGGTTTGGAGGCCTATACCAATGGTTCCAAACTGTTGGTATATGTCAGTTTTCCAGTAGTGTGTACTCAACAACATTTGGAGTCACATGAAGCTAGCTGAGCATGATTTTCAGTACACACAAAGCATGATAGTATCTCTCTCTCTCTAGAAATCAATTCAACAACATGTGGTCTCTAGATTTATCAACTTTTTCCATATGTACTATTTTTAGATTGTTCAAATGATCTCGTATTTATAGGTACTTCTCCAATGATCAACTACCTCCTCTAATGGTCATATTTTTCCTTTAATCTCAGAGAGACCATTACACATGTCACTAAAACAATGTTTGGTTAGAAATAGAATGCATGACATCATTTTATAACTATAACAAGGGTATGTAAAATATGGTTTATCAACCAAATCTATTTTTTTGGATTCTAGGGGGGAAATGTTTGGAGTATGAGAAAAAAAAATTTGTAGTTTTTATTATATGGATATTCAGATTCTGTTTTCCAAGGAAATCGGAATCAGAACTATGTAGACATCGGATTCTATATTCTGGGGAATTTGGAGTCTGAATTCTAAAGAATTCGGAGTCTGAATTATAGGGAATCTGGAGTCTGAATTCAAAGGAATTTAGACCCTGGATTTTAGAAGATTCTGATTCTAAATTATTGTGCATTAGGAACCTGAATTTCATATAATTTGGATTCTAAATTTTAGAGAATTTGGAACCTGAAATTTTGAGAAATTAGATTCTAAATTTTTGAGATTTCAAAACTAGAATTTCATAGAATTCTGAATCTAGATTTCAAGGATAACAAATTCTGAATTTCAGAGAGTTCAGAACCTGAATTTTAGTGAATTCAGACACATAATATCAATGAATTTGGATTCTGAATTTCTGAGAATTTATAACCTGAATTTCAGAAAATTCAAAACTAGAACTTCAGAGAATTCAGATTCTGAATATAAGAAAATTAGGTTTTTTAATTTTAGATAATTCAGTACATAACTTTCAAAGAATTCGGATTCTGAATTTCAGATAATTTTGAACCTTAATTGTTATCCTATAAATAGAATAATCTCTATCTATATATTTATATAAATATGAGGATTTAGAGGTGAAACTAAATTTTACAATTAGACATAAAATGTTTAATATTTATTGAATCTAAATCATGAACAATCAAAAAAAATATAGAGGAATATTTCCTTGGCGAAGGAAAAATCTTCTTATTAATAAAAAATATTCCAGGAAATAAAATTTTCCTTAAGATAGAGTGTTTTTGATTCTCGAAACATAATGTAATGAAAAATTCATAAGGAATTCTTATTGACTCAACAATCTCCCCCTTTTTGGAAAGCACAACCATCATTACTAAAAAGAATTTATGTACTTAGAAATTTTATTGACCTGAAAATAAAAATGTATCCCCCATTACATCTGGATCATAATGAATATGACTTACTCCACCTTAGCCTTTGATATCCCAATGTATCATAATTTTTATTTCATAAATGGGATTTTACATTTTCTTGCATACAAAAATCTTCATTATTAAAACATTCCATTAGACGAACTCCACCTTACTTAGGAAAATTTATTCTTTACATAGTATTATTTTTGGACATTCCTTTGTCCTCCTATGGTATTATAAAAAATGAATAATGAGAGTGGGAAAAGAAATATATTTCTTGAAATATTAGTAATAAAGTTCCAAAAATATGAAGTGCAACAAAAATTTCATTAACATTTAAATGAATTTGTACAACTGTGAAATAAAACAAATGATCGGATTTGAGAATGATTATCCTTCCTTCTATTTCGACAATATCTTCTACAAAATAGTCTTCAGTTTCTTGATTTCCTTGAAATCATCTTCTATGTGATTGAGTATCTTATCTAGATCTTCACTTTTCTTTTCTGTGGCTTTATTATTTTCCTCTTGATCCTTATGCATTTCAGCTCGAGCCATCAAGGATCCTTCTTGTTTATCATGTTTTCCCTCAAGTTTGATTCTATGATCCATTTCCCTATTCCAACTCTAAGCAACTGAATACAGTCACCCATTTTTATCTTTCACTTATTGCTTCCATGTAGTTTTTTCAAGATATAGATTTTATTTAATGGACTTTTTGAGAACTTTAAACATAGCTTCTTCGGTTTCGAAAGAATCACTGACATTATCTTGAAACTCATCGAGAAATAAAATATCATGAAAAAATTTCCATGATCAACAAGTCGTCTTCTTTCACAATCTTTTATGAGCTTTATAATTAATGAAAAAAGTTTTGAAATTGGCCTCATGTTTGACACAGTTATCAATCACAATAGATACTAAATCTGTTTTCTGATTCAATGAATGTTGAATCATCTGACATCTTGTGTTTATACTCAGAAACAAAGGAATAGAATAAACCAAAATTTTCCAAGACTGAATAACAAAGTCATTTCTAGGTGAAGATGACTCTGAATTTGAATTCTATGTTGATGATGATTCTTTTCTGTGCACATTAGCATTCCGCTTAGATGAAGAACCAACATCTTTCTTACTGACAAAAGACTTGGTAAGAGTATCAACCATCAACTGAATTATCTTATCTATTTATTAAATAATTTATTCTTGATTAGGTGATTCATATTCACTATATGATAGCGGAATAATCTTATCGTCATCAACTGTAATGTCCTGGACCTCTCCGGCCCATTCCTTTGTCAAAAAGAAGGTCACGAAGTGTTCTAGAGGGTAAAATGTAATTTTCCCACACTTTCCAGAATTTTGTAATTACATGCCGTGTAGTGTGAGTACACATCGAGTACCCCCTCGCTAGGTGTACCCCGTGTTGAAGGTCGTGTCCTTTCCATGTGAAATAAATGGGTACACGTCGTGTATCCAATACTACACGTCGTGTAGTCTCTCCCCGCGTACGTGTTACCGTGTGATGACCAGTAAACGGCCATGTGTCGTGTTGGATCCATGTGAAATAAATGGTTATACACCATGTATCCAATACTACACGTCGTGTAGTACCTCCCCGCATATGTGTTACCTTCAAGCCATGTGTTGACTAGTAAACAGTCGCGTTCCGCATTGAAGTCCGTGTTGGAAGCCTCGTGGTGACCGTGTGAAACGGCCGAGTACACGCCATGTACCATAAAGTACAAGCCGTGTAATTTTGATTTTCTCGCCTATAAAAGGATGGGTCCCCTCCACCTTTTCAACTCACCCCTCTCCTCCCCATTCCTATGAGAAGAGCTCTCCCAAGAGACTCAAAGGCTCCTTTTCTTCCATAACTTCTTCGTTCGAGCTCCGATTTACGATACGTTAGTGGCCACAGGATCATAACGATGAGGCGGAACATCCAAGCTTGGATACGTTGTCTTTCCTTCGGCCTTTCCTTTCCGACTTCCACCCGAGGAGGTTTTTCTGGGACTCAAGGTAAGTGACAGCCGCTGACGGATGACTTCTAAAGTTGATTTGGGGAGCGTTGTGATCAGAACCTGTTGAGGTAGCGATCTAACCTTCGTCTCTTTAATTTGTGCATCATGCGGGGTGGGTATCCTCTTGTTTTCATGAGAAACAGTTGAACCATTAAATAAAGCTAATAAGTGGTTAAAGATCGGGGATGGGTAAGTTGTTATGTTTATCTTTATATATTGTGATATTATGTTGTGAATTGAATAGGCTTATGCCTACTGAAAATGACGGTCGTTGGGGGCCTTTTCTTGCACAATTAAATGTTGACCTGTCTTTCTAGACTATTTTTGTGGATGGAAACATTGTGGAATCTGGAAATTGGTTAATCACGTAAATTTGGCTGTTTAAAATCTGGAACCCTTGTGTGTTCACCCCGGTTAAACAAAATGGAATAATGAACATGTGGGTTTTGTCTTGGTTACTGGTGTGTGAAATGGAGGGGTGAATCTTGGGTTGCTACGAATAGAACAGGAAGAAGGGCTGCAGTAAATGATGTAAAAGGGGAGATGATGTGGCAAAAATCTTGTTTTGTGGGTTGTGGTTATGGAGGTTGGCAGCGGGGCTGCAGGGATGGGTAGGAATGTGAACGAACTAGGGGTTGTGAATAATAAATAAAAGTGGAAGAGTTAATGAATGATGGGGAATGGTAATGGAACAGGAATAATAATATATGAGGTTGGTTGGTTAATAAGAAGGGACTTGTTTTTGTTTCTTGTGTTTTCCTAACATGATTTGTGGATGGCAGGGATATGTTTTACGAACAATCGATGTGGTTGGTTGTGGATAGTTTCCCTATGGTTAAGGAACTAATAAACTAATTCTGCTGAAACGTGAAAACCTAAATGGGGATGGGGTTGTTTATTGTATGCATGCTTCGTAGTAGTAGTGTTGAGGCACATTCTTAGTTTCTCTGTTTAGAAGCCATAGGTTGGGCTGAGTGTTTGGTATATGTATATGTATCTATATCTTTTTTGTTTTATCGTACCCCACCCATGTTGAGCACTTAGTGCCGAACACTCCCATTTAATGGGAGATGGTGTTTTCCCCTTAGTTACTAGCTCCTTCCTGCTCCTTCTCCCCTAGGATATGATGGCTTGAGGAGACCTTACACCTAATACCCTTCAGGTAGGTTTCGATTGGGGTGGTTCTAGCCCAATACTCTTCGTGTAGGTTTACTGTTTCCCAAGAATCTTCAGGATGAGGCCCAGGTGTGTGCGGGTGGGATACATGGTTGTGAGGACCAGGTGTGTGCGGGCGGGATACGCGGTTGGGAGGCCCAGGTGTGTGCGGGAGAGATACGTGGTTGCGAGGCCCAGGTGTGTGCGGGTGGGATACGTTGTTGTGAGGCCCAGGTGTGTGCGGGCGGGATGTGTGGTTTGCGAGGCCCAAGTGTTTGTGGACGGGGAGAGTGTGGTAGTGTCAGGAAGTTCATCATTAGGAAGATTGGCTAACTAATGGGGAATGGTGCGGGGTACCCAATACTCTTGTTATTATATACCACCTATTGTGATTGTGTTTTTGGTGAGTGTGGATGGTGAGGTTGGGTGGATATAATTCCTTCCTAGGATTCTTCTATTGTTCTCACGGGACATTAGGATGTCTCCCCACTTGTGCACGAGAGCTTTAGGTTTCCCTACTAAGTATACTTTTATTCTCACCCTACCTTTACTTTCAGGTTTCCAGGAGGACTGTCAGGGTCGTGTGGGACCCTACTAGTCATAAATTTGGAGTTGTTGCAGTTGTTGTAATCTTGTTTTCTTTTGGTATTGTACTTTGATCTTTCTTGTACTTGCACCTTGTTATAATATTGTTTAATCATGCATGTGGGCTTGGTTTGGGTTTATTTCTATAAAATTTTTCTTTTCCTTTTTGTTGGTTGACTTGTGCTATTTCCCGATATTAAAATAATAAAAGGGTAATTCCTCCCATATTTGTGAAAACTTATACCCTTGGTGCTAGTCACCACCTCAGGGCCTACTGGAGGCGGGACTCGGGGGTCATTTTCTCCCTTTCACCATTGCCAGCTCTGGAGGGGCATCTTTGGTGGGAGGGGGTCATGACAGAATGGTATCAAAGGTGATGGTTGATATATTGGATAAAGTTCGGATTTAGGCACAGTGAGGATTTCATGTGATGGTAGGGCAACAGTGTTAGTTAATCTTGGTGCGTGACATAGGCCAGGGAAGACCGGCTAGCACATGGGATTTTAGGCCACCCCATGATCTGATGCATGGACTGTGAGCCTACCAAACGACCAAGTGAGACTACATTGATTGTGGGGTAGAGACCCTAGGGAAGGTACATGCATCATCATGATTGTGTTTTACTTGATTTGGGTGTTCTGGGAAAGAATTTGAAATAAAATGATAAAATGGAACCCTGAGAAATTTTCTTGCTACTTGGACTTAGGCGATCTCTGTTTACCGTAAATCTATGGCACCTGGACTTCGTCCCTGGGTGGCTCAGATGGCCAGGGCCTAGCAGATTCAGGCGGTCGATTAGTTGAGGATTGACCGAGAGGAGGAAGATAGCCAGTGGCAGAAGACTCTCCATTCTTTCCAGCGGCAAACCCTCAAGAAGTGCGAGGGTAGTACTTTGGATACGGAGACGGAGGGGTGGCATGAGGATCTAGGGATCACCTTTACCTTGATCCGTGATCCAAGGGAGTACTAGGTTCCCCTAGTAGTCAGTCAGCTAAGAGTTGCGTCGCGACAGTGGTGGATGCTCTACCTCGAAGAGAGGATAGAGGCAGAGGTTCCATGGGATGACTTTGAGAAAGAATTCTGAGAGGAATTACTTTCTTCCATGATCAAGGTGGAGAAGTGGCATGAGTTACTCTCCCTTCAGCAGGGGAGTATTTCGGTACGAGAATTGGGGTTGAAGTTCAATGATCTCCTGCACTTTGCTTCGGATCTCTTTCCGGATGAGGAGTCTCGGGCGAGACGTTTGGAAGAGGTGCTTCGTCCTTCTCTCCATTATACCGTCACCCCCTTCACCCTTCCGACGTACTTGGCTGTATAGAAGAAGGAAGTGGTTGTAGAGAGGATGCACTCAAAGGGAGGTGCACCACGTGAGGGGATCCATCCAGGTTCGTCGAAGGGGAAGGCAGTCAGTAGCATGTCTCCTATGACGGGACCTTCTAGGTTCAGGCCAGTGGGGAGCAGGCCCCAGCAGTTCCTGTTCATATCTTCAGGTCCTCATCCCTTTTTCACGAGCCCAGGACCGAAGTGTTTTTCTTGTGTAGGTTTCGGTCACATTCAGAGTCAGTTACCGACCCGAGCTCAGTACGGTAGAGGTGGGCATGTTCAGCGCCCACCTCAGCAGCACCAGTTTCCAGCAAGGCACTTCCAGCAGCAGTAGGACCATGCCCCTACGAGGGTAGACATTGCAAGAGGAGGACGACCTCAGGGTTCTCCTCAGAGACCTCGACCAGGGTGTGGTCAGGAAGGAGTATGACATCAGAGAGGTAGAGGAGCTAGGCGTGGACAGTTTCACACAGCATAGTTGACAGCTCCAGCAGGACCAGAGGAGGTGTGAGGTACGATTTGTTTGTTCAGAACTCTTGTTTTTGATTTTTTCGATTCAGGAGCTTTGCACTCCTTTGTTTCAGCTTGCCTAGCCCCTGCTTTGGGACTAAACGTAGAGATAGTTTCCGTACCACTGGTGTTGAGTACACCAATTGGAGACCAGACCAGCGTATCTTGTGTTTTTCGGGGATGTGGGATGACGTTGGTACCACATTGATCTAGTGGGGACCTTATTTTATTACAGATTCATCCATACGATGACATCCTAGGAATTGACTGGTTGTTTTCTGTTAGTGCTGTTATTGACTACTTCTGGAGAAGAGTCGTGTTCTCCGACGTGGACGAGCAGCGTGTAGCTTTTCTTGGTGAAAGGAGCTATTAGGTGGGAAGCCAGCGTGTGGAGCCTCTCCTTTCCTTTTTAGGCGGGTTATCAGTGGTTCCAGCTGATACAGAGATGATGGATGTCCCGGAGGTTGTTTGGGAGTTCCTCGATGATTTTTCTGAGGAGGTTGTGACTCTACCCCCCCCCCCCCCCCGATGTGACATTGAGTTCGGGATAGACTTACAGCCTAGTGACCGTCCGATTTTGATGGCCCCTTATCGGATGGCACCTTTGGATTTGCTAGAGTTGCAGATTCAGATTGATGATCTGATGGAGAAGGGTTTTGTTCGACCCAGCATATCACCATGGGGCGCTCCAGTTTTGTTCGTGAAGAAGGCACATGGTGGTATAAGGCTATGAATAGACTACCGAAGGTTGAACTAGGTAACGTTCAAGAACTGTTACCCCCTTCCAAGGATAGATGATCTCTTCGACCAACTAAGGAGAGCTGATTGGTTTTCCAAGATTGATCTATGATCTGGATATCATCAGCTGAGGGTAAAGGACAGTGACATCTCGAAGACAGCTTTCAGGTGCAGGTACCAGCACTTCGATTTTGTAGTGATGTCGTTTGGAGTTATTAATTCACCGGTCATGTTCATGGGACTTATGAACTTTGTCTTCTGAGAGCTTCTGGACCGGTTCGTCGTTGTCTTTATCGATGACATCTTGATCTACTCAAGATCAGAGGAGGAGCAAGTTGAGCATCTCAGCACAGTCTTAGAAGTCCTTCGACACCACCATATTTATGAGAAATTGTAGAAGTGTATGTTCTTGACGCAATAAGTACACTTCCTTGGGCACGTGGTGTCTCAGCATGGAGTGTTGGTGGACCCGTCGAATGTGGAGGTTGTTGTTTCATGGGAAGCACCCAAGAGTGTGGCAGAACTTCATAGTTTCCTGGGGGTAGGAGGTTACTATCGGAGGTTCATTTCATACTTCTCTCGAGTTGCTGCTCCATTGATAGCTTTGACTAGGAAGAACCAGGTCTTCCTATGGAGCGAGCAATGCCAGAACTCTTTCGACTACCTGAAGGAGAAGTTGGTCAGTTCTCCCGTACTCAGGTTTCCATAGGAAGGTTTGTTGTATGAGGTTTTTTTGTGATGCTTGTGGCCTTGGTCTAGGGTGCGTGCTGATGCAGAATAAGGGAGTGATCTATTATGGGTCTAGGCAATTACGCCCTCATGAGCGTAACTATGCGACCCATGACCTAGAGCTTGTAGAAGTAGTCTTCACACTGAATATGTGGCGACATTACCTCCGTGGGGAGCACTTTTTGGTCTTCTCATATCACAAGAGCTTGTGTTATATCTTCTCCAAGCGTGACCTGAACCTGCGGCAGTGGAGATGGGTTGCGTTTCTCCAAGACTATGACTTTGATATTTCTTACACTGAAGGTAAGGGAAAAGTTGTGTCTCATTCCCTGAGCAGGAAGTCGCATAATGAAGTGGTTTGGGAATCCATTGATGCTTGGAAAGCGATGGGATGGTTGGCCACATTACACTTGGATGCAAGGGTAGAAGGTGTTAGAGGCTGTTTTTTTTCAGATGACGGTGCAATCCCTATTCTAACACCAGGTGGAAGAGTCTCAGTGGGGGGACTATGAGGAGGAAGTGATGCGGGATCATATCGATCAAGGGAACACTCCAGAAGGATGGTCAGAGGACAGCCGACATCAGATGCTTTTCCATTAAAGGTTGTTTGTTCCATAGGCAATGCATGAGGGAGTTCTCCAAGAGTTCCATAGAACAGCCTTGGAAGTACATCAGAGAGTTTCAAAAATGTACTGAGGCCTGAGGGAATAGTTTTGGTGGCCCAAGGTGAAACGGGCAGTGGCGGAGTTTGTGGCTAAATGCCTAGTGTTTCAGCATGTTATGGCTGAACACTGTGTTCCCAGTGGTTTTTTGCATCCTTTAGATGTCCTAGAGTATAAGTGGGATGACATATCAATGGACTTCGTCATAGGACTACCCAGAGATCAGGGTGGTTATGATGCTATCTGGGTAGTGGTGGATCGACTGACGAAATCAACTCACTTCTTAGCAATTAAGGGTTCAGGCCCGATGAGTACCTTAGCACAGAGGTACATAGACGAGGTTGTGCAGTTCCATGGAGTTCCAAAGACTGTCATCTCAGATCGGGATACTTGGTTTACCTCACAAGTTTGGAGGGGATTACAGCATGATTTTGGCACCCAGCTACGCCTTAGCACTACTTTCCACCCCCAGACCGATGGGCAGACAGAGCGGACAATCCAGACATTGGAGGACATGCTACGAGCATGCGTTCTGGATTTCAGAGGATCATGGGTATGACAATTGACTTTAGTAGATTTTTTCTACAACAATAGATTCCACTCTACTATTAACATGGGACCGTTTGAGGCTTTGTACGGATGACCATGTCATTCACCCATTTGATGGGAAGAGGTTGGTGAGACAGGTGATCTTGGGCCAGAGGAAGTATGGAGCACCACATAGAAAGTCTAGCTTGTATGTGAGAGGATGAAAGCGGATCAGGACCTAGAGAAGTCTTATGCTGATCGTCGGAGGAGGCCCTTGGAGTTCGAGGTGGGAGATCATGTGTTCTTGAAGATTTCCCTTCGACGGGGGCAGCGGAGGTTTGGGAAAGGGAGAAAGCTCTCACCTAGGTTCATAGGACCTTTTGATGTGCTAAGGCGAGTCATCGAGGTAGCATATCGGCTAGCCCTACCACCTCAATTTGAGAAGGATCATGACGTCTTCCACGTCTCCTAGCTATGTCGATACTTACTTGACGACTCCCATGTTATCGACTGGGGGGGAGTTAGATATGGGAGACGACGCGACCTTTGAGGAAAGACCAGTCAGAATTGAGGGATGTAAAGAGAAGGTGCTCCATGGATGAACCATTCCCTTGGTTCATGTGTTGTGGAGGCATGGCGGCCTCGAGAAGAGAACTTGGGAGTGGGAGGCCCAGATGCACGCTCAGTACCTGGAGTTGTTTTGAAATGTGTTTTCCCTTGTTCTTCTAAGCTTTGTGTTGATGTTATACAGTGTACCTTTGATATATGGAATTCCTGGCTTTTCGGTTGTGAGACCTTCTGTTTCCTTGTTCCCTGGTAATCTGTAACATGTCCCGATGTGTGGGGAAAGGGAAAAACCCAACCCTTAATTGAGATGCATTAATGCGGATGCGATTGAACCCATGCGGGCGAGTCAGTGCTACCTAAAGCGAATAGTATCTCGACATAGGAGAAGGAATTTTTTCCCCCAAACCACATGTTCGGGCAGTGTGTTGGTTGTGTGGTGTTGGGGGTAGTGCAAGTTGAAAAATCCTAATTTATGAAAGTGGGAAGACCCAATTATTAATCGATACGCATTAATGAGGATGCGATTAAACCCGTCCAGGCGATTTAGTGCCGCCAAAAGCGGATAATATCTCGATATAGGAGACGGAATTCCTAACACATTTGATTAGGGTTGTTGGTTGGGTTCCTGTTATAACTAGAACCCTAAGAGGTATCTTTTTTGGTTCCTCTGGGTTGGTTTTTGTATTCTCGGGGATGAGAATGTTTTAAGAGGTATCTTATGTAAAAGCCCGGACCTCTCCGGTCGATTCGTTTTTCAAAAAGAAGGTCATGAATTGTTTGGGAGGGTAAAATGGACTTTTCCCACACTTTCCAGAATTTTCTAAGTACATTCCGTGTAGTGTGAGTACACGCCGTGTACCCCCTTGCCGGGTGTACCCCATGTTGAACGCCATGTCCTTGTCATGTGAAATAAATGGGTACACACCATGCATCCAATACTATAAGCCGTGTAGTCTCTCCCCGTGTACGCGTTACCGTGTGTTGACCAGTCAACGACCATGTGCCATGTTGGAGCCGTGTGAAATAATTGGGTACACACCATGTATCCAATACTACACGCTTTGTAGTCCCTCCCCACTTATGCATTACCATGAAGCCATGTGTTGACCAGTCAACGGCCGCGTTCCGCATTGAATGCTGTGTTGGAATCTGCGTGGTGACCGTGTGAAACAGCAGAGTACATGTCGTGTACCATAAAGTACACACCATGTAATTTTTCTTTTCTCGCCTATAAAAGGAGGGGTCCCCTCCTACTTTTCAACTGACCCCTATCCTCCCCATTCCTCTGAGAAGTGCTCTGCCTAGAGACTCGAACGGTCCTTTTCTTCCATAACTTCTTCGTCTGAGCTCCGATTTACGATACGTCAGCGGCCACGGGATCATAATGATGAGTTGGAACTTCCAAGCTTGGATATGTTGTCTTTAATTCGACCATTCCTTTTTGAATTCCACCTTAGGAGGTTTTTTTGGGACTCGATAGAGGTGACGAATGCCGACGGACGTCTTCTAATGTAGATCCGGGGAGCATTGTGATCAGAACCTGATGATGTAGGGATCATACATTCGTCTCTCAAATTTGTGAATCATGCGGGGTGGGTATCCTCTTGTTTTCAATAGAAACAGTTCAACCATTAAATAAAGATAATAACTGGTTAATGAATGGGGATGGGGAAGTTGTAATCTTTATCTTTATATCATGTGATATTATGTTGTGAATTGAATAGGCTTATGCCTACTGAAAATCACGGTCGTTGGGGGCCTTTTCTTTCTCAATTAAATGTTTCCCTATATTTCTAGACCATTTATGTGGATGGAAACTTTGTGGAATGTGGAAATTGGTTAATCATGTAAAGTTGGCTGTTTAAAATCTGGAACCCTTGTGTGATCACCCCGGTTAAACAAAATGGAATAATGAACATGTGAGTTTTGTCTTGGTTACTGGTGTGTGAAAGGTAGGGGTGGATCCTGGGTTGTTAGGAATAGAACAGGCAGCAGGGCTATGGTAAATGATGTAAAAGGGGTGATGATGTGGCACAAATCTTGTTTTGTGGGTTGTGGTTATGGCGGTTGGCAGTGGGGCTATAGGGATGGGTTGGAATGTGAACGAACTAGGGGTTGTGAATAATAAATAAAAGTGGAAGAGTTAATGAATGTTTGGGAATGGAAATGGAATGGGAATAAAAATCAATGAGGATGGTTGGTTAATAATAAGGGACTTGTTTGTGCTGCTTGTGTTTTCATAACTTGATTTGTGGATGGTAGGGATATGTTTTACGAACGATCGATGTGGTTGGTTGTGGATAGTTTCCCAGTGGTTATGGAACTAATAAACTAATTCTGCTGAAACATGACAACCTAAATGGGGTTGGGGTTGTTTGTTGTATGAATTCTTCATAGTAGCAGTTCCGAGGCATGTGCTCAGTTTCTTTGTTTAGAGGCCATAGGTTGGGCTGAGTGTTTGGTATACGTATATGTATCTGTATCTTTTGTGTTTTATCGCACCCCACCCATGTTGAGAACTTAGTGAAGAACACTCCCATTTCATGGGAGAGGGTGTTTTCCCCTTAGTTACTAGCTCCTTCCTGCTCCTTCTCCCCTAGCCAGTGATGGCTTGATGCGACCATACACCTAAGACCATTCAGGTAGGGTTTGATTGGGGTGGTTCTAGCCCAAGACTCTTTAGGTAGGTTTTATTGTTTCCCAATAATCTTCGGGATGAGGCCCAGGTCTGTGCGGGTGGGATCCGTGGTTGTGAGGACCAGGTGTGTGCGGGCGGGATATGTGGTTGTGAGGCCCAGGTGTGTGCGGGCGAGTTATGTGGTTGCGAGGCCCATGTGTGTGCGGGAGGGATACGTGGTTGTGAGGACCAGGTGTGTGCGGGCGGGATGTGTGGTTTTTAAGGCCCAGGTTTGTGCGGGCGGGGAGAGTGTGGCAGCTTTAGGACATTCGCCATTAGGAAGAGCAGCTAACTAATGGGCAATGGTGTGGGGTACCCAATACTCTTGTTCTTATATACTACTACTACCTGTTGTGATTGTGTTTTTGGTGAGTGTGGCTAGTGAGGTTTGGTGGATAAAATTCCTTGCTAGGTTGATTCTGTTGTTCTCATGGTACATTAGGATGTCTCCCCACTTGTGCATAAGAGCTTTAGGTTTCCCTACTGAGTATACTTGTATGCTCACCCTACGTTTACTTTCAAGTTTCTAGGAAGACTACCAGGGCTGTTCGGGAACCTACTAGTTGGACTGTTGGATTTGTTGCAGTTGTTATACTCTTGTTTTCTTTTGGTATTGTACTTTGATCTTTATTGTACTTTCAACTTGTTATAAAATTGTTTAAACATGCATGTGGGCTTGGTTTGGGTTTATTTCTATACACTTTTTCTTTTCCTTTTTGGTGGTTGACTTGTCCTATTTCCCAATATTAAAATAATAAAAGGGCAATGCCTCCCATATTTGTGAAAACTCAAACCCTTGGTGCTAGTCGCCACCCCAGGGCCTACAGGAGGCGGGACTCTGGGGTCATTATCTCCCTTTCACCATTGCCATCTCAAGAGGGGCATCTTCGGTGGAAGGGGGTCATGAAATCAACTTCTTCCTTCTCTGCTCTTTCCTCAACACTGTCTGGCTGTATGAAATCATGATTGATACATTCTTCTTCAGACAATTTATATACTTTATCATCACCCTTCCCACCTTTTCATGGGGTTTCATGTTATGATGACTCGATTTCAGAAGTTTAGAATGATAACTTCTCATAAAGACTCTCCATATCATGATAATATTTTACTTTCATTATCATATCCTCGGTATCAACACTTCCTTCTTCTTCTTCTTCTTCCAATTCTTCTTCTTGCAATATTTCTTCTTCTTGATCTCACTCTGGAGACACCAACAACATTCCAAGAGTATCTGGGATTGATACTATTACAAAGGATTCTGGTACAATAATTTTCTTAGACACTTTCTCAACATCCTTAAGAATATATTTTACTATCTCAGCTTCATATATCTTCTTCTTATTCATCTTTTCATTCTCCTTATTCTCAGCATATTTAGTAGCATTTATCTTTGAGTATTTTTCCTTATCAGGGTCCAATCCAAACATAGGCTCCCCTTCTTTTTTTCATCCTCTTTCCATTTTGAAGCTACCTCATCAGGATAATATTTTTTACTCTTTGACTTTGGTGAGGAAAATTGAATTTTCTTGGAAACAGAAATTTTTTCTATCTCATGAATTTCCTTTGATCTCCTCATCCATCCACATTTATTAGTGGTTTCATATAAAATAGGTTACTTTGATAAAACATCAACTTTTTCATTTGATAAATCAGAAAACTATCCGGATTCACCAGAAAATAAAATTTTCATTCTCCTTAGAGTTTCATCGCTAAACAACATTTCCCTAAAATTTCTTGACTTCAATTTCAAAGAAATTTTGATTGATTCTAAACAAGAAACAATGATCTATGATGGAATTTCTGGATACATCCTAATCTATTTCATCAGGTTCCCATTCTTGATAATCTCAATCATAATCAATATATACTTAACTAGATTCAGCTTCCATAGGTTTTCTATGACGTCCAAAACCTATATATCACTTTTCATCAGATTATCTTTATATCCATTCCTCAGAATGATAAATCCTTGATCCCAATGTTCAATAATACGGAAAATTGATGAAAGATGACGAATCTTCTGATTCTAGACCCTAACCAATCCAAGGCACTCTATGGACTTCTTCTTATCAAAGCTTCCTTCAACATCAGGTAATTTATGCAAACAATATTCAACTTCTCCATTGTAAGGTACTCCAATCAGACTAGCTTACTTTGAATAATAAAGAGAGTACGTATTACCATAACTCTTGAAAGAAAATTTCTCATTGCCTCCTTGCTTGAAAAAAGATATGGATTCATTGAACTATACTAGAAAATCTGGAATCACTAGATACCCTGACTTGGGATTAGATACAACTATAATCTCCCATCTATTTTACTTAATGTTCTTTGAGAAGATTTAATCAAACTTATTAAATACCTCCAGGTCTACCAACCATTCACGATAAATATTCCATTTTGAGATTTCCTTTACGGTTGAAATTTATTTCTAAGGAGAGTCTTATTTAGACATTTAGAACTAAGGATGACATGAGAAATTCAGAATAGTCATTAGTAGGAAGGGAAGAGCTTCAGCACGCAATAACTTCTGATTCGAGGTGGGATAACCCTCGGGGGTCCATAATATTGTAAATTGAAGTGACGATTCAACTTCATTAATTTATCCAACAATTGAAAACATATTGAGACGATCTGATAGTTGAAATGATAGCCGAAGAAAGAATTTGATAGATTCTAATAATTTGAGGTTTTTAAGAAAAACATTCAGATTTATGGAAAACTGAATCCATAAATTTTGAAAAAAAATGTGAATTTAAACAAGTAATAGATGATTTTGAAAATTTAGGAATGGAAACATACTTTTCGGATTGGTTGGAAGATTATTTATAATAAGGAAAATTCTTCTGTAAGAACTATAGATTCCAAAAATTCTGATTACAAAAATTTTAGATTACCAAAATTTTATATTATGATAAATTTAACTAGGAAAATTGTAACTTTGATATTTTCTACTATGATAACTTTGATTACAAAATGTTTAACTATCATGAAAATATACTCCTCCTATGAAAAGGAGTGTGTTACTGTATGGATATAGGATTCAAAAGGAAGTTAATAAGGATAATTACCTAACATTTATCATTCTAACTTCTATTTAATGTATTTAAATATATCACAGGGTAACGATTTTGTGAGAATATCGGCAAGTTGATCATCTGTTTTGTTAAATTTAAGAATTATATCTTTTTTTTTGTGATCCCAAAGACTGTGGTGGATAATATCTATGTGTTTTGTATGAGACTGATGTCCAAGGATTTCACAAGAGGAAATTACAATATTACTATCACACATTATTTTTGTTCGGATAAAACTCTACCCATAGTGTGTGAGTGTGTGTTGAATTGACAACACTTGAGCACAACAACTTCCGGCTTCTACATATTCATCTTTAGCAGTGGAATGTGCTGCTGAATGTTTCTTTTGGCATGACCAAGAAACTATTGAATCACCTAAGTAATGACAAGTTCTGGATGTACATTTCCAATCCACTCTACATCCATGAAAGTTAGGATTTGAAATCCTTTTTAAAACCAAATCATTTCCAAATGTATAAAAGTGTCTGAAATCCAAGGATCCCTTTATGTAGAGAAAAATCCTTTTCACTTCCTTTAAATGTGATTCCTTAGGATTGGATTGATATCTTGAACAAAATCATACTAAAAACATTATGCATGGATGTCTAGTTGTCATGTAATGTAGACATCCTATCATATCTCTAAATGTTGTTTGATACACTGGTTTCCCAGCTTCATCAAGATCAATTGAATTTTAGGTATCAATGGGAGTACTTATACTATTATTGTTGTCATATCAATTATTTTTAAGAAGATCATTAATATACATATGTTGGGATATATATATTTATTTCTAGTTTTTAAGAAATATGAAAACCTATGAAAATTGTCAACCCACCCATCATTCTCATTTCAATCTCACATATCATTAGATCCGCAAAAGAATATATTAAATATTGTTAAGTTGAGCCAAATATAATTTCATCAACATAAATATGAACAATCAAAACATTTTTCCTATCTTTGTTTATAAAATGTGTTGGATCAACATTTCATTTAACATAATTGTTTTGAAACAAAAACCTTGTAATACGATTATACCATGATCTAGGGGATTGTTTATGTATATATAAAGAATTGGTATGTTTGAAAACATGTTCAGGATGTTTTTTATCTTCAAAAACAGAAGGTTTTTTAACAAAAAACATTTTTGTGAACGAAACCATTAAGGACAGAACATTTAACATCCATTTGAAAAAGATTAAAGTTGAAGAAAGTATCGAAGGAATTTAGAAAACAAATATATTCATGTTTAGATACTAGAGAATATGATTCTTCATAGTCTATTCCTTCATGATGATTATAGCCATTAGCTTCAAATCTAGCATTATTTTTTACTGTTACTCCATTTTCATCACATATGTTTCTAAAAACCCATTTTACTAAAATAATAGAGGTTTCCTTATGTATTTCAATAAAGTTCTAGACTTTATTCCTTTCAAATTCATTATTCTCATCTTCCATATATTTTATCCAGTCATAATAACCTAAAGCTTCATTAATGATTTTTTATTATAATTGGAAAAAGGAAAGATCGATGTTCTATTTTATTTCTTAATGAACTTATAGTCCTTATAGGTTTATTTAATCACCATTGATACTATCACTAGGATGATTCTTTAGAAACAACTGATTTGGGTTTTGTAAAACAAGATCATCAACATAGTATAGGAAATTTTCTAGGGTAAATGCATCAGAAATATTTTCTTGATCATTTTCCTTATCAGAAGAATCTTCTATCAAGGGTTGATAATTAGTTTTTTAAAACACATCCGAGGATGTAAGTTGAGGTTGTTTAAAAACAAAGGGATTGGTTTCCTCAAATTTGACTTGTACTATTTCTTCAAAAGTATAAGTGTTTTTATTGAAAACACTATATTCCTTAGAGGTTGTGGAGTAGCCTAAGAAAATTACTTCATCAAATTTGGGTGTGAATTTATTTAATTTATCATTAGTATTAAAGATGAATACTTTGCATCTAAATAAATTGAAGTAGGAATGTCTAGGTTTTCTACTATTCAATAACTCATATATAGTTTTGTTAAGAAAAGGTCTAATCAAAACTTGATTTATAGTATAATCAGCAGTACTTGCAGCTAAACCCAAAAATGATTGGCTATTGAATATTCACACAAAATGGTTCTAGTTATCTCTTGAAAAATTTTACTTCTTCTTTCAACAACACTATTTTGTTGAAGTGTTCTCGGTGTTGATAAGTTATTAGTAATGAATTATTTACTAAAAATGGTTTCAAAATCAGAATTTTGAAATTCTCCTCCATGATCACTATGAATAGTTTTCAATGGAAGGTTTTTATCATTTTTTAACTTGGGATCTAAAACATTTTAAATAACAAAAATCATCAGATTTATTTGTTAGAAAATATATAGATATAAATATAGTGTAATCATCAACTAAAACTAATACATAATATTTACCTCCAGTGATTCCAATTTGTGTTGGACCAAAAAGATCCATATGCACTATCTGTAAGGCATCAGTAGTTCAGACTTCACTGATTGATTTAAAATATGATTTATGTTTCTTTCTATATTAACAAGTATCACAGACTTTCGGAGAATCAAATCTATGCTCTAATATATTTTTAACTACTCATTTCTTAGAGGGTCTGCATAGATTCTGAAGATTACAATGTCCTAACCTTCTATTCCATAATGAAGAATGATCTTCCACTACACTAAGAAAAGGTAAATCTTGGATCCTAAGGTATTATAAATTTAATGTGTATGTATTCTATTGCCTATGGGCAGAAATAATACACTCTTCCATGGAATTGTGTACTAAAAACATGTCATTCATAAAATTCACAAGGTAACCTTCATCACATCATTGAATTATGATAATAAGGTTATGCTTAAGTCCTTTAACAAATAAACATTTCAAATCAATGTTTTTACAAGAAGAAAAATATTACCTATACCGATTATTTCTCATTGTTCATTTTCTCAGAATGTTACTTTTCCTCCTTTCGACTTGATAATCACTTAGAAAATGTTTTTTACCTGTCTTGTGCATGGAAAATCCATTATCCATGTACTATGTACTATTGTTGGTGCCATATTTTCTTTACAGAAAATAAGAGTGTTAGACTTTCGGAACCCAAGATTTCATTGATCCAAAAACATCCGGATGAAATATCCTAGGAATCCACATTTCCTTTACAAAATAATCTTTATTAATACCAAAAGGCTGAGTTTTTTTGTGGAACAGATTTTTGACCAATACCCACCAAACTGAAACTTAGTGCAGAATGGAGCACTTTGAGGTACAAAATAAATATTACTAAAAACTAGTTATTAATTAATATAACCAAATCAATAATTATTCTGTAGAGGTCAAATTTGGGAATAAATATTGTCAATGTTTTCCTTTCACTGGGTAAAATTTTGACAATCAAATCCTCAAGGAAAATATTTCTGGCTTTAGTCTAATAAATAATTTTGTATCCTCAAAAACATTATTTTTAGCAATAGATGTACTCTCAAAAACATTTTTCTTGGAAATGTATTTTTCAATATACATAGAAAGTTTTTTCTTCAAATAATTAACATCCTCAAGGATTTTTGAATTTTTTTTAAAATAATAAAATTTCTTATCAAGATCTTTAGAAAGATCTGATACTTTTTAGTAAGAATAAAAATTATATAAGTTTCCTTATCAAGCTTTTTCATGAATTTATAATTTTCATTCTCAAGGAGCTTATCAAACCAAGATACTTCTTCATAAGTAGGTAACATATTATCTTAATCAGAATAAGATTCTTCATCATAAGATTCATAATATTAACAATCACTATAATTATCATTCAATTATATATTGTTCATCAATTCATCACTGTGTACCTTGGCCATTAAACAATGATTTTCAATAGGTAACATGGAAAGTAATACAAGATTATTATGATCAGAAGATTAGTACTTTGACGATTCATCAGATGAGTATCCACCACTTTCACTCCGGGTTTCATTATATTTCAAAACATTAATAGATTTATATTTGTAGATCTTCTTTCTATTCCTCTCATAATGTATTTCCTTTCTATAGATTATATTAAGGATTGGAAAATCTGGCCATATATGCCCTGCTCTTTTTCATTCATAACAAGTGACTTAGGAGTCATTGTTTCCCATTCTCTCTATATTCTTATATCTATACTGAATTTTTTTCTTCCCAACACTCGTGTTTATACTTTGAGCAAGGTTAGATAGTTTATTCTCTGAAGCTTCACATTCCATTGATTTAGATTGAATAGCAACCATCTTAGATTTAGGTCTTATAACTCTCGTAGGGGTCTTGGATTTCATATTATTTGATGTTGTTGAAAAGGAAAAAAATTACATTTCCATTATTTTTCTTATTAATATCAGCATCTCTCTTCATTATACTCACTTGTTGAAGAAGAGTTCCAAAAAACTCATCATTAGAAATCTTGGTAACATTCCTATTTTCATCTATAACTGTCCTCTTAGATTCCCATTCATTAGTCTGGATGTCTATGATTTTGTCTACAAGAGTGTCATCATCTAATCTTTTCTCAACTATATATTTTAAACATTTAAGAATATTCATGAATCATTGTTGTACCTTACAGAAGCATTCTCTATAAGGATAGTAGAAACCATGATATTCAACATTGAGTATAGATCTTCTAGTTTCAATAACATTATAAGTTCCATAGTGTGTCACTTAATGCTTCTTCCAAATACTATTTGTATCTTCATAGGATATAATTTGGCTATATATATTTCTTGTAATTGAACAAAGAAAAGTATTACATACCTTAATGTAAAACTAGAATTCAACCTGTTCTGAATTAGTAAAGGTTCTAAGTTCCTTATTAGGAATCTTATAATCTCCAGTTAACATAATGTTGATGTCAACACCTATGTTTATCAAAAAGGTCATCATTCTGTCTCTCTAGTACTCATAGTCATTTCCATCAAATATATCTGGTCTAGTAGGGTTATGATTTTTAATCGAACCAACATTCTTTCCTTCCATTTAAAAGAAAATATCTTTCCACAAAAACGTGTGAGTAATAAATGATTCTAAACAAGGATATAAATACTAAGCAAGGACAATATATAATAATGAAAACATGAGAAAGAAAACTTATATGTGAATATAAGTATTTCAAATACCTCCTTTTATACCAATTGTAGGATCAGAAAATGATGTATATGTTCAATATACAAGAGGGAAGGGAGGAATTGTATCATTTAAAAATTCCTTTCGAACTTTTAATGTTTATATACAACATTAGATTGTTTATCAAATTTAAAAAATGTAAATTCAAAAAACTCTGAGTTCTTCAAACATGCAAGTTTCTGAAAATATGGTTTCATAAATGAAACTTAAGAAAAGTTTACAATGGAAGTTATTAAACCCTAAAGTGTATAGAATCTTACTAATCAGAGTGGAAGTATAAGAATGTATAAGATAGTTATACATTCATTAATAATCAAAATGTTGTTGAAAAAAATTTACAAAATAAAAGTAACAAGTAAAGAATCATTTAACCCTATGAGTATGTTATTAAACAACTTTAGATAAAGGTACCTTGATTTAACAATCAATAATGTATGTCTTACCCAGACAAGGGTAAGCCTTCGTTAAGAATATCAGAGTTTGTCTTTCTATCCCTGCAAGCCCTTGAACTTCAATGTAGTTGGCACCTGTTTCTTCCTTATCAAGGAAGTCCTCGATCTTTTAGGTAGTCAGCACCACTATATTCATATCCCCGGAAACTCTCGAATGTACTCAACAACATTATGAGTTGCACGAAGCAAGATGAACCAGATTCTTACTACGCACAATGAATGAGAGTATCCATTTCTCTAGAAATCACTTCAAAAACATGTGGTCTCTAGAGTTATCACCTTTTTCCAAAAGTAAAGTCCTGAGATTGATTAAATGAGATCCTATTAATAGGTACTTCTCCAATGACCATATTTTTTCTTGAATCTTGAAAGGACCTATCCATGTTTCATCTAAACAATAGTTGGTTAGAAATAAAATGCACAACATCGTTTAATAACTATAACAAGGGTAAGTAAACTATGGTTTCTTAACCAAATCTATTTTTTGGATTCTAGGGAAAAAATGTTTGGAGTCTAAGAGGGAAACATTCAGAGTCTATATTACATGGATATTCAGATTTCGTTTTCCAAGGAATTCAGAATCAAAATTCTATAGAATTAGGAGTCAAAATTATAAGGAATTTGGAGTCTGGATTCTAAATAATTTAGAGTCTGAATTCTATGGTATTGGGATACTGAATTTTAAGGAATTTGGAACCTATATTTCGGGGAATTCAGATTGTAACACCCCAGGTAAATAAATAATATGACATTTTTATATTTATCCATTTTTTTAATTAAATTTTAATATTAATTTAAAGGGAACTCTATTCTTGATGGATTACCCAATACGCAACAACGAGTTCCTTTGAAATCTTACATTGCACTCTAGTAATAAAATAAAATTATTTTAAATGTTAGTTAACACGTAGCCGTTGTATTGGCATGAATTAATAGAAATAACTAAAATACTATTATATATGTTTTTTAAAATGTTTTTACATTTTTCCAATAAAGGATAAAGGCTTAAAATATGAAAAGAATTCAATTTTAGGCATATATACTTTAATTTTCACTAAAGGTCAACTTATCAACTTTTGATGGAGAACCGTCATTAAATATAGTTTTGGTCACTAATATAAATTCTATTGGACCAAATAAAACTTTTCTTTAGAATCGGGACATCAAAATTCACTTTGTGTAAAGTTTTGGTATTTTTCTGATAAAGATCATTTTTTAATGAATAGTTAAAAATGTTGTATTTTAATTCAAAACCACTTTTTAATCTTATTTATTTATATGATTATATTACCTTTTGAATTGGTTTTAAAGTGAAATTAGAATATATTTTTACCATTTAATTAAATATAGGTCGTTGGAATTAATTTCATCTTGAAATTGGACTTAAACTAGAGTCAATCTTTTGATACTTATTGTTTCATAAAAACATGCTATTTGCTCTGACAGCGGTAATAAATTATTAAATTAATTAATGCAACTTATATGTTTTTAATTTTGTAAAATAGAAATCATTTTTTAATTAGGAATATCAAATATAGATTAGGGTGATGTTTTGGTATTTTTCTGAAGAACTTCAATTTTTGATGAATAGTGAAACCACTAAGTAGTACTTATAAAACTGACTTTTAGTTTAAATGAAACTTTACCACTTCTGTGATTAAAATTTCAAAAATATGACATACATTTTTGTCATTAAGAATTAAAATTTGGTTCAATGGGATTAAAATATTTTTTTTTGTGAATAGAAACTTTTAAGTTTATTAATCGCGATTAGAGGTAATTAGTGTAATTTAAGGTAAAAATAATGTTTTAATAATATGAAATTACATAGACACATGTACTTCCCTCATTTTATGTGTCATTTCCGACCAAGACAATCCATGGGTCAACTTGGGGTCCCCATGGAGCCACTTTGGTTGGAAAATGACAATAATACCTTTTTATTTAATGTTAAAATTAAAATGTCACAAACATGTGTGGTTTTACTAAAACAATTTTTATATGAAGTTATAAATGTCATATTTTTGAATATAAATATTCATTGGAAAGATAAAAAGATTTTATACATCATAGTATTTTTTTATAATTTTTAGACATTAACTAAATTAAATTATTTATGACACCATGATGATGCAGCGATTACGTCATTATTTAACGATTAAAATAAAATGGAATAAAAATGTAAAATCTAAGAAATAACATTTCCAAAACCTATTGGATGAGTGTATTTAGAACCCTTATACCCTTATCCTAGAAACAAATCAATTTGGGACCTTTAAAATCCGAAACTCATTCTAAAATAAAGTAACATTTCCTTACTTTCCAAGAGTGCTCCTCATCTCCTCTTATAAAAGGCCCCCACCTCTACCTCATTACCCACACCTATAAAGCCTTTGGCTTGCCCAAACCCTTCCCATTTTGTCTCTCCCCATACCTCTCTTACTCCTAGAAGCCTCAGTTTGGGCATAAGTCTTCCCAAGGAAGCCTTTGAGCTCAAATCAAAAACAGTTACCCGATTTAAAGGTAGTGTCTTCTCTTGTGTTCTTCTGTTTTATTTTGATTCTCCAACCCCATAAACTCTTTTTATTATTTTATTTTGTAACAATTACAGTATATTATATATACTAGGATTTTTTTATAAGAATAATTTGAGCTACACTTACACACACCTACATATAATGGTTAAAGAACATACTGTTTCTATGGATGGCGAATTTCTGCCTCACGAAATGATGATTGTTCAACAATCATATAACACCTTCAAAGGTGGCCATTAAGATGTCACTATATTTATATATGATATAAAATATGTTTTTGTTTTACTTAAGCTTCTGTATTTTTCTTTTGTGGTGTACCTTTATGATTTCCAATGTGGGTAAACACGATAATTTTATTTTAGGAAGTGCGGACTACCGCCCCCTCAAAATGATTCGATTTGTTAATTCCATATGTGGGATATATAAAGGATGGATTTAAAGTTATTGTATATTATTTATGTTACATATAAATTATGAATATAATTCTGGAATTAAAATATAAATACCTCTCATTTGGTTTTAATTCCATTTATATGACATAGAAATGAAAGTAGCGTTCAAGCGTACGTACGGCTTACCGTCTCCATGAACGGTGCATTTCATTTTTTACCTCTAAATGATTATGTAATATTATAAATACTTTTATATTCTGGATATATATGATATATATGATATCCAAATCATTAATATCATTCTGGATATAATGAACCTTTGACCACACGAACAACATGTAATTGTAAGAAGTCCACTTTCGACTTAAGAACCAAATATCGACAAAACAAACATTATTAACTTAAATGATTACATAATTATTATAACAAGGAAATAAGTGATGTAAAAGGAATAAAGAACTTGAATAAGGTTCTTAAGAAAGTGGAAATTAACTCAAGTTTATTATTCAGGATGTTAAATAACGATCGAGTCAAGTCGGACCCGAGGTAAGGGATCCAACCTCTCTCTTTCTTTTTAAGTACTCTCTTTTATGTCATTTATTTTAAGCACATCTTTCATATGTTTGGGGATGTTATTTTATATTCCTCATACTTTAATTTTTATGTTCATGTTATGGGAGAACCTATTTGATCTCATAAATCCATTTTTGGACGTTTTAAGTGGCGTCGTTAGACTGCCGAGTTTTTGTAAGGGATTTTTCATCTCACTTATATTCCCGTGACATTTATGCTACGTTTTCCACTATTTCATTTGAGTGGTGTATGTACTGCCCATTATTATAAACTTTGTGTAGTATAATTTCATTTATGGGTATTTACATTTTCATTGTATGACCCTTCTTCCATGGGGTGTACTTTTCGAAAGTTACCCAACTCGGTAAGGGGACCTTTCACCGTCCTTTTTTTAAAAGACTTCATTTGTTATGTCTTTTAATTCAGACACTATTATGTTGGGATATGTTCTTCTATATCCATATATATGTAAATTTTATGTCCAAGTGATGAGATCCCCTTTATCTCTATCATCAACCCTTTTTGTAAAATTTTATGTGACGCCGTTAGGCTGTCGAATTTTACCAAGGGAACTTCTTAACCCAATTTTGATTTCTTTGGGTTCAACATGTAGTTATTGAATATGTCATCCATTTAATATGTGTTAATGACATTTGATTTTTTTTACACTTAATATCCACTTATATTGGGTGTATTTATATTTGTCACAAATAATTATGAGATTGATTTATCCTTAATTTAAGGATACCTTCTTTATAATGGATTTCATCTCATTTTACATTTCTTTTGAGACTTAATTGTTGTTATGCACCAATTCACTCTTATATGGTGTGTATACTATCCTTTGAAATATTATATCATGAATCCCTTTATTCTCATGATATTATAATGTTCGGATTAAATGATATTCCGCAATTATTTTTATTCAAGAGTCTCTCATTTTGTTAAAAAATCTTTAACAAAAATATCGTTTGAAATGTTTTAAAGATTTATTATTCTAAATCATTATCTTTAATGTCCATGTTTTCAAAGTAGTTTTCCGTATTTATTTATATGGACATTATTGTTTTAAATTTATAATTCCATTAGAAGTTTCAAATTGGTATGGGACACTTTGAATAAAAAATCTCTTTTAAATTATTTTTGAAAATGGACTGATTAATTCAATATCTTGGAATTACTTATTTTGATTGAAAATGAAATGTTGTTATTGAAATGTTTATATTTGCAATATTTTATGTGTAATAATGGTACTTGGACATTTTGCGGGTGGTTACGTGATAAACCATATGACGGGTGGTGCCGTGAATACCAGGATGGGTGGTTATGTTATAACCTCCAATGCATTGGGTATGGAAGTCGGCCATATGGCTATTCCATTAAGTATGTGTGGAAGTCGACCGTATGGTTATTCCATTTAAGTATGTTTATGTCCCAAGTTACCTTTATATGTTATGTGTTCTTTATATGGGTTTTATGGTAATATTTTGGTTACAAAAGTGTAAGTAATGATATTTTATTCAGTGAAGAGTTTTTACTACTTTCTAAAGGTGAAAGGTATTACTTTGATAAAGTATACATGGTTTACGTGTTACTTTGAAAAACTAACATTTTTCATTCTTTTTGTATCCCTTGATGAGATTTTAATGCTCACCTCATGTTTTTTTTGAAATGTTTTTCACAGGACTTAATGTGGAATATGGTCAAGGATGGGATCAAGGGAAAGTCATGCTATCTAATACATGGAACTAGACATGTTTCCTTTTAAGAGTTTTTATTTTATGGAAATTTAGTATAAGTGACTACTTTGTAATCTTTTGAGATGTAATAGTTATGTCCAAATTCTCTAAAACTCTAAACCTGAAAAGATCATCAATGTGAATTATTCATTTAATTCAATATTAAGTAAGGTTTAAGGCCGGGGCCTTATAGTTGGTATCAGAGGTCGGTTTAGATAACTTTAGAGGTTAGGGTATTCTCTAAGCATAAGTGACATTACCATATTGGTTAGGATTTCAGAAAGACTCCTAGTTTTAGATAAAGTGAATGAGTAAGTATATATTAGTATTTATCTTCCTTATTAGTACATGATGGTTTTTTTTATATACTCACACTGACCTTTTTGGTTTTACTAAATGGATGGATCTAGCAGGCACCAAAGTAAGAATGAATGTGAAGGAAACTGTGATAGTTTTATGAGTGAGAAACTAAATGATATGGGAGATGCAATGAGAACTCTTGTGTTTATCCTCAGCCAACTATCTGGAGTCATGATTGACCACCTAAACCTTGGTGATTTCTATAAGGCATCATATATGCGAGAAACAAATCCCTACGGAACTACAGGTAATAATCATAAAGGTAAGTGTGTTCAAAAACCTGTGTGTCAAAGATGTGGAAAGAAACACCTAGGAAAATGTTTCAAAGGGATAAAAATATGCTATAGATGTGGAAGTGAAGGTCATAAAGCAAGAACCTTCCATTGAAAAAGAAAGCATCCAGTTGACTCGAGGAAAGGAAAAGAAGTTCTTTCTGAGGGATCAATTGAATGTTTTAAATGTGGTCTGCATGGTCATTATGAAAACACATGTCCTATGAAGATGTTTCGGTAATCGGATCACCAAGATCATACAAATATTCATTTACCAATACCTAATACCATTCCTATTGAGGATGAAGAGATTGACAATGACCAGTCAAAGGTATGGATTATTTCATAACATTTGTTTTCCTATTTTGGAATCATAGGATATGATTCATGATTTTGTTTGTAGGAAAGAAGTACTTCAGAATAAGTTGGAAAGTAATGGTTAATGGATCATGAATAATGTTTAATGAGTAAGAAGTCAACATATAAGGGCTTCAAGAGTTATGGTGAAATTTTTAAGGGTATTAAGTCTCTTTTGATGATGGGGTTACATTAGAAGACTTTTTTTCGTATGTATAACCCTGATGTTTGATATATGAAAATTTTATCAATGAATATTTATCTTTTCTTTTGTGGAAATAGTTATAAAGAACCATTTGGGTTTATATGATCCTTGTTTTTGAGGTAATTATGGGTTATTATATGTTATGATGGAAAGTGAAAGGCATGAGATAAAATTGAGGTTAAATTTTGTTATGTTTATTTTTGATGATTTTATCTCTTTTTGGGGAATGATTTGATAATTATATAGTTAGTAAAAAGGACAACATGAAGACCGTGTGACAACCCGTCGCGTCGTACAAAGCTGCGGGAATCGAACCCACAACCAAAGTGCGACTTGTATTTATCACCTACCACTGGACTACGTGAAGTCCCTGGTCAGTTTGACTGACTCTTTTTAGTTAGATGATTTTATGAATTAAAAGTAAGTTGATTTTGGGTTATCTATGGAAATTTATTAACCTATCACGGAGGATATGTGATTAGGTTAATTACTTTTCAATACGAGACTTTAAGAGCAACTGATGTTGTTTGGAGATAAATGTTACGATTTAACTTGGAAGCCTATGTGACTGAATTCTTAAAATATTTGGGTGTCAATCTTTGTTTGGTTTAATTTGAATAATTTTATGGACAAATTTTTTATCGAATGGTCCTTGTTGAACTTTGGGTTTTATTGGACAAATTTTGGAGATTAAGAATAGATTTTCTTTTTATAAAGGGTTATCCTTTTCCAGATTATCTAATCTTGTACAAACCTTTTTGGTTTTGGTTTTGGTTAAAGTCTAAATACATGGGAAGTATATAGTTCTCTTTTGTGGATTAGGTGATTCTCTAGAAGATGATTATAGATCTCTTAATGTAAACAATTCATCCTAAATACTCATCTTTTGGAGAAAATATGAGTTCGTGTAAGAAATCTAGTAAAAGTTGAAAGTCATCACGACAAGTAAGTATGTTTCCTTATGTTTTAGTTAATCTCAAAAATAAATTCCTCAATGAATAGTAACTTAAAACAAATAATTTTTCTGTTAACTTTTCCTACTGGGGAATCCAATACCATTTAACCCATCACAAGTTTGTGATTTTATTATGGTTAACTTTCTCCTAAACATGTTTTCTATCACTATCCATCAGAACATGACCCTATGTTTTCTCCTCCATGTCCATGTTTTCCTACATGGAATCCTAGTGTGGGTTAACTCGGGTGACCTTTGTACTTCTCTTTCTTTATTTTAAAGTGATTATTTTACCGACTCTTGTTCTGATGTGGGACTTTCAATGAAGTTTCCTAGCCCAATTTTAAAATTTCGGGGACCAAATTCCCAAAAGGGGGGAAGGATGTAACACACTAGGTACATAAATAATATGACATTTTTATATTTATCCATTTTTTTGAATAAAATTTTAATATTAATTTAAAGGGAATGCTATGCTTTATGGATTACCCAATATGCAACAATGAGTTCCTTTGAAATCTTACGTTGCACTCTAATAATAAAATAAAATTATTTTAAATGTTAGTTAGCACGTAGCCGTTGTATTGGCGAGAATGAATAGAAATAACTAAAATATTATTATATATGTTTGTTAAAATGTTTTTACATTTATCCAATAATGTATAAAGTCTTAAAATACAAAAACAATTCAATTTTAGGCATATATACTCTAATTTTCACTAATGGTCCACTTATAAACTTTTGATGGTGAACCGTCATTAAATATAGTTTTGGTCACTCTTATAAATTCTATTGGACCAAATACAACTCTTCATTAGAATCGGGACATCAAAATTCACTTTGTGTAAATTTTTGGTATTTTTCCGATAAAGATCATTTTTTAATGAATAGTGAAAAATGTTGTATTTTATTTAAAAACCTCCTTTTAATCTAATTTACTTATATGATTAGATTATCTTTTGAATTGGTTTCAAAGTGAAATTAGAATATATTTTTACCATTTAATCCAATAGTGGTCTTTGGAATTAATTTCATCTTGAAACTGGACTTAAACTAGTGCCAATCTTTTGATATTTATTGTTTCATAAAAACACGCTAATTGCTCTGACAGCGGGAATTAATTATTAAATTAATTAATGTAACTTATATGTTTTGAATTTTGTAAAATATACATCATTTTTGAATTCAGAATATCAAATATAGCTTAGGGTGATGTTTTAGTATTTTTCTGAAGAACTTCAATTTTTGATGAAAAGTGAAACCACTAAGTGGTACTTATAAAAACTGATTTTTCGTTGAAATGAAACATTACCACTTATGTGATTTGAATTTAAAAATCCTACATACATGGTCTTCATTAATAAGTAAAATGTGGTTCAATGGGATTAAAATAATTTTTTGGTGAATAGTAACTTTTAAGTTTATTAATCGTGATTAGAGGAAATTAGTGTAATTTAAGGTAAAAATAATGTTTTAATAATATGAAATGACCTAGACACATGTCCTACCCTCATGTTATGTGTCATGGGCGACCGAGATAATCCATGGGTCATCTTGGGGACCCCATGGAGCCACTTTGGTAGGAAAATGACATTAATACCTTTTTATTTAATGTTAAAATTAAAATGTCACAAACATGTGTTGTTTTACTAAAACAATTTTTATATGAAGTTATAAAAGTCAGATTTTTTACTATATATATTCATTGGAAATATAAAAATATTTCCTACATCATATTTTTTTCTATAATTTTTATACATTGACTAAATTAAATTATTTATGACACCATGATGATGCAGCGATTAGCTCATTATTTAACGATAAAAATAAAATGGAATGATAATGTAACATCTAAGACCTACACATGTCCAAAACCTATTGTATGAGTGTATTTCGATCCCTTATAACATTATCCTTGAAACACATCAATTTGGGACCTTTAAAATCTGAAACGCATTCTAAAATAAAGTAACATTTCCTTACATTCGAAGAGTGCCCCTCCTCTCCTCTTATAAAAGGTCCCCACCTATACCTCCTTACCCACACCTCTCAAGCCATTGGCTCGGCCAAACACTGTACATTTTGTCTCTCCACATACCTCTATTACTTATAGAAGCCCAACATTGGTCAGAAGTCTTCCCAAGGAAGCCTTTGAGCTCAAATCAAAAATAGTTACCCGATTTAAAGGTAGTGTCTTCTCTTGTGTTCTTTTGTTTTATTTTGCTTCTCCAACCCCCTAAACTCTTTTTATTCTTTTATTTTGTCACAACTCCAGTATCTTCAATATACTAGTATTTTTTTATAAGAATCATTCGATCTACAGTTACACACTCCTACATCTAATGGTTAAAAAACATACTGTTTCTGTGGATGGAGAATTTTTGTCTCACGAAACGATGATTGTTCAACACTCATATAACACCTTCAAAGGTGGCCATTAAGATGTCACTATATTTATATATGATATATAATATGTTTATGTTTTACTTAAGCTTATGTATTTTTATTTTGTGTCATACCTTTATGGTTTCCATTGTGGGTAAACACGATAATTTCATTTTAGGAAGTGCGGACTACCGCCCTGTCAAAATGATTCGATTCGTTAATGCCATGTGTGGGATGTATAAAGGATGGATTTAAAGATATTATATATGATTTATGTTACATATAAATGATGAATATAATTCTGGAATTAAAATATACATACCTCTAATTTGGTTTTAATTCCATTTATATGACATAGAAATGAAAGTAGCGTTCATGCGTACGTACGACATACTGTCTCCATGAATGGTGCATTTCATTTCTTACCTATAAATGATTTTTTAATATTATAAATACCTGTATATTCTGGATATATATGATATATATGATATCCAAATCATGAATATCATTCTGGATATAATGAACCTTTGACCACACGAACAACATGTAATTGTAAGAAGTCCACTTTTGACTTAAGAACCAAATATCGGCAAAACAAACATTATTAACTTAAATGATTAAATAATTCTTATAACATGGAAATAAGTGATATAAAAGGAATAATGAACCTGAAAAATTTTATTAAGAAAGTGTAAATTAACTCAAGTTTATTATTCAGGACGTTAAAGAACGATCGATTCAATTCGGACCCGAGGTAAGGGATCCAACCTCTCTCTTTCTTTTTAAGTACTCTCTTTTATGTCATTTCTTTTAGGCCCATATTTCATATGTTTGGGGATGTTATTTTATATTACTCATACTTTACTTTTTATTTTCATATTATGGGAGACCCTATTTGATCTCATAAATCCATTTTTGGAAGTTTTAGGTGGTGTTGTTAGGCTGCCGAGTTTTTGTAAGGAATTTTTCATCTCACTTTTATTCCCGGGACATTTATGCTACATTTGCCACTATTTCCTTTGAGCGGTGTATTTACTTCCCATTATTATACACGTTTTGTAGTATAATTTCATTTATGGGTATTTACATTTTCGTTGTATGACCCTTCTTCCATGGGGTGTACTTTTCGAAAGTTACCCAACTCGGTAAGGGGACCTTTCGCCCTCTTTTTTTTAAGACTTCTTTTGTTGTGCCTTTTAATTCACATACTATTATGTTGGGATATGTTCTTATATTACCTTATTTATGTAAATTCTATGTCCAAGTGATGATATCCCCTTTATCTATCTCATCAACCCTTTTTGTAAAATTTTATGTGATGTTGTTAGGCTGTTGAATTTTACCAAGGGAACTTCTTATCCCAATTTCAATTTCTTTGGGTTCAACATGTAGTTATTGAATATGTCATCCTTTGAATATGTGTGAATGAAATTTGATTGTTTTACACTTAATATCCACTTATATTGGGTGTATTCATATTTTTCACACATAATTATGAGATTGATTTATCCTTAATTTAAGGATACCTTCTTTATAAAGGATTTCATCTCATTTTACATTTCTTTTGAGACTTCATTTTTGTTATGCACCAATTCACTCTTATATGGTGTGTATACTATCCTTTGACATATTATATCATGAATCCCTTTATTCTCATGATATTATAATGTTCGGATTAAATGTTATTCCGCGTATTATTTTTATTCAAGAGTCTCTCATTTTGTTAAAAACTCTTTAACAAAAATATCGTTTTAAATGTCTTAAAGATTTATTATTCTAAATATTTATCTTTAATGTCCATATTTTCAAAGTGTTTTTCAGTATTTATTTATATGGACATTAATGTTTTAAATTTATAATTCCATTAAAAGCTTCAAAGTGGTATGAGACACTTTGATTCAAAAATCGCTTTTAAATGATTTTTGAAAATGGATTGATTAATTCAATATCTTGGAATTACTTATTTTTATTGAAAATGAAATGTTGTTATTGAAATTTTTATATTTTCAATATTTTATGTGTAATAATGGTACTTGGACATTTTACGGGTGCTTACGTGATAATCAATATGACGGGTGGTGCCGTGAATACCAGGATGGGTGGTTTCGTTATAACCTCCAATGCATTGGGTATGGTAGTCGACTGTATGGCTATTCCTTTAAGTATTTGTGGAAGTCGACCGTATGGTTATTCAATTTAAGTGTGTTTATGCCCCAAGTTACCTTTATATGTTATGTGTTCTTTATATGGGTTTTATGGTAATCTTTTGGTTACAAAAGGGTAAGTAAGGATATTTTATTTATTGAAGAGTTTTTACTACTTACTAAAGGTGAAAGGTATTACTTTGATAAAGTATACATGGTTTACTTGTTTCTTTGAAAAACTAACAGTTTTCATTCTTTGTATATCCCGTGCTGATCTTTTTATGCTCATCCCAAGTTATTTTTGAATTTTTTTTCACAGTACTTAATGTGGAATTGGGTCAAGGATGGGATCAAGGGAAAGTCATGCTATCTAATAAATGGAACTAGACATGTTTCCTTTTAAGAGTTTTTATTTTATGGAAATTTAGTAGAAGTGACTACTTTGTAATCTTTTGAGATGTAATAGTTATGTCCTAATTCTCTAAAATTATAAACCTGAAAATATCCTAAATGTGAATTATTCATTTAATTCAGTATTAAGTAAGGATTATGATCGGGGCCTTATATAGATTCTGAATTTCATAGAATTCGGAAATTGAATTTTAGATAATTCAGATTCTGAATTTCATAAAATTCAGAACCTGAATTTCAGTGAAATTAGATTCTGATTTTCAAATAATTTAAAACCTGAATTTTAGAATATTTAGAACATGAATTTCAGATAATTTGGAACTTGAATTTCATAGAATTCGGATTCTGAATTTCTGTGAATTTGCATCCTGAATTTTTTATAATTCGGAACAGAACTATCTAAGAATTCATATTCTAAATTTTAGAGAATTCATAACCTGAATTTATGAGAATTTGGAACCTGAATTTCATATAATTTGGATTCCAAATTTCATTGAATTCATATTCCGAATTTTAGATAATTCAGAACAAGAAATTTAGAGAATTCAAATTATGAATTTCATAGTGTTCAGAAGCTGAATTCTGATCCTGAAAACAGAATACTCTATATCTATGTATTTATAGAAATCTGAGGTTTTAGATGTGAAAGTGAATTTTACACATATATATAAAAGATTTTAAATTTAGTGAAACTAAATCACGAACAATGAAGACAATGACAGGGGAAATTTTCCTTGGGGACGGAAAATTTTCCTTATAAATAAAAATCTTTTGGGAAATAGAATCTTCCTTGATATAGAGTGTTTTTGTTTTTCAAAACATAATCTAAATGAAAATTCATAAAGAAACCTTATTGACTCAATAAAATATACAATTTATTTCATGTGAATCAAAAAAATTTCCTAAATTTCATGGGCTATTTTACATGCCCAAATTCTGTTGAACTCTTCATATCCTAAATTATAGTATAATGCATACAAAGATTTATAATTAGTATTACATGTATTCTTAGTTGGGTCCTCCCAAGTAGTTCAATAACTAACATGAATCTTATTTTAATCTACAAAATATGAAATAATTTCAAAATTGATACATTATATGTGAATTTTCAATTTAAGTTTCTATTACGCATAGTTGGTTCCATTAAACAATAGAGGAATGTTGGTAGCAGCACCATACAACATATTTTCCCTAATAAAATTTTAGATAAATAATTTAAATAGGTAAAAATTTAGTATTAGCATAAATATTATGATCTTTGAATTTTAACTAAAATCACAATTTAAATGATTGAAAATGCTTTGACACAGTTTATTACGAAATTCCTATGATACCAAATGTTGTTTGTAGTAAGAAACCCAAGAGGTGCGGGAATTTATTTCCTATAAAAATTACTATAAAAATGTATACACTACTGGAAATTAGATCTTTCCCAACGCTTCTATACCAATGGTTTGAAACAACCGTTGGTATAGGTCCCCTTTCCCAACGGTTTGGCCAAAGTGTTGGGAAAGGCCCCCAAATTGGCCACATTTCTCAACGGTTTGGCCAAACCGTTGGGAATGGTAGACCTATCCCAACGGTTTGGCCAAACCGTTGGGATAGGTCCCCAAATATGCCAATTTTCCCAACGGTTTGGCCAAACCCTTGGGATAGGTCTACCTTTCCCAAAGTTTTGGCCAAACTGTTGGGAAAAGTGGGCCAAAATTCAACATCCTCCACAAAATGAAAATCTCAACCAAAGACCTATACCAACAGTTGTTAAAACCGTTGGTATTGGTCTATACCAACGGTTTTAACAACCGTTGGTATAGGTACTTTCATTTTTTATCAGACCTTCGTACTGAGAACATTATATAAATCAAAATTTAAAATATTTATGTGAATACATATATATATATATTTATGTAATTATGATCACAAAAGTCATGTTAGGTTAGTGGTTGAGTCGTTCAATGATAAACGAAGGGTCATGGGATCAAATCCCAGCGGATGTTTTATTTTTGGAATTTATATACTAACGGTTCCATTACCGTTGGTATAGATTTCATATTACCTAAACCAACGGTTTCCAAAACCGTTGGCATAGGTCTATACCAACGGTTTTTTGAAAACCGTTGGTATAGACCTATCCTAACGGCTTACTCAGCTACGGTTCTCCAAACCATTGGTATAGGCTATACCAACGGTTTGGAGGCCTATACCAACGGTTCCAAACTGTTGGTAATGGTTAGTTTTCCAGTAGTGATAATTTGATTCTTAACCAAATTTAAAATTCAAATGTCTAGTTAGATATTAGAGAATTTATAAGATCCTGACTATTCGATTAATTTCTAAAAAGATTGATTACTTCTCGACTATATCAATTTGACAATTAATATAAATTTTGAAAATAACCTAATAAGTCTATAATATTATAAACTCTAGCTTAGACTAGATATTAGTGTACAATTTAGTTTAATGAAAAATTTTATAAAATAGTGTAAAATTAAAAGTATAAGAATAGTGAAAATGAAACAAGGAGATCGGTCTCAAGTATAGATCTAATAAAATCCATCTGGTGATCACCTGCCATGAATATGTTTAAATTACTAAACAGTTTGATCCACACATTGGATTGGAGTTCACAAAAACACATAGTTTTTCAAGGTCACAAGACTTCTAGAATAATTTTTCTTGGGTAAAAAATACAAGGAATCATAGGGACCTCTTCTACACTAATCAGTGGGAGAGAAAAATGTGTGTTAAAGTTTTAGTTGAAGTACTTCCAATATCCATCAATTTGATAGAGGATAAATTGGGTGCTTAAAGGACAAATACAATCATTTCTCAGAAGTATGTCAGAATGCACACAACGGAGAAAATAATTATGACAAAGTATATAGAAGCCTATTTGTGTCTTGAGATGCGGCTCTAGACTCTTAAAATGTAGCTAAGATGAAGTATGATTCAACTACATGATGTTGACACTAAAATATTGTTTCTTATTTTGGATTCCATGTATAAGTATGGTGTTTCATGTATATCATTCTCCATCTATGATAGCCTGAATAAATATATTGACTTGATGTATATCTAGATTGAGATTTCCTAATGTGTTCAACATTTTGATCCATAGTTCATTGTGGGTGTATAAAAGTTGCAGATGTTTTGGTTTTTGTCTTACATCGGGGCACACAGAACTTCTCTTCTGTTTTCATATATATATTCTTCATCGTCAAAAATGATTTTTATTCTTTATGGCCGAAAAAGAGCCTGCTCTTTCCACATTCATAGGTTCATAGTACCTCGTACTGTCTACTAAATATTTTACAATGGATTATTAATTATATCAGTATCATTAAATGACTCAAATAAGACATTTATCAATACATTTAATAAATTAATATCTAAATAGTCTATCAGTGTGTCCTTGGTCTTTGAGTCAGTCTATTGGTGATTCGTCATGTCGGTGAGACATCAATCAGTGACTCAACCAATCAATGACTCATTTTAACTATTAGTGAGTCTTTGCATTGGTAGAATCATGAATCGGTAGATCACATGTACTGATCATAGGTTGATGTCATCAGTTTTTCGTCTTCGTCGGTATGTCATATGCATTAGTAGGTTCTATGCATCGGTACATCATATGCATATTTAGGTCTTCTTCTTTAGTAAGTCGTTTTCATCAGTAGGTCATCTACGTTCGTAAGTCATATGCATCGGTGAGTCATTTTTCTATTAGTGACTCAATTCCACTTTTGGTGTCTAATTGAATCATTCATAGATAATTTTGTATCTTCTTCTTGTCTTATAGTAGAACAAATTTAGAAAGTGTTAATACCCATAATTACACATTGATAATTAGTTATAACATTGTTTAGACTATAACTAACATAATTAATTATATAGTTAAAATGATATGATATATAATATATGCTTTGACATAATTTAGAATATGACATGAGATAAGGTATATGTTATTATATGATAGGATTTTTGATAATTAAAACCATTATAGTCCGAGATAATAGATAATAATATTTTATGGGAAAACATAAATGATGGGTCCTCCAGGATAATATTGGGTGAGCCTGTTATATCATAGATTAAGAATTTGCCATTATAGAAGTCTAACACATTGGTTAATGATTTATTTATCTAGATAATTATATCATATGTCAGTTTGGGGGTTATTCCAATTTGTAAGGGGTTATTATTGGTTCTGTAAGGGAACAACAAGATGATGTTCCAATATAAAAATATATATTACATATGATTTATATGGGTTAATAATGTTTTTATTGAAAAACATGACATCAAATGGATCATGATTAATGATTATGTTGACAATTTCATTTTCTATGATTTTATATTTGATTATCTTGTTTTTTATGGGTAAGTGTTTTTTTGTGATTCACTCATAGACTATGATGATGTCATTATACCAATATAGACTCTCATTATCATTAATCATATTTAATTATAAATGATTATGTTTACCCTTACTGGGAATGTTTTCTCAACATTATTATGTTTGTTTTTCATCAATTTTTCAATAACTAAATTGAAATAGGGATTTATATAAAATATTTCTCAAGGATTATGTTTATGGAATAATGTGAAATATTAAAATCTATCTATAATGGGAGATAATGATAAAAATATTAAACTAGATGTTTTTGTAGTTGGAAAATGTTTATATATGAGTTTTTCCCAATTCAATAAAACTATAAACTTAAATCGTCATCTAGAATACAAGTGATCCATGTTTTCATTGATGTTTTAATGTTTTATGGGAAAAAATTGGCTCACAATTTTTAGCATCAATGATGGAAATGTAATGTTATGGATTTTAGTACATGATTTGGGATTGTGGGTATTGGGATCATGTAGATTATATCAATTTTTTTATTACAAAACATTTTTCATTATTATGTTATCACTGGACATTATATAAAGTGTTATGGATACTTTTATAGGACTATAAGATTATGGTTGAACATATGTTCAATGTCATACCTACCTCATATATGATGTATATATAGTATAAATTTTGAGGTTATCAATGAAGATTTAGATAATTTATTTGAATTGAGTTATTTGAAAATCAAAGGATCAAAAAGAAGTTTTTTACTGAATATTTCTCAGTATTAATGGAAAAAGGAGAAACCTAAAGTCTCAGAGAAAACCCATCGCTACCTGTAAGGATGAGAGAGTTGATCCCACAACTAAACGGAAATAAGGGTGTTGCACCAATCACTGGTCTATGCGATTTATATGTTAGGATTTAAAATTCTAATGGTTATGATTGTGTTTATTTTAGTAAAATTTTGTATTATATTGAAGAAAATTGTTGATTTATCCTAGTAGAATAGAAAATCAAATCCTTATAGTCTTTGGGATTCAAACATATTCAAGAAATGTTATAAAAATTTTAAATATTGTTATTTATTTAATATTTTAGTTTTAATGTTTGGTATAACTATTTATTTTTGAGAATTAGTTTTTCATTTGATTATTTAATCATTTTGATAAAAATCATACAATTTGGTAACCATTTAATGTTTAGTTAATGTTTAAATAAAAGTGGAAAATATTTTTATGCCTATTGTGATTATGTGGTCTTTGAAATTTTACTTTTGTACTTCATATGTGGAAAATTATTCTTGAATACTCATAGATTGATGAAAAATATGAGATTAGGGTGAATTTTTATGTTCATATTTTATTTAATTATATTGAAATATTCTTTTATTTTAGATGGTGAATGAATACTTCAACTTTAGGAAAATGATTATAAAATAAAATTTAATCCGTCTATCATCTTTTATGAGGATATCAATGCAATTTTCCATAAAAATTTTCTTAATGAATTCGTTTTATTTAAATTCCTCTTCTCCAAGTTCCCTATAACTATATATTAGTCAATGAGAATTATTTTTTCCTTCCCAATAAAACATTTAATTTCCCAAAAAAAGTCGCTCTTTGTTGAATACTAGTTTGGAGTATCTAGTGATGATTTTTATGTCTCCCAATTTCTTTTTTTATTTTTCTATTAACCCTTTTCTGTTGTGGGTTTCTATATTTTAATTCTTAATACGTTAATCCTTTACTAACAAATATGTATTTCAAAAAAAATAATTTAAAGGCGGTAGGATGTAACAATAATTGATTTTCTAAAAGAAATTATTAAAATTATTTTAAATTCATTGATAAATTGTGTACACATAGTTAAATGTTTATCATTTATTGTACTGAACAACATGATTATATTGTGTTTTATGCAACATTGGTATTCTTTGACAACTTGTGTTCCACACATGACTAAATATAACCAAACTACAATATAATTTAATATCATTTATTTAAAATTATATTTATAAATTTCTCATTAGAATATAGAGAATTAATATGATTAACTATATTATAAATATTCGGTTTACACATTTTTATATAAATAATTATTCGGTGGTAATCAAATTAGAAATAAAAATAATTAAACAATAGAAAATAAAGGATTAGTTATTATGATTTTTTTGAGTTTGACCATAATTAAATAAATTAATAATTATTAGTTAAATATATTTATTAACTTTATATATTATATATTTAATAAATAAATTTAAATTCTTTGAATATGTTGACTAGGATTAATATTAGAATAAATACGATTCTAAGCATCAAAGGCTGTATATTTCTAAAATTCATTTTAATGCCTTTTAATGTTAGAATTTTTTTAAAAATAGATTTTGAAATTTTATTAATTATATATCAAAAAATAAACATAAATTTTTAAATTCTAAAATAAAAATTTACTTTGTTTTTATTCTTGCTGTTTTTCAAAAAAAAATCATATATTAATGAATAGTGAAATACACCAACTTTTAATTGAAAACCAATTTTTCGTCTTCATAATTAATACTATTAAATTATATTTTTAATTGATATTAATGTACAAATAGATTATTTTTATATCCATTAAACCAATTTACATCATTTGAATCAATATTATAATGGAAATTGGATAAAAAATACAAACATTTGATCTTTTCTCTTGAAAAAACAATTATCTCATTTCGTATATGGGATTCATTTTAAATTATTATATGCAACCTCTATTTATAGAATTTGGAAAATTTTATTTTGTATTTTCAATAAAAATAATTTATAATCATTCATGACTAACAATTAATTTTTTTGAATAAATATCAGTGAAAGTGACTAAAATTTGTTACAGTTATTGAAGAAAAAATGAGTTTAATTAATTATTAAAAATAGATTATATGGTGTAAAAATCCCATTAAACTTGTACAACGATTAATGGATAGACATATTTTATCCATATACGTCTAATTATTTGTAATGGACCATTTTAGACCCTGGTGGGGACAAGAAAAACATGGGAAGCACTCAAATATTTTCAATAATACTTAATGTGTTCTTTTCCCCGCATATAAAATATATTCTATCCTTCCCCTCTCTTCCCAAATCTAAAGAAAATATAACTCATACAATCCCATAGAAAATATTCTTCAAAAATCCTACCTCACATCATATAATCCTAAATTTATAATGTAAGAAATCCATGTAGGTCATTTGATATAAACCAAAAGGCATTACCTAAAAAAGAGGTAAGAATCTTCAATGATCAGTTTTATTTTTCTTATTTCCCAAACGATTAAATTATTATTATTAACTCATTATATAATAAAATTAGTATAATAAATATACCAATATTTTTTTTATTTTAATGTATTCACTTACTCCTACACACTCCCAACAAATGGGAAATTAAATCATTATTCGTGTTTAGAACAGACTACCACCACACGGAACGATGTCATTATTTTTTTCATTACCACCTATTATGGTTGGAAATTATGATGTTAATATACTTTTATATGATATTTATAATTTATTAATATTTATTTAACTACTATATAACACATACCTTAATTCATTCAATTTTGGTGGAATACAAGAACATTATTTATGTACATGTGGACTACTACATCCTCAATCTTATGTGATAAATTAATGCATTACATGGAATGTATTAAGGATGATTTTAATAATAAAATAATAGATAAATGACATATTAATGTTATTATTGAAATTAATATCTATATTTTTATATATCAGATCATTTTATTCATTCCAATTAACTCAATGAAAAAGTTATAATGTCGTTTGTGGATATGTGGTTCCCCACCTCCTCGAAGCAATGCAATTCATTGTTTTTAATCACCAAATAATAGTAATTATATATAGGTATATATAAATATATAATAATGTATTTATGATATAAGTTTTTTTTGGGTAAGAATAATTTTACTCATGTTATTTCTATAATCATCATTGAAAAATGGAAGCATTACTGCTATATATATATGACCTGCCATGTCCATGATCATAACAATGGTTCATTTTTCAGTACCAAATTTCATATATGATTTTAAATGTAAAATTGATGTAACAAATGTGATAATTATGTGAATTTTAATATTTGTTTCCATTTAGATAGTGACTACATTTTCCATAGTTGATCTATCGAAGTCCATTGTAACACATATTCCCACTATGGTTAAAACATTATATTTAAACACTGTTGATGAACTAATCGAATATATATTTTTTATATGTGAAATAAAATTAATAATAAAATAAAAAATAATATTAAGAATGTAAATAATTAACAAAACTTTATTATTTAGGAATATATAGGACAATCATGAAAATCAGACTCACTGTAAGGGATGCTTATCTCACTTTTACTTTCGTGAGTCATATGCCATAGTCGCCACTTATTTATTTTCTGTTCTATAAATAATTCCCCTATTGAATTTATTATCATGAATATATCTATTTTCATGGTATTTAAAGTTTTATTTGATGATATTTTATTCAAGGGTCTTATGAATTAAATGTTACCAACTTGTTATGGAACTATTAACTCAATTTCCATTAATTGGGTTAAACATCTATGTCATTGGTTATGTTATGAAATGAATATGTGTGGAAGGACCTCTGATAATTTAATAGTTTTATAGAAGTATTATAGTCAATTAAGAAATGGATGGAGAATATTTTTTCCTAATAAGGAATTAATTGAATTGGCATATATTATAAGGATCAATATCATTCATGATAGATCCAAGTGGATTCTTAGACTATGCCAAAGTACATAAATTGACTAGAAACTAAAGATGTTGAGTAAGGAAAAATCCAATATGGTATGGGTTCAAATGTCAAAAGGAATACTTATTTCTATGAAAACCATGTGTTGATGTGTATATTTATAGATATGATATGGTTTACAAATATCCTTTACATAGAGTTTCTTTGATGGTTTAAAATCACACAATTGGGAACTCTATAATGAATCATTTTCTTGTGACGTGGTATGTGTTGTGGATTTGGTATCAGGCTCATGATAAATGGATTCTAATATATCATAATGAAGTTAATGAGAACACTTATAGCTCATTCACACCTAATGGTTCGTGTTAATCAGTTTTTGTTCATGTGACATGGATTTGTGGTGAGCCTCATCCCTCAATAAATAAACTCAATGCTATAATTCAAAGACTCCTAACCTTTCCCATGGAATTATATGGATATATCCACCAAAAATCTTTATAGGAACTAATAGGGGCTTGTACCCACTTGAGTGGTCAGAACAACATCATCATTGAATCCTCTTGTGAGAAAATTACACCAAGCAGTGCTTTTTCCATCACTGGTGAGTTGAAATATGAAATTGTGTAACTCAGTCACATCCAACCAACACTTCAATCCCTGGTGACCATATAGCTTATGTCCAATGACTAAGCCATCTAATATCACATAGGACTTTCCTATTACCAGATGGCCTTCTTTCCTCAATCTGATGAACGAATCACCTAGGTGGTAATCACATGAACCAAGTAACCTTATCTAAGCATTCCCTGGTGATCTCATCAACTTAATTTTTGATGTCCATGACACCTCAATCCATTGAGACATACCTATCATGATCCCATGGATCACATCACATGAAATTCAAGAAATTAATATATATATATATATATAATTCATATCAAAATTAATAAACAATTGAATATAATTTAATTTTACAATTCCAATTAAGAAAACTACTCAAATTAAATCATCAATGCACCACGCCCAGCTATCTAAAGTGGCCGATGACTTATAACCTGACATCGCATATATGGATTTGGATAGTGAAATCCCAAAGGGACCCCATAAGTTCACATAATCAATTTGACATCATGAAAATAATTTAATAGTGTCTCGATCAAACACCGAACAATGCATTAAATGTCACACCCCGAAACATGTGTGAAACCCCAAATTAGGGTATTTACCACCTACCATGAACTCATATACATAGTCACACATGGTATTATCTTCAAAATTGAAGCACATTATAACAAATTCAAGTTTTTATCAAACATCCAAAATATATTTCAAAACAGCTCAAATAGATTCTGCACTTTGTGAGGTGAGAGAAATGGTTATGATAACAATGGGTGAAGAGAGCCACACTTATACGGTTCTAATGAACATGATATTGGATGAATAAGAGGTCAAGTGAGGGAGATATGAAAAGGCCTAGGAGGATATGGGGAGGAGTGCTCCCCTGTGCTACTGCATGACCCATTAATTAATGGAGAATAAAAATAAGCAGGAAAAGAGAATGTAAAATGAAAAAATGCAATTTTATATCTACAATGAGGCTGTATAGTTAGCACGTATATTTTCTTAAACCATCTGCAAACTTTTTGTGCTAAAGTGCAAGGGTACTCATTAATTGGCACATCCTCTGCGACTTTCACATAGTTTTCCTTTGCTGTGAACAATATGCATAGAATACACATTCAAAAACTATAGTGATTTACACTGGACCATGAGACATTCCCCACTTATTTTACAAAACTATCATCAAGGAATAAATAGGGCACATAGTTAGTTTTAATTGCACACCTGAAATAGCATACCTCATGTTCCATGACCTGCATCTTCTAACATATCATATTCAGGCATAGGACACACCTGAATCCCTTCCGAACACACGAGTCAATCTCTGAGCATCTAAAACCATCATGAAACGTGTTATTAGGTTGATGAAAATCACTTAATTAGGTAACGATGATCTAAAAGTTACTAGAATATTCATTAACTAAAAATATTACAAAAGGGAGTTATTTTCATCCTATTCAAAAATCCTATGATATTTCAATGTAACCACCATAATATACACCACACTAATATATATTAAAAAATCCCAATGATGGTATAGAAAATACACATCACATTTAAAATTAACTTAGACAACCCTAGTCTCAAGGTAATAGGTCAACTACCTCAATGGGGCTCCCAACCATAGGAGTGACCTACCCTTGTCTGAAGTTGACCCAAAAATCAGACAACTATGTGGTCCATCAATATTCCCAAGACTCAAAATTACTTTAATGACATTTCATCACTCCTTCACCTCATCAATGTTCTCCCATATAGTACTCAATACTTATCAAAATCCTGCACCACATTGATTCCCACCTCATACCCATTTCCCATATGGTACAACTAATGACTTTCATCTCGATAAATTATAAAATCCATGGCGTCTCACACCTCAATCTATTACAACATCGTAATGATACCCACATGACATGAACCACAAGAGACATACATCTCCTTGATTCCATGATGAAAATACACCATAATAAACACTCATACATTGATGCTCACATAGATCTAGGTTCTTCACACCTCAGACACACAGACACATAGATATATATATTGCACCTGATGTGATTCCTACTGACTAAAAAACACCTCATTTTTCAATAAAAAAATAATGATAACCTCGTACTCCAAAAATGGAAATTTCTGACAAGTTAATTCCAAAATAAAAAATAAATATACCTCAGTCACACCTACAACATACCTCAAAAAATCGTCATCTCACCAGGCTACCCAACACCTTGTAACTCCTTGGAATGTACCTATCCTGATGCCCAACAACATGAAGCTCAACCACCCTATAGTGTTGGACTAGCCAAAAGCCACTGACCCCATTGATGGGTCACTATATTAATATCATGACCTACGCATGTAACAAAATTATAGATTCCATCAGATACTAAGAATCTTGATCCCATTGCAGAACCTTGCCAGACTATGGGATATTTGAGAAGGATCCATATAGTACCAATAGAGATTTCCAAAATATCCAAATACCTGACAATCCATTGGTGGATACTCAAAATGATACCATACATATACTATATTCCCAAATAGAAATTAAACAGTCGATGACCCACTCCCGGGGTGGTTTGCTGGAGAACATTCCATGACTACCCTATTGGAACTCATCTCAGCCACACTTCAACCCCCTGATTCATCACCACTAAGGTCACCTAAATCTTGTACCCAGCTCGAGTAAGACCCATATGTGAAGTTTCCGTCATCTATGAGATCTTGAATTATGGTATCTATGAAGGAGAACAACCCAATGTAGTTTACCATAACCAGAATGACTTGTCATGAACCATCCTCAAGACACCCCCCCTTATGGTGTCATTTCCCACCATACATCATGCATATTTAGAAAATTCAGTGAATTTTTCTACATAGTCCCTGATGGACAGGTCACCCTACTAAATGATCCATAAATCACATTCTTTTTACACAATTAGAGTCCCTGTGAAGAACTGCATGATGAAATTGGCCTCAAATTCCTTCCAAGGTAGTCCCTTATGTCTTCCTACCTAAACCTAAATGTCCTACTAAATCATTGAAAATCTGATGAGAATGTAGGTTCTTAACATCACTCGCATCCCTAGAGGAATCTTTAGTTGTTATGAAATCATATTCATGGACATGATCTAGTTCTCATCTACATGCGGACAACCATCACCCTATACAAGTGACATGAGCTTTAAATGGAACTTCTAATTCATATAAACCAGTGAAGGATCTACACCATGAGAACCCATGTTGATCCCCATGATCACAGGTACCCGGATCTCTCTGATTGGATTATCATGAAATTACCCAAAATCTATCATATCAGGAAGCTACCATTCATGAATCTGAAATTACACTTGAGCATAAAACGGTGGCTAATGATCTTCTTGAACCTTTCCACTATACACCTGATCACTCTCCTGAGGCACTCCATCACTGCCTTCCTGATGCTTCATCTAATCTATCTAGTTTTAAACCCACTAAATAATATCAACAATCAGACAACCCATATAATGGATATATATCACACAAATTGGGAAACTAGTAATATGTATTGCAATCTCATTACACTTACCCTTAACCATTTCAACCATGACACATGGAATCCTGGACTCAGGGCCTTTTTACCAACCCATCAGTAGAGTAATGAATCAAATATATTCTAGGACATTTTTGTCTAGATAGACTATGTCACTTCAAACTGATGACCACATCACCCAGCCTAGTGATCTGCATCACCCCATGACATAGTACCTGCATAGTTATATATGATATAGTCCCAAATTGCACATCACAAGATATATATATATATATATCATCATATAAATATATTCATATCAAATTCCACAAAAAATTCACATTGTCACTTGATGATGCTTACTTATATATCCTGCAATGCCTATCAAATGCATAAACATGCATAACCAACATGACAAACAACCCTTTCCATACCGGGAAAATAGTCCAAATCTCCATCCTTTCTATTCCAATCCATGGATCACAGGTTATAACTAATAATAATTACATTAAAAGTGAACCAATCAAGGTTTAAACCCAATAAAAAACAAAATTAGTAAAATAGAACAGTAATTCTCATCCATGATTACTTGGTCCATCCCTCATACATGGGATTTCAAGAACCCAAGTACATGTTATAAATCTAGTTCTAAAAAAAATTATCATGTCTTCCACATAACTAATATAAAATCAAGTAGAACGTAAATATAGATCTTATTAGTAGCCAACCAAAAACTGCTACTAAGTTACGGTTGAGATATTTTATAATAATGGTTCTAGAATCCCTTAACTGGAATCCACTTTCAAACATTTCCAGAGTTGTGTTCCAATGGCCTTAGACGCGCGTACCTGAATTCCAAAGTGAACTGACTAGTAGGAAAGGCGTAAAGAGGGATAGGGGGAGGTCGTACCCTCATGTGATAAAATAAAAATGGTACATGTATATATAAAATATAATATTTAGTGGATAATAAGACATGGGAAAACAAAATAGTCCCACCCAATGTGGAATATCCAACAATATCAACGTGGTAAATTAGAGACTATTGGCCATCCACTGTAGTACTAATAAATGTAATAATCACTAATCATTCCAACTCATATTAATCATGTATAATAATTTCAATCATAATTATTTAAGTTTGACTATGTAAATTTATGTTTATCTTTTATCTCACATATAATTAGTATATTCTATTAATATTTATTTGGTATGAACATCCATAAAAAATATGTTTTTCAGTAACAGACTGACACCGACAAAAGAGATGAGATACTAATAGTTCAACTAAGTCACAGATAGATGACCCACCTATGGGCATGTCCTACTGATGCACATGACCTTTCGATGCACATGAACTACTGACACAAATGGCCTATAGATGATGATGAGCTACTGATGAAAATGACCTACAGACACATATTGAATACAAATGCATGGTTATACTAATGCAATGACTCACTAATAGTTAAATTGAGTCACCAGTTCATCGAGATACTACAAAATGATCCGAATATGGAAAGAGTCACTGATAGAAGGAGATACCGATCAAGGACTACCTTATAGACTGTTTAAATCATCTTCAATTTAAATTTTTTAACGAACATATTTTTAGTGTTTAAATTCTACTAATTAATTTAATTCCTTTTGAAGACATATTAAATGAATATTTCAGAAATACGAGGTATTGTGTCTACCTCAAACAGGCACATTTTCAGGATGCAATAATATATATACTATGAAGATCACATTAATGAACATACACATGAGATGAATCTATTATACACTAATACACAAGATGATACAAGAAAAACCCAACAAGCACCAAACAGAAATAATGAAAAAAGAGGAATTATTTATTCCTACTTGATGGGAATGAGAGAATTGTTGATCATCAATGTTCCATCATGTGCGTAGAATCCAATTAAACCGAATGCGAAGAACCGCTCACCCTCTAATAAGACAGAACAAAGTGTTCCATGACACCCTTTTTTCAATGTCCTTTTTCGGAAGAGTACTGAATAATCAACTCTAATACATTAGAGAGTCCACAGTTGAATTAAATAACACTAATAGCATCTCTAATCCCTTCGTAAAATATTATTCTCTGTTGTGTACTATTGAACTAAACATTCACGGAGTTTGTGTGTTTCCCCAATAAAAACACACATTTTCACCTACACTAAACAGGAGGATACTAGATATCCTTATGAAACAATATTTCTACACATTTTGTCCTATGACTAAATTTGGAATAGGTTATGTGTGATCGGATAGTATTTTTTGTTGTCACCAAATATTGTAGTAGAGGTATTAGGACCTAGACAGTCTGTGTAAAGTAGTGACATCCTTGATCCAAGTTGTGGATCAAAATGTTTTTTTATATTTCTTTGTTTCAGTTGATCACCATGTGGAGAGGAATATGAATCTACTTGATACTGATCTTCCTGATTATATCAATATGTTTTTAATTAATTGTTTTTTTTTTCAATTCATTATTCATAAAACTAAATTATACTTTGATAGTTAGTCATGGATAAAAATTATAACTATTTTTCCTTATGAGAGTAGTTTCAAAAGTGGTATCAATATCTAATATTTTTATAACTGGGAATTAATCAATCATCTAAGATACTATTAGAATAGTCAGCTACTATAACTTCACTAATTTAGATAGCTGGCCAGTTTTGATTTTATAAAGGGGGAACCTTTTAAATAATCTTTTTAACATAATTTTTTATAGGAACTCAATTCACACACCCTTGAGTGTCCAACTCTAACAAATATTTTCTATCCAATGTTGTTTTATAGTTTCTATTTTTAAAATTATAAATTTTATTTAAATTCATTTTCAATTGTGGTTTTAGTTGTATTTTAACGATCTTTAAATTTCATTTAGTTATAAATTTATCATTCATTAAATGTCTATTTCGTTATAATGGATAAATAATTGGAAGGTGTCTCTACCAATAGACCACCATTAAATAATGGAACATATTATATACAATGGAAAATTAAAATGAAAATGCCCTTAGAATGTATGGGTTTTTAGATTTGGTCTTCAAATATAGATGAATATAAGAATCCATCTACTGCATGAAATACTTAGGACGACCCAAAAAAGGATTCCTCTAAAAATAATTTATATCTTATGAATTCCCTATACTTTTATATAGGTGATGAAGTGTTTAATACAATTTATACATGAAAAATAACCGATGAAATTTGGGATGCTTTATCTCTCTCACATGAATAAACCTCTTGGGTTGGGGAAATGAGACTTAACACATGTACCCTTAAATATGATAACATTAAAATGAAGCCTGATCAGCCTATTTATAACATGTATCTTAGGGTTAATGAAACTATGATTATTATGATATCTCTCGGATGAGATGTTATAGCCATGGAGGAAAGCGTGAGAATACTGAAATGTTTACCAGAATGATGGAGAGAAACTTTTCTATCAATCATAGAATCTGATGACATTAGAAATTTTCCAGGGAAGGAGCTGATATGCATATTGATGTTGTTTGAAGAAGAACTAAAAGTCAATAAAGAAGAATATGATGAACCAAAATTAAAATCTATTACATTCAAATGTACTACATCCAAGAAGAAGTAAAATTCTCAAGATAAAACTGAATGTTCAAGTGATGATCAATCATCAATAGATAGTGATCTGGGTATCGCGAAAATAGTAAGAATGTTTAAGAAATTTTTTAGAATGAAAAAATTCTCTTGAAATCCCAACTAAAAAGGTATGTATGATCAAAAGGGCCTTTGGAAAAATGATTGGATGAAAGGTTACACTATTAGTGAAATAATCTGTTATAAATGTAAGAGGAAGTGACATGTAATGGTTGATTTTCCAAAGATAAAGTAAATGAATATATATGATAATAAGGACCAAATATATATAATGTCCATGAAGGCAACATGGAGTGATTATGACTATAGCAAATGTTGCTCAGAATCATCTCATGTAAAGTATGATAATAAAAATAAGTGTTTTATGGAAAACTCTTCTAAGGTGACACTAAATTTTCCTGATAGTAATTACAATTATTAATGTGATGAAAGTGATTCTGAAAATTCAAAAATGAGAAAATGATTGAATATTTCAAAATTTTAGAAGACACTTGTTATTAATTAAAAGGAAAATACAAATCATTAATGAAATAGTTTTCTTTTACTACCACTATTAAATCCAAACTAGGCGTGTAAAAAGAGAATATTTTTCAACTTCTTTAGGATAAAAATGAACATAAATTATCAAATGAGTAATTGAAAAAGGATATAGTGATATTTACCAGTGGTAAAAAATTATTAGATCAAATTATGTATATAAAATTAGATCCTAAGTAAATTATTAGAATAATATAATAACCAGGAAATAGGAATATACAATAAAATTCATTTTGTATCAAAATATAAAATATCTAGTATAGAGCCAGTTTTGAAAAAAAATTGCATGTTTTATAAATGACCCCTATTCTACAATTTTATGCTTTTTAGGACCAAAAAATTTTTAATTTTAAAATACTTTATATACTACCTATTGGAACCCCATGAAACAAATGATTGTTCCCTAGTCTCCTATTACAAATGTTGTTGAACCTAAAAAAATCTTGGTTCCAATATTTTTTGTAGGAAACATGATTGAAATGATCATGTATAATATTACAGTGCATCGATAGAGGATTTTCATGACATATGACAAGAGATTACTCATGAATCAAGAACATGATAATGATTGATGGTTTTCATGTCACCATTGGTGACAATTCATAAAGAAAACAATGTTTCCTCCGCAATATTGGTAACTCTGACTTAGATTAAATTTCGTAAGATCTTTTTTTATGGATTAAAATACAATCTACATAGTATTTCACATTTATGTTATGATGGTATTATTGTTTAATTTTAAGACGATGCATGAAATGTTTTTTACTCAAAAAATAGTTTAGTATTTTATGCTCTTAGAAATGAAAATTTATTTTTCATTAACTTAGATTCATTAATTCCATAAAATGTTTCATTCTTGATTCCTTTTCATAATGAATAATCGATTTATCAAAGAATATTTGGACACTAAAATGTAGACTATCTTAGAAAGCATAATAGAAAAGGCTTTGTCAATGATCTACCAAAACATGAGTTTCCAAATGACTAAGTCTGAAATCATTTTTAAAAGGTTTAACATCACAAATTCACTTTCCAAACAAATAAATAAGTTTCAACATCTCAACCTTTTGAGTTGGATTACATGGATTTTTTTGGACCTTATAGATCCTCTTGTATTAATAGTAATCATTCTCTATATTTCCTTGTATATGAATACTATTGAGACACTTGAACCTCTTTCTTGGCTCAAAAAAGCTAACATTGGTTTCATTTTACCAAGAATGCTAGGACTATAGAAAATCATATTTGTCATAGGATTAATAACATAAGAATTGACGTAGGTTGTTAGTTTGAAAACCACATCATAGAATTTTTTTTCTCCCAAAATGGCTATAGTAATAACTTCTTTAAACATAGGACACCCTATAAAATGGTGTTGTATAATGAAAAAATATAACCCTAAATGAAATTTCTTGAACTATGCTTAGTGAGTATCCCCTACCATTATAATTTTGGGTAGACATTATCAATACAACATGCTATATAATCAATAGATTCTGGATTAGACCTATCCTTAAAATAAATCCCTGTGAATTATGGAAAAATACAAAACACAAGGTTATCTACATCAAAGTGTTTGGTTTCATGGTAAATATTCTTAACACTAAGGATAATAAGAAAATTTTCTCCAAGAGTGATGAATGAAATTTTCCAAGGTAATTAAATTTCTATTAATGTATATAGATTCTTCAATGAAAGAAAAAAATGTGTGAAAACATCTGAGCATGTCAAATGTGAGGAGATAAAAACACATGAGCCAAATACCTCTCTATGGAATCTTGAGTCTGATATGTCAAACATGGAAATCAAAACTAAAACATCTTACCATCCTATTAAGAAAGAAGTTAAAACATCAATTTATTTAAATTATCTAAATTATACTCATAATGAAGATGAACACAATGAAGAACCTAATTTGATTAGTACCTTGTTTTATAGACCTGTCAGAACTTTCAAGAACCATCATTTTGATGCTATTGTTAGAGATTTATACCAAGAAACAAATACTAGATATTCTCTTTTAAATTAGGTTGATCATAAATATTTTCTTTTATAGTATGAACATATGAACATAAATTATGAAATCAATGAAGGATTTAGGTTGATGGCTATTCAAGAAGATTTATATGAGACTGAAAGAAATGAAGTCTGGGAACCTTTATATAGACCCAATTACACATTGACTATATGCACCCAAAGGGATTTTTGGAATAAATTAGATGATGATGGTAACATTTCTATAAACAAAGCTAGATTGGATTCACAATGTTATAGTAAAGAAAAGGGGATTTACTATGAGGAAATATTTTCACCAATAGTTATGCTTGAGGCCATTAGAATCCTACTTGCCAATGTAGCACATCTAGATTTCAAACATTATCAAATGGATCCCAAGAGTGCATTCCAAAATGGATATATTGTTGAGGATGTTTTTGTCGAAAAAACCCATGGTTTTACCAACCATCATTTTCCATATAATGTTTTTAAATTAAATAAATGGGTTATATGGTTTAAAGAAATCTCCAAGAGCTTGGTATGATAGATCCAACAATTTTATAATTTCTAAAGGTTTTACAAAAGATAAAAATGATCCTAATCTATTTATAAAAATAATTTTGAACGATTTTTTAGTAGTAGAAATTTATGTAGATGATACAATTTTTTGATATTCTAAAAATTCATTATGTGTTGATTTTTCAAAGATGATGCATAGTAAAATTGAAATGAGTTTAATTAGTGAACTCAAATTCATTATTGGATTAAAAATATTTCAAACTAATTAAGGTATTTTTTTGAATCATGGTAAATATACATAGGATCTATAAAAAAATTTTGACTTTGAATGCACTATGAGTAGTGACACTTCAATGAGTACCACTTTTATGTTGGATATCGATGAGGATGATAAATCCGTTGATCAAACAACTTACAGAGGAATGATTGGAATTTTACTATAATAAACTTCTCATAGGGTATATATTACGTTTAGTGTGTGCATGTGTACACATTCTCAATAAAACTCAAAATAATATCATCTTCATGCTGTTAAAAATATATTCAAATTCATCAAACATACTCCCAAACAAGGACTGTACTATCAAAGAGGAAATAATTTTGATTTTCTGAGTTATTCAGATGCTGATTTTGGTGGCTATAAGTTTGACAGAAAAAGCACCTATGGCACATGTGACTTTTTGGGAAAGTCTATAGTTTCATGGTGTAGTGAGATACAAAATTCTATTTCATTATATAATACTGAAGAGTAATACATAGCTTCTGGTAGTTGTTGGGAACATATTTTGTGGATGAAACCCACATTACTTGGTTTTGGATGTCAATTCCAACATGTCCCTAAAAATATTTGATAGCACAATTGCTATTAATATTTATAAGAATCATATTTCACATATGTTTCCAAAACAAATTGATCCAATGAATCACTTTTTTAGAGAACATTATCATAAATATGATATAATTTTAGTGTTTATTGGCATTAAACATCAGCTTGCTGACATTTTCAATATGCCATTGAACACTGAATGAATGAAATTCATCAAAACTAAGTCAGGAATGATCAATCTACAGGGATTTTTTTCTATTCCTTTGTAATTTTTAAGATATTCCATACCAACATTGATAGTATGAAAATAACAATGTCATGCACACACGAACGCTATGTATTTTTGAAACTGTTGTCATACCGACAATGATGCTAGGTCATTCCAACATAGTTTTCATGATGGCATTCATACATTGTTATGTTGATACTATGTCATGTTGAAAATGATGATTTGTCAAGTCGACACCATTAGTGTCATGAAAAATTGGTCACGTCGACACCGATAATTCACCTTTTTATACGTTTTATGATTTAACCAAAATAACTCAATTTCATTGATTTTGTCAAAATCAGTTCTCAATTTCATGATTTTGATATTTTAAAATCCCTAAATGATAAAAATTTGAATTGATCCGCTCTACACATTTACCCCTACACTCTCTTGGTCTTTTCACTCTCTACCCCCGAAAATTCACCTTCTGACCATTAACCCAGCCTGTTGGAATTGTTCGTGTGAAGAGATATCTTGATGGTTTCGAGTATAATGCATCGAATAAACCGATGGGTGAATTGAGAAAATCATATGGACTATTAAATCATGCCTTGAAGAATCATTTTGTAACTCCAAAAAATAACTTCTTTAGTAATGGATGTTGGAAATCAAGTATTTATTTCTCCAGGTACTGCAAGAGTAAGTATGTCTTGAGTGGTTCTTAGATAATGAAAGACCCTTTTACCCTAATATAGTTCCTGAATTTTACATGAATTTGGAGTTCTTGTTGGAAGGAAGTGTTGTTTCATGGATGAATCACATAGTAATAGGAAATACCATCTCTTCATATTCAAGAAAATTGGTTGAATGTATTCATGTTCCTCATGAAGGTGTATCTGATGATAATCAAGGTACCTCTCCCCCTGAGAGTGATATGTTCTTTTTTGAGATAGCTCTAAAGGAGCATAATAATACTGATTAGCACATAAGACCCTTTACTATAGAGTTAAGGAGAAAATTTTAAATCTTTTTTAATATTATTCAGCATAAACTCAATCCCAATAAATGGGACTTCACTTCTATAATGTTTCCATATGTCTATATGGTTTATCTACTAGGAAAATGGATAATGGGAAATTTGGGTAGATACCTGATTTTTCACATGAATGAAATGATCAAACCTTCCAGAAAAAATATTTCCATATTTTATCCAAGGATTATCTTGCCTATGAAAAATGGAAAATTTTATTTAATTGAAGGATAAGATGTATTTATGAGTTCTATGTGATCTCCCTCCGTAATGAGATTTTTATGAAAATGATAACGAACTAGAACCCATAGAAGAGAGAATGGGTTGGAGATGAAGATCAGATATATGAAAAGTTAAAATTAGTATACTATCCAACAAGGACTAATAATATGGTATATATTTGTCTATGACCAAATGAGGAAGTCATTTACCCATCAAAATAATAAAAATAGCATTCCACTCAGGTTAGAGATCAAGGATCACCTATAGATTATAGTAATGATCATGACACCACTGAATCTCACAATTTTTTTGACCTCTTATTCCACAACATTCCTTACATTCTAATGAGACCACACATAAATAATATGGATAATTGGACATAGAAGTTTCATGTCATGTGGAATATGTAAGTAGATTCAGTGGATTTGAAAAAGAAGAATTATGTGAAGAAGATAAATGAGGTAGTGGTATTGAAGAAGAAGTTGGAGAAGAAGATAGTGATAAAAATTAAAATGGATAGAATGTATTTGGATATGATGATGATAAAATAATTGAAAGTGGTGATTAACATCATAGGTATGATCAAGGTGATGGAGTTGAAATGTTTGAAGGTATAGATCAAGCTTTGTTAGAAGAACCTCCTGAATTTGTTGAAGTAAGAGAAAATCATGAAGTTGTTGAAGTAAGATAAAATGATGAAGTTTTTTGTTAATGTGGATGATCAAGCAATTCATCTATCTCATTTAGTTTATGAATGAAAAGTAAATCATTCTGAAGATGAGAAACCAGTGTGGAGAGCTCAGATTGAGGGGGAGCCTCAATATAAATAAAATCAAGCTTGAGAAGATCATCAACTTGGAAGAGTTTGACATGATACTCTTACTCCTCTAGACGATGATATAGTGGTTGAATGGGAAAGGAATCTTGTGAATGTAGCCTTGAGATCATATTATGAATAAAAAATTGTTTTTTGTTCATGTTTTAAGGGAATCGGTGGCTCAGATCCCTCATAGTGACTCCGTCACTATGGAAGATTTTGAAAGTATTAAATAATAATTCAATTCATTTATATGTATATCTGTTCAATCCAGGATGGTTTGTGTGATTAAAATAGCTAGTAGAGAAAACAATAAGCTGAGGGATGAATTATATCCTCTTAGATCATCAATAGTAGAAATGAGGTAGTCTGGGAAAGTGGTTTATTTTAAAAGTCAGACAGTTGGTATAATTGAGGCTGATGTAGCTAATGTTGCAAATAAAGTGATAGAGGAGATTCAACCCAACCCAATTTCAACTACTAATAAAATTTTTTCTTGTACTTCCATGTTGTGAAAAGAAATTAATAGCATTTCTTCTGCAATAAATACTCTGACCTCAGGGTTCAATGAGAGTGTAATGAATGTTCTTAAAAATATGAAGACTCATACCTTAGCTCATACTGATTTTCTATCTACATATAGTTAGACTTCTTATACTCTGGACATTGATTTAGTAAAAATTGATTTAAAGGAGGAGCTTCATTCTCTATTTTATTCCTATGGTTCGGTAATCCCGGAGCATATTATGAAGAATAGATATAATGTTCATGATATGGTCAAACTCTAGTTTATTAGTCCAAAAACTGAAAATTCCCAGATCCTAGAAATGGTGGACTACTATCTCAGAAGGAAAATTACTATGCATTAGTTAAACAATATATTTATATATTTAATAGAGAACCTATCTTTTACACCAGTAACTAAAGTTTTTAAAGATCATGTATAAAAATTTAAAGTCTTAACTCTTCTTTTAGAAAAAGTCATGGAGAATGGGGATGATGTTGAGAAAGAAATTATGTATTGTGGAGATATTATTGAAGATTTCATCACGTTATTAAATCCATACCATCATGTAAAAAGTGTAGAAATTGTAGTACCTGTTGCTGCACCTCTTGGACCTCCCGGATCTGTGCCTGAACCCTGAATTTTAGTTTATCAGACATTTAATCAGATTTTCCTATTGATCCAAGAACAGATTCAACCCCTTGTGTTGTCACAACACAAACCCAGCCTTGTACCGAATGTTCAAGAATGATTGATTCTACCGATATTGAAAATATCTTCAGACCCTACTATATCTCAACCACCACCTATTGGACCCTCTATTTATCTCTCTAATAAATGGAATGCACCTCTTAATCCTCAGTCATGGTTTGAATAATTTTCTGATAGGGTTTTTTTCTTTGCTTTTGTTATTTTTAGTTGAAGACTTATAAAAAATTTTAATTTATAGATTAATATAATTTTGTGTTTCTTTATTTACACCATTTTCCTTTTATATATTATATTATTGCACTTTTTTTATTTGGTACTTGTTTTCCTTTTGAAAATCCAAAAATGTGTAAAAACAATTTGAAATTATCATTATTTACATTACCTTTTATATCACTCTTATATATTTTATTTTTTCTCTATGATACCAATACTCATTATTTAAACTCTAAACCTTATCTATATATTATAAACAATCGTCCAAAATGGGAGATAAAAAGTGGAATTACATTATTCAACAACAAATGATTGTACTGAATAATTCTAGGATTTGTGATCATCAAAAGTGTAAGATTGTTGACTTCTAAGAGACTATTGATCATCCCTTTTATTATTAATAGTTTTATAAATAAAAAATTAGGTCAACACCTATTAATCATGTATAATTATTTCAATCCTAATTTCATATGGTTTAGTATGTTCTATTATGTTTATCTATGATCTCACATAAATTTAGTACATTTTGTTAATACTAATATTGTAGGACAATCCAAACAAAAATATTTTCTATGTGTAACAGACTGACACTGACTGAATAGATGATATACCGACAGTTCAAATGAGTCAGCAACAGATGACCTACTATTGCACATGACCTACTCATTCACATGACCTACTGATGCATATGACCTACTGATGAAAATGAACTACTAACAGATATGAACTACCATCATTTCAAAAGACCTATGGATGCATGGTGAAAACGACATGAGGACTCAATGTCAGTTAAAACGAGTCACTGATGCAATGAGTCACCAATGCATGGAATGACTGACAAAATGACCCAATTATGGAATGTGTAACTAATATAAGTGGAAATTGACTGATGTCTCAATGATAGACTATTTAAAATTTATTCTATTTAAAATTATTTATAATAGTCATATTTTCTGTGTTTTAATGAGACTGATTAATTTAAAGGCCTTTAAAGACAACTAAAATGAGGTTTTCAGAAATATGAGGTATTGTGTCCTCCAAAAACATGAAAATTGTGGGGATGAAAAAATATATATAAAATGAAGAGGGCATTAAATAATTTACACATGGTATGACTCTCACAATCACGCATACACAAGAAGATACAAGAAAACCGCCAATGAGCACCATACATAAATAAAGAACACACACAGATTTATGAATTCCTACCTTTTGTGAACTACAGAACTGTTGATCATCAAAAATCTATCATCTCAGCAACATCCTACTAAACTCACGGAAAAAACCTCTTACCCACTTGGCAGATAGAAAATAGTGCCCCACGACACTCTATTTTTATTGTCTGTTTTTAGAAGAAGATATGAGCTTCAACTCTGATACATAAGAGATTCTAGATCTAAATTGAAAAACTCTCATAGCATATCTAATCCCTTCTTAATATATAATTCTATATTTTTTACAATTTAACTAACCAATAGAGAAGTGTGTATGTCCTTACTAAAAACACACATTGTCTCCTACACTAGAATGGATGATACAAGATATATTCAAACAACTATTTTGACACACTTTTTTATCGCATGATGAAATTTGAAAGAGGTCCAATGGGACCTGATTGAAATTTTTGATCCCACGTATAATAGTGGTAGACGTCTTGTGACCTGGATAGTCAAAGTAATGCTGTGTTAACCCCAATCCATGGAAGGGATAAAAATCATTATTAATATAGCTTGGTAGAAGGTGATGAAAATGTTGAGAGGACTAAGTCTCTTCTGTAGACTGAACCTCTTGTTTTATATATGTTGAGTTTTCAATTTTTTAATTCCCTATTTTAATTATTTTTTTAGCAAACAAAATTCTTCATTGATAGTTAGAATTGGATTGAAGATATAAGTAAATTTCCTTATTAGTGTAATTTCAATTTTAGTATCGATATATTATATTGTTATAGAAGAAAATTAATAAATTTTTAGAGTAAGTATGTCAATAGTCATCCTATTACAATTTTACTACCTAGTTTAACTAGCTAGTTTTGATTTTTAATATGGGTAACCTTTATATAATCTTTTTAACAAAAGTTTTTATGGGAACTCAATTGACCCCCCTCTTGAGTGTCCTGCTCTGACCAAATATCAATAATAGAGGAAGAATAATTAAGCAATTGATGTGAAAAGGAACATAAAATCTAACATAATACATGAAGCTACTTAAAAAAAGAATTCATATAGGTCATTCCATAAAATACTACATTTGGTAGGGGTCTCCAATGTTTTACAATAGTAGATACATACATAAAGGCCTTATTGAATAGAAAAGTAAACAACAAATAAAAAACTCCACTAGATGAAATATCTCAAGGACCCATTCCTAAATCAATTCCAAATCAACTACTTTCTATCTATTGAGACAAAACCCTTACATGTACTTAAAATCATTGAATTAACACGTTTCCTAAATGGCCAGTGTATGGTGTAAGAACGAGTCTCAATAGGATACCACCAATGCGGGGATAACCAATAATATTTCTAATAGTTTTGATATAGAAATAAAACAGAGAAAAAAAATTATTCAATTAAACAAACGCTTCACTGGTTCTCAATATTAACTTGGAAAATTTTACCTACCTTGTCAAAATTTATAATATTTTAGAGGCTGTGAACCATATCTCATGGCCCAAGGAGTAACATAAAGATTAATATCCCAAGTGAGTGCTCAGGTTACACCTAAAATAAATTTACATGTCTCCTCAAGTCACCTAACACCTCATGCCCTATGTGAAGTCTCTAACATCTCAATGGAACACCTATTCAAATGTAACAAGTCCCTTATACCCTTGATGAAAACAGTCGTTAGATCGAAGCCAAAAATCTAAAATCACAATAATATCATCCCAAAAATAAATTATCATAATATTAGAGAATGTTTTCCTAAGAAACTATGACATACATCCTCCAAAAATATTCTATCAAAAATTTCCTCAATATAGTGATCATCATCCCCCATCTGATTGACTCACTACTATCAAATCATGGATCTTCACCTTCTCAGTGGAATTGTATGAAAATATCCCTACAAAACAATATTAAGATGCATTACCGAGGTCTAAATCCATTCAATTAGTCAAAACCTCCTCATCATTAAGCCATCTGTTTTTCACATGACTCTATGTGGTGCTTTGTCCAGTATGGGTGTGATGAAATCACCAATTATGTACATAATCCACATCCCACAAGAACCTCACTCAATTGTGACCATGTCACTCTATAACATCCCAGGTATATATTGAATATGAAATTTTCATATTTTTTAACATTTGTGGATTAAATATTAATTTTACATTAAAGGGGAATCTATGATTTTATGGCATACCCGATACTCAACAATGGGTTTCATAGAAATCTTACATTCCACACAATGCTGAGTCATTCTGAAAAAGAAATTATATAATATTATTATTTTAAATATTATTTAATGCAAATTGGTTGTAATGTTTGGAATGAAAATAATAACTACAATATGATTATAAATGTTTTTTAAATGTTTTTACATTTATCCAATAAATTGTAGGGCCTTAAAATAAGAACAATTCTAATTTTAATCATAAATACACTAATATTCTTTTAAAGGTAGATTTACTGCCTTTTAATGGTGTATCATCATTAAATAAAGTTTTGGTCACTTCTAGATGTTATATTGGACAAAATAATATTCTTTATTAGAATGGGGGCCTCAAAATTGTTTTCAGTTAAATTTTTTGGTATTTTTCTGATAAAACTCATTTCTTAATGAATAGTGAAGAATATTGTATTTTAATGAAATAGTGGATTTTAATCTAATATAATTATATGGTTATACTATCTTTATTATTTATTTTAAAGTGTTATTATATTATATTTTTACCATTTTATCCAATGTCGGTCATTGGAATTAATTTCACTTTGAAATTGTACATAAACAAGTGTCAATCGTTTGATAGTTATTTTTCTTTGAAACACGCTATTTGTTTTGACAATGAGAATTGATTTTCAATTAATCAATAAAACTTCTATGTTTTGAATTTTTTATAATAGATATTATTTTTTAATTCTGAATATCAAATATTGATTATGCCAAAATTTTACTATTTTTCTGAAAACATCAATTTTTGATGAATAGTGAAACCACTTAGTAGTAGTTGTAAAACTGAATTTTTCTATTAAATGACATTTTACCGCTTCTATGAGTTGAATTTTGAAAATCTGACATACATATTCGTAATTAATAGGTAAAATTTGGATCGATAAGATAAAAGTAATTTTTGGTGAATAGTAGCTACTCACTTTTATTTACAACGGTTAAAAGTACATTTGGTAATTCAAGGTAAAAATAATATTATAATAATACAAAATTACCTTAACACATGTCCTATCCTTGTTTGATTAGTCATGGACAACCATGGGAATCCTTGGGTTGATTTTGGGATCCCATGGAAGACTTGAGAGTGATAAAGACACTTTAGATTAATTAATTTAATGTAAATACCAAAAATGACACATACAAATTTCTTTTAGTAAATTAATTTTTACATGAAGTTATATATGTTATCATATAAACTATAAATATTCATTGGAAATCTAAAAATATTTTTTTACTTTATGGAATTGTTTCATTATTTTTATACCTCAAATAAATTATAATATTTATGACACATTATTTATGTAGTATTTACTTCATTAATAAATAAATGAAAATATAATATTATTAATATTAAAATAAAATAAAAAATATTAAAATTATTATTGGATGATTTTATTTCAAAAATGAGACATTTTATATTTGACTTTAATGAGTTTTGTTCCTCTGAAACATGAGGTATGTTTATAAAAAATTAACAGTTTCAGACATTCCTAAAAAGCCCCTCCCCTCCCTTATAAAAGGAAACGAGTTCTAACCCATTTATTAATCCTCTCATGCACTTTGGATCATCCAAACCCTGCCCAAATAATCTCTCAAGATACCTCTACACCACATAGAAGATGCATTGTAGGTAGAAGGCTCTTCATGAAGTCATTTGGGTTCAAACCAAAGTGGGTTAGAAAAATTAAATGTAACAGTTTCTCCAAACTTCTTTTCTTTTATATTACTTCTCCGAACCCTAAACTCATTTTATTCCTTTCATTTATATCAAAACCTGAATCCTCAATATACTGGAATATTTTTTTGATATGTATTTGAACAACACTTACACACACCTCCATCTAATGGGTATTGATCATACTGTGTCTGTGGGTGGAAAACTAATGCCTCACGAAATGATGATTGTTCAATTATCTCATACCTCCTCTTATGGTTTCCCTTATGATGTAATAGTATTTATATATGTTATATATTTTGTTTATGTTTTCTTTATGCTTCTGTAATTTTAATTTATATCATTACTTTATGGTTCTCCCTTATGATTAAACGAGAAAATTACATTTGTGGAAGTGCGTACTACCTTCCACTCAAAGTGATATGACTCATTCTTACCATACATGGGATGTATAAAAGATGGAGTAAATGAAATTATATATTATAGTATAATGGAATTATAATATAAAAATGTATCGTTGACTTTTATTTATATAAAAATACAAAACAGAAATGAAAGTTGCGTTAATGCGTACGTACGGCTTATTGTCTCCATGAACGGTGCATTTCATTTCTTATATCAAAATGTTTTGTACAGTTATAAATAAATATATATTTTGGATATATATGATATATATGATATCCAAATAATGAGTAAAATTATGGAGATAATGGAATCTTGACCACATGGAAACCATGTAATTATAAGGTGTTCATTTTTGACTCAAGTACTAAATATCGAGAAAATGACCATTATTATCTTAAATGATTATATAGTGTTTAAAAAATTTTAATAAGTGATATAAATTAAACAATAAACAAGAAAAATGGTTCTTAATAAAGTATAAATTAACGTAAGTTTATTATTCAACAATAACAAGGAACAAACACGTCATGTTAGACATGAGGTAAGGAGTTTCTTATCTGACTTATAATTCCATGAGATTTCCATTATTCACCACTTATTTATTGCATGTGGTGTATTGTGTACATTCATTTGATATATATTACCATGATTCTATTTTTTTGAAGTAGGTGACATGTTATTATCATTATTCACTTTATATTCATGTTATTCTATGATTCATTTGGTGGTTGTTGTATTTTGGTCACACGACTCGATTGATTACAACATGATAAGAGATTTTCATCTCACTTTTTATTTCCGCGAGATTCATGCTATATGTGACACTATTTTCTTTTGTGTGGTGTATGTACTCCTCAATAATTTATTCATTGTGTAATATACTTCAATTTATGGGTATTTACATCTTTATTTTATGATCATTCTTTCATGTGTTGTATGTTTTGTAAGATACCAAATCGGTAAGGGAACCTTTTTACCTAATTTCCATTCCTTGGGTTAATCTTTTCATTCATAATTATGTCAGGATATGATTATTTATTGAATCACTATTTATTTATTTATGTTTTAATTTCCACTCCCACTTGTGTGTATATACTTTTGATACACAAAATCACTCAATTGAAAAATATTCAAGTCATCGATATTAACTTGATAATAGTAATTTTTACTCAATTTCCATTCATAGATTTGAACATCTGAGTCATTGGTTTTCTCGTAAAAAAGAACATGTGTGAATTTCCTATGATTTATTTAAACTTAATATCCAATAATATTGAGTGTATTTATATTTTTCACACATTATTATCTAATTTATTAATCCTTAATCTAAGGATAAAGTTTTTATAATGGATTTCATCTCAAATTACATTCCACTAAGACATCATTGTCATTATGGACCAATTCACTTTTATATGGTGTACATAATATCCTTTGGTATATTATATAATTAATCCATTTATTCTAATGATATTATAAATTTTTTATTGAATTTTATTCCACATTTATTTATTCAAGAATATCATATTTGGATAAGAACTCTTTAACTAAAATAATGTTTTAATGATTTAATTTTCTAAATTATTCTCATTAATGTTTACATTTTAAAAATATTTTTTAGTATTTATTTATAAGGTCATTAATGTTTTAAAATTCTAACTCCTTTAGAAGATTCAAAGTGGAATGTGACACTTTGATTCCAAAATATCTTTATTAAATGTTAAAATTGTTTTAAAAATGGTTTGATTAAGCTTTGTTTATTTCAATATCATGATTTGATATATTGCGATTAGAATGTAGAAATGCTATCTTTCGTTTATTCTTGTGTTATGTGTTATAAAAATGTTATGTTTATTGGGAATTGTATACCTATAAAGGTGGTTCCATGATAACCCTTGGTCTGGTGAACTCGAGATAGCTCTCCAATGTATTGGGTAACGTGACAGAGGTAAACAATAATATTTCTCCTAAGAGATTTAGTGAATATACTATGATGGGTATTATAAATGTTACTCCCTATGAAGTTGTGATATATACATTGTATGTATGATATGAATTCCATAAGTTACCTTTATGTTTTATTATTTGTCTACGTTATTCATAAATCCTACGATTTCTTAAGGTATGTTATGATTAAAAAGTTTTGTTACATCGATTCTTAGTTATTGAGGGGCAACTGTTTCTTTTAATTATTTTATATCCTTTAATAATCTTTTTATGCTCATCCTATGTTTTGAAAAGTTCTTCACAAGAAATAAATATGAATAGGTCCTAGGATGAGATCAAGGAAAATTCATGTTGTCTAAAACATGGAACTAGACATGTCTCATTTTTTACAAATTTTTATTTTTCTAAAAATGAATACTAGGTAGTAGTGCATACATGCAATATTCAAGTTGTTATGTAATTATTATGGACTAGTTCTCTAAAACTTTGAACCTGAAAATATCCTCAATGTCAATTATTGAAATAAGTCAAGATTATGTAATGTTTATAGCTGAGTAATTATAGTTGGTATTAGAGGAAGGTTTAGATAATGTTATAGGATACAGTGTTATTTATGAATAAGTGACTTAACCATAATGTTTATCATATTTGAAAGAGTCATGGTTATTTTAGATAAATCTAACGAGTTTAAGATAACATGAATAATTATATCTTAGTTTTTACCCTCATCCTAAGATAATATATGATGAATTTATGGATAAAATCACACTGACATTTGGTTTTAGTAAATGGTTGGATGTAGCATGACACAACGAAATAATAGATGTGAAAGGAAGTGTAGTTGTTTTATTAACGAGATACTGAATGAAATGGAAGATTCCATGAGAACTCTTGTGGTTAAAATATATTGTGGTAATTTTTGAGAAAGTTATCTCATTTTTGGGAATGTAATAAAATTATATGGTTTTAAAAAAGGGATAACCGGATGGAAGGGTGGAAACCCACCACATCCGATAAGGCTACGGGAATCAAACCCAAAACCGAAGGGTGACAAGGGCACATCTCCTACCACTGGCCAACTTTAAGTCCCTAGTTAGTAGGACTAATTATTTTTCTAGTTAAATTATTTTTTGGATAAAGAATAAGTGTACTTATGTTTTATCATATTGATATTTTTATTAATGAAATGATTTAGTGATGATGTGATAAATGCTATTTTGGAAGACATTCTCTCTTTTGGGGAATATTATATACCTATAAAAAATATAATACTATAGAATTTAATTTGTGGAGTAATGGTTAAAATATTATTTTTTGAGGAATCTATGTATTATTTTGGAAATATGTCTATTTGGGTTATTTATGGGAATGTTTAACCTATCATAGAGAATATGTGATTAGTTTAATTACACTTCAGTATGTGACTTTAAATGTAGTTGATGTTTTTTAGAGATAAATGTTAATATTAACTATGGAAGTCTATGGGATTAAATTCTTTTGAGTTTTGGTTTTCAGTATTAGATTGTATTATACTAAAGAATTTTAGGTAATGTTGATTATTGAATGATCTTTGTTGAATATATGATGTTGTTTGTTGAATTTTGGTGATTATGAATTGTATTCTTTTTATAAAGGATTATACTTTTTGGGGATTATTTGATCTCGTACTGACCAGTTTGGTTTTAGTTGTTGTCTAATGACTAGGGCAGTATATAGTTATACTTTTTGGACCATATTATTCTATAGAAGATGAATCTTTTTCTTTTTATGTGACCAAGTCATTCTGAATGCTCATTGTTTGGAGAAATGATTAGTTTCTGGTATAAACTAATTAAAGGATGAAACTCTACTTAAAGGTAAATATATTTCCTTATGTAATTATTCTATAAAGTAAAATAATTATTCAAATTTATAAAAATAAACTTAAAACAAAAACAATGTCCATTTACTTTTTCTTACTAGGTAATCAAAGATTATTTAACCTATCACATGTCTGTGATTTTATGGTGGTTTTCATTCTCCTAACCATGTTTTCTATTGCACTCAATCGTAACTTGATGATTTGTTTTCTCTTCCATATCCATGTTTACCTACATGGAATCCTAGTATGGGATTATCTCCGGTGACCATTGTAATTATCTTTCTTTCTTTTAAAGTGATATACTTATTGACTCTTTTTCCGATGTGGGACTTTCAATATAGTTTCCAAGGCCAGTTTTAAAATTGTGAGGGTGCAATTTACTAAAGGGGGAAGGATGTAACATCCCATATAAATAATGAGTAAGACATTTTCATATTTATTATTATTTGTGAATGAAATATTAATTTTAATTTAAAGTGGATTCTTTGATCTAATGACATACCAGATACAAAATAATGGGTTTCGTTGAAATCTTACGTTGCACAGAATACTGAGGCATACAAAAAAATAATATTATAATATTATTATTTTAAATTGTAGTTATCAACTCTCCATTTTATTTGTGGGAATGAACAGAACTAACTACAATATGATTATACATCTTTGTTATATGTTTTTACATTTCTCCAATAAATTATAGAGACAAAAAATAAGAAAGAATCTATTTTTATGCATAAAAATCTAATATTCATGAAAAGGTCGATTTACTACCTTTTAATGGACAACCCAAATTAAATATAGTTTTTCTCACTTTTATATTTTCTATTTGACAAAATAAAATTCTTCTTCAGATTCGGGACATCCAAATTTATTTTGGGTAAATTATATGTATTTTTCTCATAAAATTCATTTTTTATTGAATAATGAAAAATACTATATTTTAATCCGAAACATCCTTTTAATATAATTTATTTATATCTTTATATTATCTTAATAATTTATTTTAAAGTGTAATTAGATTATATTTTTACCATTTTATCCTATGTTGGTCATTGGAATTAATTTCACTTTGAAATTATACATCAACACGTGTAAATATTTTGATAGTTATTGATTCTTAAAAACACACTATTTGTTTTGACAATAAGAATTGATTTTAAATTAATCAATGAAAATTATATGTTTTTTATTTGGAAAAATAGACATTATTTGTGGATTCGTAATATCAAATATATCTTTGGGTAAATTTTTGGTATTTTTCTGAAAAATAATAATTTTATTATTAATAGTGATACCCCTTAGTTGTAGTTAAAAAATGACTATTTCATTTATATGAAATTTTACCGCTTTTGTGAATTGAATTTTGAAAATCTGACATACATGGTTGTTATTAGTAAATAAAATGTTGTTCAATAAGATGAAAATAAGTTTTTGTGAATAGTGACTTTTGACTTTTATTTGCCACTTTTACAGGTAAATATGGTAATTCAATATAAAAATAATATTATAATAATACAAAATTACCTTAACAGTTTTCCTAACCTTGTATTATTTGTCATAGCTGGCCATGGGATTCCATGGGATGATTTTGGGACCCCATGCAGCCACATGGGAGTGATAATGATGAATTAGATTAATTAATTTAATGTTAAGACAAAAAATGACACAAACAAATATATTTAGTAACTTAATTTTTACATGGGGTTATATAAGATATCCTATCGACTATAAATATTCATTCGAAAGAAAGAAATATTAACTAAATTATTGAATTTTTTTTAAAAAAGTTTTTCTTCATATAAATTAATATATTTATGACACAATAATGATGCAGTATTTACCACATTAATAAATGATTTTAAAAAATAAGTTTTTTTTATTAAAAAATATAAAAAACCTATCCAATTATTAATGGATTATTTTATTTCGAACATGAGTCATCTTATATTTTACTTTAATTATTTTTGGTCCTTTTGAAACTGAAGATAAGTTTATAATAAAATAACATTTTCAAACATTCATAAAGGGCCCCTCCTCTCCTATATAAAAGAACAAAACTTCTATCACATTCTCACACCTATGAAGCCCCTTGGATCGTCCAAACCCTACCAACGTAAGCTCTCAATATCCCACTCCTCCTCTTAGAATCTTTAACTTAGGCAGAAGGCACATAAAGAAGTCATTTTGGTTCAAACCAAAGTGGGTTACCCAAATTTAAGATAATAGTTTCTCCAAACTTCATTTCTTTTATTTTACTTATCCAACCCATAAACTCATTTTATTCATTTCTATTATAACAACACCTGGATCCAAAATATACTAGGATGTTTTATATGAATTATTTTAACTACACTTAAACACACATCCATCTAATGGGTAAATAACATAATGTTTCTGTGGGTGGAAAACTTACGCCTCATGAAATGATGATTTTTCAATTATCTCCTACCACCTCTTATGGTGTTCATAATGATAGAAAATGTATTTATATATGATATATATTATGTTTATGTTTTCATTATGATTCTATATTTTTAATTTTTATCATTCATTTATGGTTTCTATCATGATTAAAAGCAATAATTTCATTTGAGGAAGTGCAGACTACTGCCCCCTCAAAGTGATATGACTCATTCATACCATACATGAGACATATAAAAGATGGAGTTTTTAAAATAATATATGATATTATACCGGAATTATAATATAACAATTTATCATTATGTTTTCATTCAATTAAACTACGAAATAGAAATGAAAGTAGCGTTCTTGCGTTCGTACGACTTATCGTCTCCATGAACATTACATTTTATTTCAAATCTCAAAATATTATTTACTGTTATAAATACAAAAATATAATTGATATATATGAAATATATGAATATCAAAATCATGAATATCATTTTGGAGATAATGGAATCTTGACTACATGGACTACTTGTAATTATAAGATGTTCATTTTTGACTCAAGTACTAAATATCATCAAAAACAACCATTATTATCTTAAATGATTACATAATGTTTATAACACATTAGTAAGTGATATAACAGGAATAATAAACTAAAAAAAGTTTTTTTAATTAATTATAAATTAACTTATGTTTGTTATTCAGTATGAACAAGGAACAAACCAGTCATGTCAGAAACTAGGCAAGGGGTTTCTTATCTCACTTTTAATTCTGTGAGATTTCCATTGTCCATCACTTATTTATGTAATGTGGTGTATTGTGTACTTACATTTGATATATATTTTCATTTTAATCTTTATATTAATGTTATTTTGTGATTCATTTTATGGTTATTAACTATTGGTCATACGACTTGATTGAATACAACATTGTAAGGGATTTTCATCTCACTTTTTTTCCCATGAGATTGATGATATATGTGCCCCTACTTTCTAACGTTTATTTTATGTACTATCCGTGATTATCATCATTGTGTAATATAACTCAATTTAGGGTTATTTACATCTTTATTTTACGATCCTTCATTCATGGGTTTCATGTTTTGTATGTTACCAAATAGGTAAGGGAACATTTTAACCCAGTTTTCATTCCCTGGGTTAATCATCTAATTCATAATTATGTCATCTATGATTATGTGCAGAATCAATATTTATTTATTTATGTTGTAATTTCCACTCCCCATTGTGTATATATTCTTTTGATGTACATAATCACTACATTGTTAAATTCTCAAGCCATCGATATGAACTTGATAAGAGTAATTTTAACTCAATTTTCTTTCATTGAGATAAACATCCAAGTCATTGGTTTTGTCTTAAAAAATAACATATGTGAATTTACTATGATTTATTAAAAATTATTATCCAATAATATTGAGTTTATTTATGTTTGTCACACATTATTATTTAATTAATTTATCCTTAATCTAAGGATACAGTTTTTATATGGATTTTTGTTTCTATTACATTCCATTGAGACTTTATTGTTGTTATTCCCCAATTCACATTTATATGATGTATATAATGTCCATTAGAATATTGTATCATGATTCCCATTACTCTCTTGATATTATAATTTATTGATTTAATTTTATTCCTCAATTATATGTATTCAATAATATATCATTTGGATAAGATCTCTTTAACAAAAATATTGTTTTAATGATTCATTCTTCTAAATCATTCTCAATAATGTCCATTTTTTTAAAATGGTTTTTAGTAATTTTTTATATGAATATTAATGTTTCACAATTTTATCTTATTTGAATGCGTCAAACTGGAATGAGATAATTTGATTCAAAAATCACTTTATTAAAATTTTAAATTTTTTTGAAAATGATTTGATAATGCATTGTTTATTTCAGCATCCTGATTTGATATATTGTGATTAGAATGTGTAAATTTTATCTTTCATGTGTCCTTGTGTTATGTGTTATGATTATGTTGTGGATATTGGATTTTGTTTATGTATACGGGTGGTTCCATGATAAACATAGGTTGGGTGAGCCCAAGATAGCTCTCTAATGAATTGGGTAACGTGAAAAAGGTAAATGTTAATGATTCTCCTAATAGGTTTTGGGAATATACTGTGATTGGTTATCTAAATGTGTCTCCTTGTGTACCTGTGATAGCTAAAATATAAGTATGATATGAATTCTATATGTTACCTTTATGATTTATGATTTGTTTGTGTTATTAATAAATATTATGATTTCGTGGTGTATTTTATGATTGAAATGTATGGTTTCATTGATTTGTATTTATTAATGTGAAAATTTTTATTATAATTATCTTATAACTCTTTCTGAACATTTTATAGCCACCCCATGTTTTGAAATGTTTTTCACAGAAGAGAAAGATGAATAGGGCCATCGATGTAATCAAGGAAAAGTCATGATGTCTAAAACATGGAACTAGAAATGTCTTTTTTTCATATTTTTATTTTATGAAAAATGGATACTAGGTAGTAGTGTATACATGTAATATTCAGGTTTTTATGTATTAGTAATGGCCTAATTCTCTAAAACACTAAACCTGATAAGATCCACAATGTGAATTATTGGCATATTTAAAGATTATCTAATGTTTAATGCTGACTACTTATACACTCGAGTTTGGTGTAAATGAAATACAATATTACACAAGCCTTTCCTGTAACTGAACAACCTTAAATTTTCAATTTGATGATTTTGTTGCACAATCAGGGATCCCAATTCCCAAGTAACTTGGCCCAAACCCTAACTGAGGATCACATCATCTAAATTTCTCATGGTTGTGCCACCTCAAACCCTTGCTCCATGTCTAACATGATCCAATGGATCACATCGGATGAATTTCAATAATTTCATATATATATAATTCACTACAAAATAAATAAAAAATTGGTTATAATTGAATTTCAAAATTATAATTATCGAAACTACTCAAATTTCATCAAATAATGCACCCTGGCCTAACTACCCATGTAACATCCTAGTAATTTATTTAATAATACATTTTCTCATGTATTAATATTTAAGAATAAAATATTAATTTTACATTAATGGCATTATTCTTCCAATATCATACTCATCACACAACAACAGGTTTCTCCGAAAGCTTACGGTGCACCCAAAATTGAGTTATACCGAAACATTAATACAATAATAATACTATTATTTTAAATGGTATTTAATGGAAATAATTTTTATTGGTGGTAATTAACAGAACTAACTACAATATTAATACACATTTTATATATATATTTACAATTATCCAATAAATTTTAGTGGCATATATTGAAAATAAATCTATCTTTTTGCATAAAATACTCTAATACTTATAAAAGGTCGTTTTACCTACTTTTTATCGATAAACCAATTTTAAATATTATTTTTTTCAGTTTAATTTGTTATATTATAAAAAATAAAATTTTTCTTTGAATGGGACCATCAAAATTTACATTGGATGAAATATTTGTATTTTTCTAATAAAAATCATATTTTAATGAATAATGAAACAATACTGAATTTTAATTCAAAACATCAATTTCATTTAATTTATTTATATAGTTTGATTATTCTTTTAATTGTTTTTAATTTGTAATTTTATTAAGTGTTTATCATTTAACAAAATGTTTGTAATTATAAGTAATTTCACATTGAAATTTGAAATAAACAATTGGCATACTTTTGATAGGTTTTACTTTTGAGAGACATTTTTGTTAGTTTTAACAATGGGAATTAATTCTCAATTAATTTCTAAAAATTTTGTGTTTTGATTTTTAAAAATGGATTCCATATTTGAAATTAAAAGTTCCAAATTATATAAATAGGTCTCTTTTATTTTTGGACATTAGGAATAGTAACTACCGAAATTATTTTTAGTTACCAGGGTTGAATTAGAAATCAGGTAAAAATAGGTAAACAAATAATAATATAATAATATAAAACTAAACTAAAACGTGTCTTAGTTAAATTTTATGATATATTTTAGACCATTAACATCATTTGGTCGATTTTATGACCCCATGGTCTTATTTGGTTATGATATTGATATGTTGTAATAATTAATTTAACATAACGAGAAAAATAATACAAACATGTATCTTTTTACTAAAACAATTTTATGGGGGTTCTGTGATAATCCATTGATGGGTTTTTAAATAATAAACTATAATGCATTTGGTATGGAAGTATTTCGTATGGCTATTCCATTTGTAAGAATGATTTATGGCAGATGACTATGGGATTTTCCATTTAAGTATGTTTATGTCCAATGTTTCCATTATATGAAATATATTTGTTTCTATGGGTTTATGGAATTATTTTTGTTGCAAAAAGGGTATGAAATGAGATTATATTCAGTGATGAGTATTTACACCTTCATAAAGGAGGAAAATATTACATTTTGATAAACTATTTAGTGTTTTCATGTTTTCTCAAGACTAATAGTTTTCCTTCTTTGTGTATCATTTACTGAGATTTTAATGCTCATAACAAGTTTTGAAATGCTTTTCAAATGAAATAATGAATAATAGAGTCAAGGATGGTATTAAGGAAACATTATTCTATTAAAACATAAATTGAAACTCTGTTACTTTTTATAGTATTTTTGTTGTATGAAAAAAAATTAATAGTATGTAGAAGTGTCTACTTGTAATATTTATGTAGTTGTGTATGATCTATGGACTAATTCTCTAAATATATAATCCTAAAACTATCCTCAATGTGAATTAAAGTAAAATTATTGAATTATCTAAAGACAAAGAAATGTTGGGACCTTAAAAACCATTGTGTATGACCACCTCTAACCCAGTACCACACATATTATTTTGGCACGGAAAATTCCAATGGCATCCCATAAGTTCACACAACCAATTTACCTTCATTAAATCTATTTAAAAGTGTCTCTATCAATGAATTAATGGTGAAATAATTGTGACACACCCAATACTCTTCAAAAAAATATAAATAATGGTATTAAACAACTACCTTGGACTTGTATAAGTAGGCATGTCTGTTATTATCCTCTAACTCGATGCAGTATTGATGAAATCATTGTTTCCGACAAACACCCTGGAAATATAAAAATGGTTCAAATAGATTTAGAAAACTATGAGTTTTGAGAAAAATATAATAGATTATTTGGGTAAGATATCCTTTCTAATAAATTTCAAACGCACTAAAATATAGTAAAATCAATGGCCTGGGGAGGGAGATATGCCTCAACCTAGGATGAGAGGATGAGTACATATCCTCCTTAATGTTGTGTGACCCATGAATAAAGATAGGAAATATATAATGAGGAAAAGATAATTATTTGAATGTGTAAAAAGGTAATTTTACGCCATTAATGAGGATGTTTGTTTTTCCCACATGTTTTTGAAAACCATGCACAAAATTTGCGTGTTATAGAGCGAGGGTACTGTTTAAGTGGAAATACCCTTATGGCTTGCACATAGTTTTCCCAAACCACAAAAAAGCCGTGGAAAATACCTATAAATAAACTAAATAGATTCATTTATGGCAATGATCCTTTCCCCACAGGGTTTAACAAACCGTGCTCAATGAAACAAATTGGTTCATAGTGAGCAAGAAGATGTCGCATTTTTTACCCCACACTATGCTTTGTGACCTGCAACTTCCGAAATTGGGCCTTTGACGCACCTAACACCCTTCTAACAACCTGAGGCAATCTCCATGCCTCTAAACCCATAAAAAATTATATTTGTTTTTCATAAAACTTATAATTATACGGGATAGGTTTTAGACCCATACCAGAAACCCAATATGTTACAAAAAACAAAGGAAAATGAATTTAATGAACATCCATGATACTATTATTTATTATCTAAAAATATATATATAATACACACAAAAATAATATTTTTTATGATATCTAGATTCCAAAATAATAACATCATAAAAACACACAACAAGGTGTGATTTAACACATTCCATAACCAAGGATACCACATTTTACATAAACTAGGATCCCTAATTAAGAGAAAAGGGGGAAAATACCTCGCACCCCAGATAACTTCTCATGGTGAACCAATACCGATTCGATCTTAAACCAATCAGTGAAAATCTCAACTAGTTCCATACCTATACATGCCACCATAATCACTACCACAAGGCTATCCTATGTCCAATTAATAAATTAAAACTCATTACTGAACCTAACTATAAGGTAAAAGTAACAAAAACTCAACTAAAAATGATAAAAAGTGAATGAGGCCTGAAAAAAACCATAAAAACACTACTTAGTAAAAATAGAAAATATGACAATAGACATGAAAATAAGATGGGAATAACCACCAATATATATAAATAAACTACATTTACCTTGAAACATAATAGTGGTATAATTTATATACAATATTACAAGAATTCAAACTGGTCATTTTCCCCAAATTAAATCATTCATCCACAACACACATAGCTGTACATAAACCAAAAACAGATGAAAACATAGCCTCTCATGTGTAAAAAAATTTAATTTTATTGATAATCCATTATGTCCCTGAATAAATAAAACCAATTTTCCCATAGAAATTAGTAATAAAATGATCCTAATAAGTTGGAAACATATTATCATTTAAAGAAAACAATACTCATAGGGGAAAAACAATCAAATGATCTAAAAAACATTCAATTACTTCAAATATTATGGAAGCCAATGAGCTTCCCAAATATTTTTCATTAAACCATTTAAAAACAATTCCCAAATCATTTTCCCTATATCATAATATCCAAATTTTGGGAGTCACTATACATGGTTCCATGTTTCATTATTACTGAACATCCAATGGGTAAATTTTTTTTAAGATTCCAAAACCCAATCAACAGATTGAAAACAAAATTCCCCAAAACATTTCTTGATACTAATCCCATTTTATTTTAATTAATATAGTCATAATTTACAATAAAAATTGATTTAATAAAATTCTAATACATTTTATAAATTATAATAAAGGCATAAATTCAAAATAAAATCATTTTCCATATTTTCCACCTTATTTAGAAAAACCATTTCATTCAACAATCATATCAAAGAAGAAGCACACCTCTATTTAAAAAAATATTCTATGTGATCAACATATCATAATACCCATATTGAGTTATCCTCTATATTTTGGATATCTCATGAATAATATAACAAATTCCAAATGATAAAAGAAACTATACATAACATTACCACATGGTTCAATGGTCTATGGGATAACAATTTAATAATCTCTATAATGTTTCAAGATTGAAGATTTAGTAATTTAACCAATTTATCTGGCCCTTCAATCGAACATCACAACACCAATATATATTTTTCCCCAGCCAAAAATCCAATTTTACCACCATAGAAACTCAAAAAATTATAACTAGGATGAACACATCATCTGTTATAAATCAAACATAAGTCAAAATTCAAAATTAAAATCCAACTCCCCATGGTATCTCATGAATTTTCCCAAAGGGTGGTGATCAAGAACCAACTCATAATCAACCTCATTATTCTGGAAAAAAATCTATATGAATCATACCAAGAAAAAACTAAATAAAAATTGGTTTACTAACATTAGAGACTTTGATTCAGCTATATAACCTAATCTGATTCATTTTATAAGGATCTAGCTCGAGGTTAAATTTGGATCAACATCCAAACAGATCATCTACTGGATTAAAGGACATTTATACTTCCCACCAGACGGAAACCTGTTCCTAGGGATCAAAGGAACACACATGTGAATGATTTTACCCAATAAAGAGAGAAAATAATTAATATAATTTCACCCAAAAAATGGCATGACGGAACAAAAAGTCAAACATCCATTCCAAAATATAATATGAAAATAATGATTATAAGTATAAGGTATTAGAAATATATCATAAAATAAATATAGTTAAACAATCCCAATGCTCACCCAAGTCACCCTCCCATGTAATAAAAATGTATTTCTTCCTAAATTATTATTATTTATACACCTATAGATATATTTCACTTACAAAAATTTAAATAAAGATGAAAAATGTCATAGGTGGAAGATTCAACAAAATACTCCACTCACCTCATTTCCACATATTAACCGTTACTCAAATAGTGATACGAATCCAAATAAAAAACATGAAAATAAAATGATACATTTTTATGATCATGAAATACTTATTATGTCACCAACAATTGTTACTATATAAATCCATTTGTGATATAGTTTTTAAAATTATATTTTAAACATAATATTTAAATTATATTTTCACATGCATTAACAAAATATCAAAAGAATCCCAATTAACAAGTCCACATAACTATAAATTTTAAAAGAAAACAATTATAGGACGATTAAAAAATTTAAATAAAACTTTTAAAAAAATGATGGGGAATTTGAAAAATAGATAAAATTTCAATATTTTTCCCTATTTCTATTAATCACATGATAAATAATTGATTTTACAAAAAAAAATATAGGGATAATTTTTATTTAAACTATATTAAGGAAAATAAAAATACTCCTTAATTAACCACACATTCATGCCAAAAAAATTTACATGTTTGAAATTAAACCCAAACACATCAATAATGTGTTTCAAAAAGAACACATGGGCAACAACAAATCAATTAAACACAAACAAATAATTTTTATAGTAAAATAACTCATTCATGGTTAATCGAGTTTAATCCTAAAATGAAATCCCCTAATGTATCCTATATTTGAACTAGCAAGATGGGTAATATCTATATGATTATGTAATAAAATACCTAAACTAGAGACATGGAAAATAGGATGAAACTAATTTACCGCTCCTTATCCATATTAGTCTTGTAATACTAACCATATTAAAAATACCCTATAATCCCTTCATAAAATGATCAATGAAAATTTCAATCTTATGGCCCATACTACACTCTCAGTATGACTAAAAGTGGGTAGTCAACAAACATTGCCTAGGCATCATAATAATGAAATCTATGGTTTTCTTTCGTAGATGTAAATTACCATAATCTTTTGAAAAAAATGAAAATTAAAATAGAGGTGAGAAATAAAAGCAGTAATAATTCATCACATAAAAACATTCCAAACAATTGAAATATTCCTTACATCTTACACATTCAAAAGGCATAGACACATAATCAAAAATTCATAAACATCAAAAATGTAAAAAACAAAATATCCGAATATCCCCCTAGGGGCTACAATCCACAATGGGGGAAAGAATAACATGGGACACCTGATAGGGTATCACGCATTTTAAAGAGTACATCAAGTTATATACATGCCATCATAAAATAAATACTAGAATAAAAATATTTTTTAATTACATTTAAAGGCCACTTTTCAATCCACACATTAATAATAACATTAAAAAGATCTCTAAAAAACATCTTCGAAGACCTACTATATATAATTTTATGAAATCACAATTAAAATTTAATTTTAACTATAATATTTACAAAAATTATTTGTTAGAAATAATCCTCTTGAAAAAGACACCAGATAGTTCTACTTTTTTCATGAAAATAAATATTCCCTTTTAGAATACGTGTTCAAAGTAAATATGACTTCCATGGTCTGAAAAACATTTCAAAAGAGGGAAAAATATATTTATTTTATAAAATAGCTTTAAAATATAACACAAACATTATAGAAATAGAGGAAACATTGTATAAATTTTCAAAACATTGAATCCTAGTAGATAATTAAAATATAAATTTAAAAGAACACGTGCAATGTTAATTACATCCATGTCTAGTTTTCAAATAAATTAAATTCTAATTTTAATAAATTTTTTCATATCAGTTATACATAATTACATAATATAAATTTCAATGAACCAAAATAATTTTTTAAACAGTTGTTTGAGAAAATTTAAAATAAATTATAATGTAGCCTATGCCCATAAAAAACAAAAAAACCATTCGAATACAATTTAAATAATGCTAAGGGAATATGTTATTATTATAAATTTATAATAAGATATGTTAAATAGACAATAAATTTTATAACATGTAATACATTAGAGTTAAAAGTAGAACCGACCCCAAAATTTTGATAGATATTCTAGAATGTGACACCTTATATGATGGATGAACAAACATGCAAGAAAAAACCCAATGAACACATAATATGTCCTAAATATTGAAGTCCATAATTAATTATAACTTGAAACCCACATAATTTTTATCCTAGGGAAATCACATCAATAAAGAGTGGTAAACCATTATAAAGGAAGAAATATATTAGATGAAATCCATAAAATGTAAGATCAAACCTAAAATACAAAGAATCCATGGTTGAATCATAAGATAGTATCTGGGAGGAGGAAACAAATGAAAGGGGATATCCCAAAGAATTGTGATCATATGTGATAAGGGTGGAGGATTGGTGTGAGGGAGGGGTTTTAATTTTTTAAATAAAATGTAATTTTTAAAATACTAAAATTGTGAACTAAGAAAACCACATGGTTTACTGAACTATTTATCAATAGTTCTACGTACGGTAGGCACTCAGAATCACTACAAACCATTTCTTCTAGGTATATACAATATCTAATATCCATTCACTAACTATGAAAAATGAATTAGTCTCATTAACATATTTCCATAAGTGGTTTCAACAAGGTTTATCCTAACTATGATCCAATAGTTCCTTTAACAAAAAATATTTATTTTATTCCTCGCCTTGGGAATTATTAAATATTAATTACTCCAAAATTAATGTAAAATAATATAAAATAAATGAATAAAGTGATCGTAGGGTTTCATTGGTTGTGATTTAAGTGTCCTAATTAAATTATTTCTATTCATATATTACATACAACAATTATTATAATGATATATTTCCCTGAAATACCACATAATTATTCTTATGATAATTCTCTATGTTCATATTTATAGTATCATATTTCCACACTCAAATTCCATGGTATATGTTTATAATTTTTCAATTATAAGTTATTTAAAATGTATTATGGTTAACAATTATTATTCCATATTCTTCTCAATAAGGCATTTGTCTAATGCTCATGTTTTATCATATTCTTACGATCTAATAGTTGATGACATGTTGATGAGTCTTAATTTACTTATTGAGATTTGTATCTCACTCTTATCATATATTTTCATTCCATCGGTTATGAAGATGAGTATTAGATTTGAAGAGTCTTGAAGGGGGTCTAGTGTGGATCGAATATAGAAAAAAGTTCTAAAGTATTTTATTTTTTTCTTATATTAATGATAAATAAATTCATTAAAAAAATTATTTTTATTGTTTTTTTATTATGAGATGCAAGTTTTAATAAGTTGAAATGATTTGAAATGACAATATCTTTTGTTCGATTCATCTTAGTTGTTATCAAAGTATATGCTATATTATGTTTTTTAGAAACAAATTAATGAGTACTGGTCTAGGGATCCTTATAGATTGAGATAATATATTTCTTGTATTAAGAATACAATTAGTCCTTGTGTTTGAGTTCAAAAGGAATAATTCATCAATCTGCCCTAGGGAAACCAACTTTGATAGTAAAATTAACATTATTTAAGGGTTCTATATATGGTATTGAAAATAAATATGCTTGTTGGAATGGGTAAGATCGATGATAGAAATAGGAATGTTACCATAACAATTTGAAGAGTAGAGGGATTAATATGAGAAACTATGTAATTTAATGTTTAATTAAATAGATTGAAATATATGAATATGAATATAATAAAATAGTTTATTAAAAGTAAAAAAATTATGTTTTCAAATTTATATATTTTGAATAATTTTTTTTTATTATTTTATATCAATATTTTTTAGACACCGTGATTTTCTATTCAACATAAATAATGAATTTGCCTAATTTATAGAATTATGTGGATAAAAATTTATTATATATTTTTAATCAGCGTTGCATTATTTTTTTAAAAAAATTATAATTTTTAACAAATTCTTTAATTTTTATGTAAATAGTAAATTTTTATATATAATATATGAAACGGATGAAGGTTTATATGAAATTTATCAAATAGAATTTTGGAAATTCAATTTAAAATTTATTAAAAAACATTAATAATTTTTAAGTGTAGAATTTTATTTCTATGACCAACAATGTGATTTAATAACACAAAAATAATTTTTTTAAATACATGGAGTGAAACATATAATAAAATATTTTTTTTAATAATCTATTATTCATTAAAAATTTATATTCTCATTGCTAAGATTTTTGAATAATAAAACATTTTTTATATTTTGAATCAAGACATACAATTTAAATTAATGTAAAATTTAATAATTCTCATAAAACCCAATAATAAATATATAATTGTTTAATATTTTGTAGTTTTTTATCATAATCAAAAATAATCATCTCCCATATAATAAATAAATTTTTTTATCTAAATGGGTGTCTAATTATATGAATTTTTTATACTTCTAATTTCCCTCTCCCTCTATTTTTCCTTAAATGGGTGGTTTTACAACTTATGATGACGATTTTACTTCCATTTTACCACTATGTTGATGGATCTATTGTATAGAAAAATTTATATTTTTATATATAATAATTCATAAATGAATTTGTTGTATTTGTTTTCAATATGATTTTAAAAAATAAAAATCAAAGTCTGTTGTTTGGAGGATCTTTTCTCATGTTGAATGGTGAGGGAAGACTATTCGTTTATAAGTGGGAATATCTTTCATGACATGTTCATGGAGAGGACCCTTAATTGTAAATTTTTAATAGTTTATACTATAGTTTTTTATTGGTTATAATAGTGAATGAGACATTATCTACCACTTATTTCATGGCTTCTTGTAGGGATTACTCAATGGGTGCCTTAAGAAACAATGTTTAAAATTATTTGATAGTTAGAGTTATGAGTAATCATTAAAAATATATTGAGTAATTGGATATGTTATTTATAATTGGGGTAATATAATTTATTGATATTTTTTTATTTTTGTTTTTATAAAGATCATCGTATGAAGTATAGAATTGGTTTTATATTATTTACGAAAATTATGAATATTGATCTAAAGTAGAAATTTTAGTATAATCAGACATCTAATGATTATGTATATAATATATTAGATTTTGTGTGGGGGTCATTTAAAGATTTAAAATACAAATTTATCAAAGGAACCAAGACTTTATAACATTCATAAGGTAATTTAATAGAGTTCGTAAACACAACATAATAGAAGATTTGAGTTCATCTTAGTAAAATAGAGTTAATAAAAACAAATACTTAATAAAAATAAATTTAATATTTGAAAAATTATAATTGAGTTTAGAGAAGTAATTAAACACATTGTAAAATTACATTTCATATTATAATAGTAATAAGGGTGAATTGAGAGCTAATTCCTATATGAGATTTGGGAAAATTAAAAATCCTAAGAACATGTATATTCAGAATTATATGTTCTGAAAAAAAAAATTAATGTATTATGATAATGTCCTTGTGAAATTACTAGTTCAAATATAATAATTAAAATAAGAATGATTAATATTTATTAAGATGATAAATAAGGACCATCTGATGGATATGTAAGATTTTTGAGATGATTTCTATGAATCAAGTAATGTATCCACAAAAAAAATGATCTATATCTCCCTAAACATGTTGATTCAATTCAAAATGTTTTTAAATTTTTTGGATTATAAATAATTAAAAATAATTAAAGGTCCTAATTTTTTGTGAGATTTATATTACAATGAAAAATAATTAATTAAAGTGTCTTATATAATAAAAAATTATTAGGATTCTGATGATTGATTTAAAAGATATGAATGGTTGTTTCGAAAAATAATTGAGTTTACAAAATTCTATTTTGTAAATTAACATACATGAGATTATGTGAATATTAATGCAATATAGGTTCCAAAGGATTCATAATAGTCATAAATAGGGTGTTAGGATAAAGATTCATTAAAAGAGATATTAAACAGTGTCTTAGTGCGAGATAAGAGAATGAAGACATGAACTATTCATGCAAGATACATGTTCTACTGAGTGTTCTAGGATTCCATGGACATTCAGTCGTTAATTGTCATATGTAAAATGAGTAATAATTGTAGAAGAAAATCATTAAACTTTTTATCATGATTCATGAAGGGACATGAGTAGAATAGTTGAACCATTTTGTCCCTAGAGAGAGATCTATATCAGGGGGAATTGATTCTACTCATATTAGAAGTATAAATTTCTTGTTTGGATCATATCCATGTAGTGAGTAGTGGTTAATGAAATTATATATTCTATATATTTATATGAATGATTTTGTAACTATGTTTTGATAGAACTGTGATGTTTATTATTGTAACCATACGTGTTTATAGTGGATAATTCATGATTGGTTTGACAAACTAAACAAGGAAACAAGTATAATTTAATGTCCAAACAATATATATATTTTTTGGATGTTATCTATATATTTCAATGGAGTATTACCTGAGGATTAAATAATTTATTTTTATATAATCTACACTCTAATAGGATATATATTATACTTATAAAATAAATAATTATAAATGTGTACTAATAATTTACCACTGACAGTTCCGACCGGTTTGAGAACTATAAGTGGTCAAAAAAATGCATATACTCTATAATAGATCAAATACATTGACATGTATTCAGAATATAAATTCAAGGATAATTATGGGTTTTCTAACCGTTGAGGTCAAGAGTTATTACAGTTCTTGGATTAGGATGTCTAACTACCTTATATTACATCTCATAGAGGTAAGAGATACTATAATTGTGGTATTGCAATCATTTCTTGATAATTATTATTTTTTAATTATTTATAAGATAATTATGGAAGTACTTGATAATGTTTATTTTAAATTCTTATTTCACAATTATAATAATTCTATAAAAATATTATGGGTCTCCAAACAACCTAATAAATTTTTGAAATATTGAAAATAATTTACAATGGAAATAAAAAATTCATTGAGGGTAATTTATATGTTTGGGGTATGTTTGATGATATTAATGTAATATATGATGAAAAAATTAGCTACTACTTTATTAGAGTCAATAACATAGAATTTTATTTTTGAAGATTTCGTGAGAATCATGTTGATTTAATTATTGTTAAATTTTACTTGAGAGTCATTCCAGATAGTTTTATGGAAAAGATTTCATATTTTAATGATAAATAATATCATTTGTTTGATGAACTGAAAAATATTTTAAGTATTTATGATGTGAGAAAGGTCAAATATTTTAAAGAATGCATAAAAATATGGGAGAGTTTTTGAGATCATGTGAATGGGTATGGTCATTGCTAATAAAGGTGTAGAATCATGTGAATGAAATGATGATGGAGATGTTGAATATTTTAACAAGGTTATTTCAATTTAATTAAATAAATTATACATGTTCATAAAAATGGATATGAAAAAACCCACTATTGATGTATAACTATAACAAAATTGTAAATATTGGGAATAAAATATCCCTTGATAAATTATGATGATTCATAAACTGATGAATATGATGTTAAATCCCAAAATATAATAATATATTCTTATAAATAAAAAATATTATAGAATAAAAAAATTAATTATAAACAAGGAGAAATTAGAATCCTCATCAATTATACAATATAATGATGATGCAATATTTATGGCTCCAGTTGAATGTCATTTTTACAAACTCCAGAGTGATTTTGGAGAATGATAGGATAGAACTAGAGTACAAGATTAGAAGCCTTCTGATTTCAGGATACAATCATTAATACTGAAAAATTACCTAATGATATAATTTAAAATGACTACTATTTAAATTTATGAATGTATAAATATTGATGTGACATAAATTGATGATATTAAGAAATTCAAATTAAAGGTGGATTTGTAAGAGATAATGGTTAATGACCTAGAATATAAATTTTATATGATTGTGTAAGAACTATTTGAGAACTTATATATATTTTTTACAGCTTCAAAGGATTTGAGTAAAATCATAGTAAATGTTTACATGTAAATTGAGTTAGAAGGTGATTATTCTCAAGATGGTGAGAAGAATATAACAAACAAGTAGGTAAAAAACGTTTCAAACCATTCTAAAGATAAATATTGAATTTATGATAGTGAATATTTTAAAAAGTATAAAACTATTTGAAAAAATTATTCAAGTGAGAATAAATCATCAACATTAAATAAAAACTATAATATTTTGGGAAAATAAACACCTTATTGGTAAAAAATGGCTCGGTGCACTATATGAAAACCACAATAATATTCTAGAATGAATTTTAAATAATAAATAATATAATTTTTTTCAACTATGGATTGTGTATACCCAAATCCAACCCTTATTAGTTTAATATTTCTTTTACTGGGAACATGAAGGAACTAAGGGGTGATATGTTGAGAAGATGAGGATAGATCCTTAGAAAATACATGATATGTCCATCAATTAAACTATATGTACTATAAAACAATATATTATAATTCAGAATATATATGTTGTGGGGGTGAACAATAAGGTCTTGAATAATAAATATACATGAATAGTCTACAATGATAATATCCATATGTAATGAAATTTAAGGAAGATCAGAAGACAAAAAATTGAAGTACCTATTCTTATAATACCAATAAGAAGTCATGTGTGAAATATAAAAAATCTAAAAATATCAAGAAAGAATGTCTAATGTTTTATCTATCCTATTGAGAGGTATCTAAATTCATGAAAATATATGTGATGTATTAAGGGAAGATGGATGTGGTATGAATTAATTCATCGATATTCGTTTATAATTTTAATAATTGATGATAATGTTGATGCAATGATCAAGAAATAAATTTTTTGGAGGATCCTAGTTAATAAAATAACACCACACAAAGAAAAAATTCAATGAAAGAAGATAAAAATGAATCATACTAAGGGTTATAAAAAATTGACATAGAGAAATTTGACCATACAAATAATGAATGGAATGATAATTAAAGTTTAAGGAAAAACTGTCATCCTTTCTGTTGTCACAATGATGCAAATAGGTCCCTCCTTATTCCCTTATTTCATGTTATTTTGTTCTATCATATAGAGAATTTAAGGAACCGGAAAAGGCTATCACAATTAGATAACAAAGAAGAACCTCTTCATGGAGTGTTCAAAATACCTTCTGGAAGATTAAGTTATTTATTCCCTTTAAGGGATTGATAATATGATATATAGTTATGAAAATATCATTATGAAGTGAATCGATAAGTTCTAGAAATATTTTTAAAACTTTATATGTCAACAAATGTTAGGTGTATATTTTATTGACGGAGGCTTGTTACATTGAACATGACATATTTTTATATTATTATTGGTATGTATATATGAATAAACTTCTCTATATATATCTTTTTGAAACATATTAACATATGAGAATTTATTTGGCATCACATGTGTGCTAATATATAGATATCATCGATCACCTTGAATAAATACCTATTTTTTCTACACCACGTTATTCCACATAGACATTGTTTTATGTAAATAAAGGATTATTTAAAAAAAATTATGTCTGGAAATAATTATATCATCATTTTATTAACATGTGATTCTAAATTAAAGTGGAATATGAAAAAATATATGGAGAATTGTATAAAACAATTAATGATGAGTTGAGTGGATCTCGAATATTTTCCCATCTCGTTTAATGTAAATTAAGGTGAGATGAATTACATTGAAATTTTTTTAGATGAATTGGGTATTTTTAACAATTATAATAGGGGATATTTGAGTACAATAATAAATGAGTAAAATTTTCAATCCTTAATTTTTTTATGAAGGAAAATCATAGTATTGGGTTAAGATGTGATGTTTCCATGCTGAATGGCGAATGATTCATGTCCTACTACCAGTTGGTATATATAGTTGAGTATCATCACGGAGTATCCCATAAATTTTATTTTATGATGATATTATTATAAAGTTATTGAAATGTCATTATTGATGAGAAAAAACTATCTACACCAAATTTCAACAGAGATTGAAGTGACAGGTATATAGGGTTCTTGAAATCATGAGCTTAAAATAAATGGCTAGTTAAGTATGTCAGAGTTTATTTAAAAGTGGTGGAATAATTGTATCTTATATGAATAAGTTATTTAATATATTTTATTTATGTTTATAATGTTTTTTTTTGTTTTTTTAGAACACCAATTGAGACTGTAATGGGATTTGAGATTATTGGTGAAATTTTTGGAATTTGGAGCTAAAGCAGAAATTTTATTAAGTGATTTTTATAAATATTTTGATTGAAATTATGAATAAAATTAATATTACTAATTTGTAGAATTATAATCAAATTGTAAAGGGTCTATGACTTGGAAGAAGTCATCAGGGACAATAAATTAGTTTCTACAGACTATGGAATAGTAGATGATGGGATTAGAAATCTTACATGAATTTGAATATAGTAACTTGACACATTAGATGAATATTTGTATACTTAGGAAGAGAAAATTTTCGTTTAAAGAGTAGTTATGTGGTTTCTAAAAGTTCATTGTAATATGTAAAAGTACTACGAGATTTGATAATTGTTATTCTTTCATGCTATATTGAGAGAATTTGAATCCCAAAAGGAAGAATTAGTCATTGTTAAATGTTCTAAGTAAATGGAGATTAATGTTTGATAATGAAAATTTTTTGATATCCAAGTATTTATATATAAAAAATAAACTGAAAATCATTTTTATTTAAGACAATAGTAAATAAGTAACAATGAATGTTGATATCATAATTCTGATATGATATCAACATCACAAGGAAGATACCCTCATGGAAATGAAGCATGCTTTCATTAACATATGGATTAAATTCACATCAATTTTAAATGTTATAAATTACGATGTGTTTTGATAAATAAAAATAATTAGTGGTTGGGATATTGAAATGTGGAATCTAACTGAGGATTCAAATAATCATGAATGAGAAAATAAAATCTTGATTTGATTTTCTTGATTTTCACTATAAGAATCATAGCTACTAAAAATATTAGTGCTCCCAAAATTCAGTTTTTGAAAATAATATTCATGATTTTCAATTAATATCAAAATGATATTGTTAAAAAGGATCATTTATTCAAAAAAATGTGGTGTTAGAATATATTTAATATAATCCTCAAAAATGGAAGTATTACTGTGAGAGATAATAGATCATTTTTTGGAGCTTTTCAAGAATAATGAGGCATATGTTCCCAAGTTTTCAAGGATTTTTAGATTATTATTATTAATAATGATATGACTAAAGTTTACCAATATATGGTGAAAAGAGATTTAATATTGAATATTATGGATCTGTATGATACACTATCAGACCAATTGATAATTTCTGTTTACGGAGGATGATCTACAGAGAATGGTTTTATGTAATTATGATGAGAATAATATATTTTGGATTTTAGATCTTATCATTGTAGTAGGAATTGGGATGTTATAGTGACCCCGCTTTTTCTTACATTACATTACGTGGTATTAATGATAAAAGAAAAATATATTTACACAAAGTGGATTCAAAGGATTAGTATCTTTGCAGAACTAGGACCATATTAAACTTTTAAAATATAAACTCAAACATTTATTTAATTCATTCTTCCCTGGCTTCTTAATTTCACTTAAATTTTCCTTAGAATAGGTAGTCACCTTAGGATATTTATCAAAACGGGCGGATATAAAGTCCCAGTAAGATGATGGATAAGAATTTAAAACAATATAACCTGGGGTGATCATTATTTTGATCATCATAAAATTGTTATTGGATCATAATCATGAGAGGAAACATTATGAAACAACATTAAATGTGTAAATGCGTAAAAATGAAACATCATGTTATAGTGGTAAACTAACCCAAATAGTTTTAAACAAATATGTCATCATTTTCATGAAAATTTAACATTAAAAATGAGTATATTCACATGACCCAATGAATTAGATCACTATTTAATTCTCTATGCACTCATCACATCATAACATTTACATTTTACTATTTAATTCTGCAAGTACGCATCAGATCAAAACATTTACATTATCATTCCTGAAATTAAAAACATATATAAATAATAAAAATATAAAAACACATGGATATTAATGGGATTAATTTAATATTAATACTTTAATACACATTATTATCCAAAAATAAATATGGAATAACATACTTGATATAAGAATCATCAACATTGTGTGATGGAAACAATATTCATAAGTAATAGGTGTGGTTTTTTCGATTGAAGAGTTCTTTTGGAAAAACATTTTTTCATCATAAACACAAGTTGAAAACATTTATATCCAATAAAATAGAATATTATAATTAAGTTAATAATTTTATGTAATAACCATACTAAAAATGGAGTGAACGAGGGAAAACACAAAGAAAGAGAGTTGGGTTCAAAATTCCTATTACCTTTTGTTCAAAAGATTCCATCATTTTAATATACTATATAATAATATTATATTAATTAATTAACAATTAAAGAACTTTTTATGTATTAATATCATTCATTATTGTGTAATTATGTTTTCAATGGTCTTTTAGTTGAGTTATAGATTTTTATTTCACCGTTTGGGAACATTCATTTTCTTGGTTTCCTTGATCTGTTCACTTTGTATTCATGAATGTAAGTTCATTTATAATGAAGATAAACATAAATAATTTTTTTATATGTTATTAAATTTATTAATGAATTTTAAATTATATTATAAATGATTTTTTTATATATTATAGTGATGACTTGTTATATTAAAGTTAATGACGATAATTTAATGTTAATGTTGCCGGTTTTACGAATGCTAAAGACTCATTTCCTTTTATCATTGCGTATTTTGAGTATTTTTTATTTATAGAACCTAAAAAGGGTTGTATTATAAAATTTAATATATTTTTTGAAAAAATTAATTGTCTTACTAACATCCTTGAATATGTTTTTGGAAAATAAAAGTGCATCGCCCAGGATGACAGTAAATTGACACATCAAGAGCGACAATCCCACTTTAAAATTGAAAGAGAGAGTGGGAGAATATTTATGTTTTATAATCCATAAAAATATTATTAATGTATATTAAATATATTTTTGATATCAAAACATTTTTATATAGGGTTTTGAGTAAAAAATAAGAAATAAAAATGAAATAGAAATGAAATTAAAAGATAAAATAGAGGGTTTATCTCTTGAAATCGCCTCTTAAGATCCTCCTCAAGGAACCTAGGATTAGTATATTGAAAATACCAAGTGATCCAGGTCCTGGGGTATAGACTAGGTATGATTATTGGATTTAATATATTTGTGGAACAAATCATGAGAGGTGTGAGGAGAATAGTGTGTGAGGGGTGGTATTTATAGTGGAGATGAGTGGTGTTTTCTTATTATTTTAATTAGTAGTTTATTATATTTTATCGGAAAATAAATATATAATATTTTTGCGACTAGTTCATGTGAGTTAAAACCAATATCCATTTATATCACCCAAGACTCAAGAATGATTCATAAATTCTTTTATTTTTCGTATTACATAATTTATTGAATTTCACAATTCACCAAAAATTAACGTATTTTAGAAAAATCCCAAAAATTCAACCTATATATTTTTAAGCATTTATATATTAATAATGGACACCATTTTATCAAAATAATTTTTAAAATATGTGAAATTTTAATTTTAAAAAAATCAATATTTACCTAAAAAACCAGATTTTAAATTTAAAACTGATTTTATAATACATTAAATAATTAGATGATGTGTCATTAAATTATCCAAAAATCATAATACAAGAAAATATTTATTTAGTAATAAATTTAATGAAAATAAAATTCATTTTATAGAAATTTATTAATTTTTAATTTTTAATTAAATATTAATTACTTACAAGAATACTAACACTTAATTATTAATTTTTAATACATTCTTTATCATTTATTAGCAACCTGAATTTTATTAATACATTCATGGGTGAGGATACTATTAATTTTTCAAGTATACTATACATAAGTTCCTTATTAATATTCATAAGGGAAACATTACTATTAATAAGGGATAGTTATTATTCACCAAAAATAATGTTTGTCCTATCAATCTATAAATATCTTACTGATCCCAACTGGGTATGTGAGATTTTTGAAATTCAAATCACAAATTTGGAAAAAATTTGTTTAATGTCTATGATATAAAGGTATAATAGTATTTAGTAGTTAATTAAAGCATTATTTGGAATATTGGTTCCTACTGTGATTTTTTGTGACATAATTATAAGGAGAGAATTTCCATTGATAAAACAACGGGTTATTACATTCTTCCCCCCTCATGAAATTTCACCAAAAAAATCATTTTAAAATCTGTCTGAAAACATGTATGGGTACTTCTCATTTATCTCTTCCTCTATTTACCATGTTTGATCTTCGTTCTTAGGTTTCCTTCATAGAACTTTTCCCTATTGAGTAGTTTTATTGTGTTGAACTTTATCTCTATGATCTGAGATATACATTGGATGCCTCTTGTAAGAAACACTATTTTCCAACTTACCACCAATGAAGTAATTAAATATGATTAATATGGTATGTACTTCCTTGAGTGGGGTACATGGAATATATCATTTACGTTAGACATGGTAGGTGGAAGTTCCAGTCGATAGGACCATACTCTGACCCAATCTATAATCTTAAAGGGTCTGATGTACTTGTGAATTATCTTTCCTTTCATCCAAAATCCCATGGCCTTATTCCATGGAGATATTTGAAGGAATATCATGTCACCAACCTTAATCTCTATGTCTCATCAATGATTTCATGCATAACTCTTTTAATGAATTTGGGCTTCCATGAAGTGTTTCTCACTGGTTATCACCTTCTCCACCATTTCATCAACCATTCAAGGTCTTATAAGATTATGTTTCGGGAATTCATCCCAATTTGACGATGTTCTTCACCTTTTCCCATAAAGTCCTTCATATGGATCCATTTGGATGTTGTTGTGGAATCATAATTTATTAGATAACTCAAATAGCGGTAGATGTTGGTCCCATCCTAGTTTGAAGTCCATACAAATTTCTCTTACCATGCATTCAAGTGTTTGAATAGTTTTCAAAGATTGGCTGTCAATTTTGGGATGATATGTCAGACTAATTTTATGCTCATTTGTTAAATCATGTTGTAGTATTTTATAGAACATTAATTAAAATCATGGATCTTAATTGGATATAATCGATAGTGGTACACCATGAATCTCTACCACCTATTTGATATATATCAATTCAGTTGATATAATGATAATTTCTATCAAATTTTGATAAAGTGAGATGTCTTTGTAATATGATCCATAATCACCCATATAGCATTGTTTCCCCTATATTTCCTTGGACGTACAGTAATGAAGTCCATGGTAATGTTATCCCACTTCCATGTTGGTGTTTTTAGTGGTTTTATCCTCCCCTTACACTTTTTTCTTTATTCCCTCCCTTGATGACAGATGAGGAACATTTATATATATTCAATATCATTCTTCATATTATCCCCCTAATAGTTCAATCTGAAATCCAAATACATATTTTTTCTCCCCCAGTGAGTAGAGAAGGATGAGCTATTCACATCATTCAAAAGATCCATATTTATCTCTATATTAGATGGAACAAAAAGTCTCATTCTAAATATAATTACACCATCATCATCGATATGGAACTCTTACAACTTCCTTTCCTTTACTATATTGACCTTCTTTTTAAACTCTAGAACATCCCTTTGGGTGTCCTTAATATTATCTAGGATGAATAGGTGGGAAATAATTTGGGATATGTAAGATATATTCCATTCCACTATGATTTCTAAATATATCCTTTTTGTATCCCTCAGGACAGGGTGTTTCTAATTTTGCATCATTTTTAGAGTGGTAGGTTATTTTCTATATAAACCATCATCTACCATGTTTTATTTTATAGGATGATAGTGAATAGATAAATCATCTTCATTGATTAACTTTAATAATCTCCTTTGATTCATGTTGAGATCATTTTTTTTAATATATGCTTTAGTATCTTATGATCGGTATATATATAACACTTCTAACCATAAAGGTAGTGGCTCAATATTTTGAATGAAAAAGTAACAGCTTCTCGCTCCAAATCATACGCCAGGTATTTCTTCTCTTAGATCTTCAACTTTCATGATGAATAGGTTATTATACTATCATTTTACATGAGTACAAAAACCAATCAATTATTGAAAGCATCACTGTATATCAAAAAATATTCACTTCTCTTTGGTAACGTTAGTGCAGTTGTAGTGATTAGTATTCCCATTAGCTCCTTGAGTATTTCCTTAAATTCATTCATCTATATATTCTTTACCCATTTCATATTTACGTTAGTTAGAAATCTGGAAAAGCATGAAAAATTTCTAAAAAAACGTCCATAGTACAATACTAATCCAAGAAAACTACAAATTTCTGTGACACTAGAGGGTCTGGTACATTACTCAATTATAATTGTTTTTGAAGGTTCCATTAAAGTTAACTCTATTATGATCACATGTCCCATGAATGTGACATGTGTCCTCCAAAAGTCAATCATTTTGAAATTGGTGCTAATAATTCCTTAACATCACCAACACTAGTCTTATATTTTCTCCATGTTCATCCTTTATCTTGGGGTAGATGAGAATATCATCGATAAAAACTAACAAAAAAAATTCATTGTAGTGTCTAAAGACTCCTATAATAAAATCCACAAAGATTTAGGTGGAATTATTAACTCTAAATGGAATCACCAAAAACTCATAGTACCCATACCTTATACGGAAGGCAATCTTCTAAATATAAGACATATTAACCTTTATCTTATGGTATCCAGAACGTAGGTCCACTTTTGTAAATAATGAACTCCTCTCACTCATCAAAAAATTCCTCGATTCTTCGAAGAGGATACTTGTTATTTATATTGATTTTTTTTGTTATTGATAATTGATAAACAACCACATTGTTCTATCTCTCATCTGGACAATGAATACTGCTGCACCCCATGGTGATTCACTATGGAATATAAAATATTACCCAAAAATCACTTTCAACTTATTCTTTTACTCCTCCAGTTTGGTAGGAGTCATCCTATAGTAACACTTTGATATAAGAGTAGCTCTAAATATGAGTACTATTGATAATTATTTCTCATGATCCCGGGGTAGCATAGGTAACTCTTCATGAAATACATCATTGTATTCTCCCACAATGGGAATTTTTGATAGGTTGAATATTTCCATTGACTCAACCATTTTAGAGAGGTACTCTTCTTTAAAGGTAATCAACACCCACGTCATTGAAAAATTTTCCATAGGGGATTCATGATCTTTATTTAATTTTTAGAGGATCGTGGGATGATTTGGAATAGGAAAATGTATTTACACTTCTCAAAAAAAAATTATTTGATATATATAAAAATAACCAATCCATCCCTATTATAGATTCAAATTCCACCAATGATGTATCACAAGATTCGTAGGAAGAAACATACCACACACGCCAACATTAGAATATTTCAACACATGGGTTGCAATTATTGAACAACATTGTGCTTATATATATATATACACACATCAAGGTTTTGGGGAATCTATTAAATAGTTATATAAAACTTGAATGTTTTAAAGGAATACATATCATTGGAATCAAATATGACTTATTACATTCTTATGTGAATAGGAATTGTACCTTATGTGACTTAATTCTCATGTTCTACATCTGTAATAGTGATGGAATAATCTCTAAATTGGTCATTTGGTTTTGGTGGGTGATGATGTAGATTAACAATGAGGTCTTGAGGATTAGATCACAATCATGCATATTTCCTTTATTCCATACAGTTGTAGAATTTTTCCATGGGTGCTGCTCTTCATTTCTACACCACATTGTTCTTCCTTTTCATATAATTTTGTCATTCTTGATCTTGGTGGTCTTATCTCCCACACATGATTAATTTCCCCATACATTTTAGGTAGTTCCCAGGTTTATTATTCCCACAGTTTTGACATGTGGGCTGTTTAGTTTTCTATCAACCATTCTTATTAGATCCTCTGACATAAAACCCCGTTTTTTGTTTCTTATCACCATTTAAATCTCGGAACTCCATATTCTCTTTGACAAAACATCTAAATAATTCTTTATAACTACAAAATTCTTTAATTTCTAGATACATTTTATGTTTTGTCTTTAAAACAAAAAATAATCTATCTATTTTTCTGTCATTGTAGATAACAAAACCAAAGTCGTACCTTGCATGTCTTTTGAAATATGCATCGTATTCTGTGATATTTTATCCTTCTTTTTTTCATATATATGAATTCTCTCTCCATAATTTTATGACGAGTTCGTGGGATGTAATTATTAAGAAACATTATAATAATGTCTTGACACACCGTCCCTTATAATTTTTCCCTCGGCATGGTGTTCTTAATCAACTCCCATCATTAGATAGACTATCCATAAAGACGATAAGTTACCAGAGTCACATTCTCTATCTCAAAATAGTGATGAATATATAGGCCTTATCCATCAAGATATCTCACAATTCAACAACAAGTGGATCATATGACTTATTAAACATTGGTGTTAATTGCTTCATAAAACACATGATAGCCAGTTTCTCCCTCTTAGGAGAAGGAGTATGTTCCACATTATTCATTTTATCCTTAATTACCTGAGAAAACTAAGTAAGCATCACCATATTATTTTGAACTACACCTGATAATAAATTGGGGATATCATTTGGGAAATCATTGCATTTTCCCTTGAACACATTGTTGGCATGTCTTCTTCTGGTACACACCATTTTCTAAAACAGAAAATTTTGGAACCAAAATAGGACATCAAGTCAAGAATGAATAATTTATGGCATTGAGAATTTAAATATATATTAATATATTGCAGGATCCTTATGTTTATCATTTTATAAAACAATGATTCTTGGATTATCAATCATACATAGTCTCATACTATGGGGTTTCTCTAAGGTTCTCTAATCCAAATTCTAACAGTAACTAAACTGTCCTTTGATACCAACTATAGCGACCCGAATTTGTCTTATGTAATTATTACATCATTTTAATGATAATGATAATATAATCATTAAACAAAGTAGATAAAAAGGTTTAGTGTCATTAGAAAAGTACAATATTCATAAATTTTACAATATAAACATAGTAATTTATTTAATTACTTCATTTATAGCTTCTTGATGGCCCTTAAATTATCAATAGTATAAGTATTTACCTGAGGATGTACTTCAAAAAGGGTTGATCTAAAATCCCAATAAGAGGATCGATAAGTTCAATAAACAAAATAAGATTTTGTGATCATAATTATTATCATAATAACATAAAAATAGAATCATAGTCATGATAGTATGCATAAATAAAATACATGGAATGTTGAAATCCATATAAATGAAACATCATGTCTTAGTGGTAAAATACCACACATAGTTATGAACAAAGATATAATCATTTTCATGAATATTTAACTTTACTCATCAGGTTATACACATTATCCAATTAATTGGAGTGATATTAAATTCATATTACACCCGTCACATCATGAGATTTTCATATGTTACTATATAATTCTAGGTGCACCTGTCACATCACAACATTTACATTATCATGCATGTGACATAGAAAATATATCAATATTGAAAATATAATAACCCATTAAATTAATCGGTTTTATATAATAATAAGACATTCATAAAACTTTTATACACAAATTAAAGAGATAATAATATACAGGATATAATAATCATCAACCTTGAGTGATGGAAACCATCATGATAAGTAAATGCTATGTTATTTTGAAAGATGTGTTATTTTTTAAAAAAAATTTGTTTTTCATAAACTCATGTACAAAACATGTATATCACATAAAATGTAATATATTGTTTAATAAATTACTTTTATTTAATAACAATTTAGAAAATAGACTGAAAGAGGGAAAATCCAAAGAATGAGAGTAGTGTTCATTAATTCTCCATACCTTTTGTTCGAAAGATTCATTCATGTTAATATCCTATTTAATCAAAAAATTATTCATTAGTTATTAATTAATGTACAATTTTAAAAATTATATGATTCATTATAGTGTTATTATGTTATTTAATTCCACTTTTTATGAGTTATAGTGTTTAATTTCATCATTTGGGAGCATTAATTTTCATGGTTTCCCTGATCTATTCGCTTTGTAATCATGAATGCAAGTTCATTTATAGTGAGGATAAACATCTGAGATTCAAATAATATGTTTTTAATGATATTGGATAATTTTTAATTCTATTTAAAATGATTTGGTTATATATGATGAGTATGATTCATTAGATAAATGTTAATAATTAACGTTTTTGGTTAATTTTGGCAGTTTTTGGAACACTACGAACTCATTTTTTATTATCATTTAGTTTTATGAGTATAGTTTAATTATAGAACATAATAATGTTTTTAAAATACATTATATAATCTATTTTGAAACATTAAATTGTCATATTGTCATCTTGAACGGTGTTTATGGAAAATAAATGTTCATCACCCACGATGTCGGTAAATGGACACATCACCAGCGACGATTACCTTTTTAAGATGAAACAGATAGTGGAAAAAGATTAATGTTGGATAATCCATTAACAAGATAAAATTATTGAATATTAAGTGTGATGTAGTTATCATTAAATTTATATTATGGGAGATTTGGAAAGAATATGAAATTAAATTCTAATTGAAAGGAAATTAAAATAAAAGAGAGAGGATTTAGCTATTGAATTCTCCTCTTGAGATCCTCCTTAATGCATATAGTATTGTCATTTTGATGATAAAAAGAGATCCTAAAAGTGGGAGAGGGATTAAAGAATAATATTTTTTTAAATATAGGAAAGGATCAATTATTGAGTGGTGTGTGGAGAAGAGGGTGAGAGGGGTTGTATTTATAGTGGAGGAGAGGGGTGTTTTCTGACACTTTTAATCGTTAGTTTATTTTTGGGAGGAATACACTATATAATGAGAATTATAGTGGACAAATATAGTAATTAGTTTATTATTGTTCTAAAAATTTCCATTTTCATCATCTACATCCCAATAATGATACAAAAATTCATTTATTTACCATATTTAGTATATTATCGAATTATACTATTCACAGAAAATTAAATTATTTCAGTAAAATTACAAAAAAAATCACCCAAACGATTTTTTGATGATTATAATTAAAAAAAGACTCAATTTTTTCAATGTAATTATCTAATAATGGGAAATATAATTTTTAAAGAAAACCATTATTTACTTATAAAATACAATTTTTATGTTTAAAACTAATTTTACAATACTTTAAATTATTAACTAAGGCATTGTAAATTTGTTGAATAATCATAGAAAGAAATATATTTATATAGGAATACATTTTATGAAATGAATTTTATTTTAGATATATTTATTAATTTATATTTTTTAATAAAAAATCTATTATTCACAAAAATACAAACACTAAATTATTAAATTATAAAACATTCTCTCTCATTTATAAGTTCTCTAAATATTTTTTTTACATTCAAGGGTGAGGTTACTATTCATTTTGCTAGTTTAATATTCATTGGGGTCATGTTACTATTCATAAGGATAACATTTCAATTTATAATTGTAATTTACTATTCACCAGAAATTATGTTTGTTTGATTACACTAAAAATATCCCACTCATCGCAACCATATAGGTAGGATTTTTAAAATTCAAACCATATAAGTTGAAATATTAGGTTTAATGACTAGGATATAAAGTTCACAAATTAATTACTATCTCACTTAATCATGATCTTGAATTATGTATCATAATGTGATTTTCTATGACATAACTATATGTAGGGAATTTCAATTGATAAAACATTATGTCGTTACATATGTTTTGTTCTCCAGTAATAATATAGAGTTTGAATATGGTGGTGAGTAGAGTTTATATGATTGGGAATGTACTTGGTGTAAGAAATTTCATATATATGGTATAATTGGGATTGGGGGAAATGAACGTTCATCTAATGGAGTAGGATTTTAAGGGTATAACATGTAAATACTTGTGTATTTTGATTTATTAATTTCCATTGAATATGAGGTGAGGCTAGTATATCTGAAAATTTGAGGATCCTAATATTAAAAGTTTATTCAGTTTAATTGTAAATGAACGAATTGTAAAATTATACAACATATTCACCCATACCACCAATGGTACTAATTGATTTACGCACTATGTGTGTGTGTGTGTGTTTTTGTGTATCTGTGCATCTATGATTCTGTATGAGAGAGAAAGTATATATATTTATTCTTCCATAAATAATTGAACATTGGGATATATATAACCATAATCAATGAAAAAAATAAATGGGTATAAAAATAATTCAAACCAGCATATCCTCATGAAATTTATCAGTTAATAAAGGTCAACAAATAACTAATAATATAAATAACAGTTGACAAATAATTCAAATGAATTTAAATTAGTTCTAGAATAATATTACAATATTTATATATTGGTTATAAATATTGTTGAAGAATAATTATGAAACACATGACCTATGGATGGAGGTTCTAAGGTGATCAATCTATGTGGGATGGCCTCTCTTTTAAAAATAATATTCTAGATGATTTTTATGTATTCTCTACTCCCATTCTCATATTCGTTTCTTACTCAAGATTATATGGATTGTTATACCTATTTTTATTAAAAAAATGTATATTTAAATCACAGGATACATTTTTATTGATTTTAATAAATATTTTCTATTTTATGTGTTCAATATTTTACAAACCCCTCCACCCAAAGAACCCTCTGGGGATGGAAATGCTAAAAGGGAGATAATGACACCCAAAGTCATGCTTCAATTAGGCCGCAAAATGAAAACTAGAACAAATGGTATAGAATCCGACAAAATTGGGAGGCATTTCCATTTTTAGGAAGACAAGATAAAGAGATAAGATGCTTTATCCCAAAATAACTCCAAGACATGTATACATATATTAGAAAAACTAAATATATCCCACATGCATGTTTAAAAAATACTGTTACAAGTGAAATAAAACTCCAAAGTATGAACCAAAGTCAAGCTAAAGTAATGAATTAGTAAATATTTTTACCAGAGCTAGTATGGTCTAGGATTTGCCACAAAGTCCTCATGGAATCTATAAAGATATTTTATATACATAGTGTTAGAATATATAAATATTCATAGGAATAACAAAGCCGCTTATTCAAATAGGAATGGAAGCATACAAATGCCTATGTGATAAAAAACAGATCAAAACAACTCGTAACAATGAATAATATCAATCCCATCCTCACCAAGGCATGCTCATCGAGTAATACATGTCATATAATGTAACAAAGTAATCACATAAATGAATTGGGTACCCCACACCACTTACCAATTTTCTAGACACTCTTTCATAATATAAAACATCATCATGATCCCACCCCTTCTAAAAGAAATATGTCATAGCAGTATCACCCATATCTAGGCCCCAAACCACACCTTATCCCATCACATGGGACATTAGCCACAACACACCCCTTCTGAAGACACATGGACCACATACCTCATCACATCCTACCCATAGGCACCTGGGCCACATAACACATCACATCCCCCATCCCCCATTAATACCTGGTCCACATACCACATCACTTCCTAACCATAAGAAACCTAGGAAAGAATAAATCATCTAATCTGGAAGACACCTAGGAAAACACAACCCATCTAATCTCATAGATTCTTGGGAAAGACCAACACCCCCGCACACACCTAGGCCTGACAAAAAACAACCCGTATGAAGAATCTTGGGCTATCACTACATGGAATATAGAGTAGAGAATAACGAGTGGCTAGAAGACCATCCTCCCAGTAGGATGATAGGGAAGACACCCTCTCCCATGATGATGGGGTTGTTCGACACATAGTGATAAACTTCGGTGAAATGTGTATAGAAATAACATGGTAAAAAATAAAAGTAAATTCATATATGATACCAAACACTCAATCCCAACCACTGGGTTCTCAAAAAACCACCATCTCACAACCCTCCAATCGTTACTGTTGTCTCAAAATGCACAACACCACTTATCCTACCACAAACTTCATTCAATTTCTATCCAATGTGATTGGCCATTACAATTGTTTATTCCCATATAATTTTTTCACAACATTAACAGTACCAACCCAATTGAGTTCCCAAAATGTTTATCCAGTTATTTATTCATTTATTTCACTACATTTTGAAAAACAATCAAGAACAACACACAACAAGCAACACAACAACACATCACCACCTAGCCCTTTGTTATCACTACTATGCAACACTTATCATCCATTCCATAATCAATGAATCCCTCAATGTGAGATTCGATTACATGGTCAATTAAATTTATCATCTACAATTTCATCAACCAAATTTCCAAAAACAACCCACCACACACTCTTGTGCTTTGAAAATGTACCACAACACATATTAGAGAATGTCCATAGAGCGCAACATAGCCATTTTACATTCTATATTTTTCACACATACAACCAAAATAAAACCACACTACACACCACCCCATATATCATATCATAACACAATTCATAATTTAATAAGGAAACCTGTAACTAATCCCACTGGTTAATTCAATTGTTTTCACAGAAAATGGGTAATATTGGGGAATCCATTTATTAGCGAAGGGTACATGTTTTAAAAATTTCAACACAAAAGCGTTCAATAGGAATTAAACAACATGAAACTTCTTTTGAGTGTAACCGTTGAATACTAATGGCCACGATTATCATTATGGAGTTTATCATGTATAGTACACAACATCACAATAACATCAAATCCAAAAAAATATATGCATTTTATACCTATAAACATTCAGTTGTTTTACCTTGTTCTTATATTTTATTATTATTACACCAAAATGATATGAAGGAAGAAAGTATCCCCCTCCCACCAGATACAAAATTGAAGAGAAATGATGTAAAACCCCACCTTAATTTGTTTCTACTTATCTATGCACTGTAGGGAGAAGGAAATGACCACAAGAGACAATTGCACCACTAAAAACATAGGTCAACCTAATCCACACAAAAATATAATCAAAATACTTCCCAATCATCGCACTAAATATAACCCATACCACGTCAATGAATCCATTGGAAATAAAAAGTGGTAACAGATGGTAAAGAGGAGAAAACACACCCTAGATCAATCATGCAAATCTAAATAACAACCACCAAGATTGATAGATAAAGGGGAGGTGTGGGGAATGATGGACCACATCATCAACCTTGCTCTTAGAAAAAGATTCTACTGCACCAGACTCCATGATCACTATGAAGTGTGCTTATTTCATCATCCAATCCACCACTACCCAGATCACATCATATCCTCCCTTAACTCTATCTAACCCAATGATAAAATCCATTAGAATTTTTTCCTTCTTAAAATTGTGGATGTTGACGGCTACCACAGACCATCACAAACAAGGTACTCAGCCTTTACCAATTTGAAAATTAAGCACCTACTCAAAAACTCTTCCACTGTCTGCATCATATGGGGACACCAAAACGTCATTCTGAAGACACGGTAAATCTTAAAAACTTATTTTTATTTTTATAATGGTGAGATATGAAACTAATAAAGGAAATCATCATTCACTACTACTAGAAAAAAAAATATCACCAAATAACATCCAGTTCAGACCATCCGGTGACAATCCATTCGAAGAATCACCATGCGAAACATTATTGTGCAACACCTATACAAACGAGTCTCACCATTGGGGATCTTCCACGAACTACATTAGATAATAGTGCATTGTCATCTGAAGCAAGCATCCCTTACCACCTTCTACTCTTGCATCTATGTACAAGAGTAGAAATGACTCAATCTCCATCCAATCATCTATAGACTCCCAAACTACCTCCTTCTATGATTTCCTCCTCAATTCATCATCCAAAAAATTTCCCATTCGTGAGGATTAGGATATATCAAATAGATTATATTAAGGAAACTTCATCCACCTTCACTATCACGAGAGTTTATATCGTTGGTGAAAGATATGCAGCATGACCTTGTGATCCGTAAAGGCCACAATGTGCTTACTGATGAGTTAATGTCGACACAACATCAGTGCAAACACAACTTTTACCAACTCTAGATCATGGTTGTCATATTTACACTAAAGTGTACATAACATCCTATACCAATAAGATTTTATTTCTCATTGATGCATCATGATGCATCCTAAAACCAAACGTCAGGCATCAAAAAAAACCTAAAAATTCAACCCTTCCTCTGGAAACCAGAGCATTGGAGTACTAACCAGCTTACCCATTAAATATTCATAAGTCACCAAGAATTACTCATTACAAAAAAATCTTGTTATTTCTATGTCATAGTTATCATTGGGGGTAAATGTCCAATAAAATTGAGAAAAAATAACTAATAATACCCTATGAGACCTAAAACACTACAAACATCTACCGTACTCATGGGTATAACCAAAGAAAAAACTTATTTAACATTTGACAGGTCCACTTCCATGCCTTACTGTGACAACTTGTGACTGACGAAATGAACCTATCAGGTTCATAACATACACTTGGACAATGTTCCATAGATCTTGTGGCGTTAATGAATAGAAAAGATAGTCCTGAGATGCTTGACATGTTCCTCCTATTAAATTTAGTAGATCAGGATATCATTGATGAACCTGTTGTCAAACTTGTCCATGAACTCATTGAAAATGGAGTTCATAAGACCGATTAACATATTTGGTGCATTCCTAAAACTAAATAATAAGAATATGAACTGAACGTGACCATACATTCACATGGAAGTATTCTTCATGATATCACCCTTCATCACCATAAATTGGTGGTATCTAAAACCTAAAATGATCATTGAATCCCAACATTCCCCTCTCAAATCATCTAAAATGTCTTCTATCATTGGTTCAAGGTAAAAAAATCTTGACCGTCAGCTGATAAATCCATCAATAGTCTTTGTAAAACCTCAAAAAACCATCCACATTCTTTGAAAAAAACACTAGACCACCCTATATATACAAATATCGCAAAATAAATCCCATAATCATTATCTCATCTATATAAATCCTCAAATACTTCGAATTATAAGGTTTTTTCTGATAAGGATCCATCTAAAATAGTGAACAACCAAGCTACAGGCCTATCCAGAACTCAACATCATGTCGAGGAGGTACTGTCACAACCTCCTTGAAAAAAACATCCAGGAACTCCCCAACAACTCCAGAAAGCTGCACTATCAAAACAACTACTAATTTGACTATCCTCTCATCCCACAATAAAAGAAAAGTTTGTATACACCGACATCCCACCTAGCATTTCTTCTCACAAATGAACAACATGAACTATCCTTCTATATCTGAAAACACAACACTCCACCAGAAGATGTCAATAATTAAATTATTGTAATACAACCAGTTAATTATGGGAATGACATAATTTGGTTGCACATTTTGCAAGAAAATATCCCCAAAGGACTAATTAAATTCCATCATATGTCTACATCCCCAGCACACATAAAACATGATGGTCTGAACTCCAACTAGCGTACTCAACACCAGGGTAATGGGAATCCCCTATATGTCTACTCCGAGATCATGGGATATATATGGTGAAAAAAATGATTGTTATTATCTCAAATTAAAAAAAATTACATGGAAGGGTACTAAAAAACTGATTGTACCTCTAACAATCTATGGTCCAACTGGAGCTTCTTCCACTGCTGTGTACAACTAAACATGACCAAATCATTTATCCTTATATTGATGACTTAATTTAAGAAATTTCTATAGTTCAGGACCCTGAGGGACATCCTGAGGGTAGATTCTATCTGCTTCATCTCCCCATAGTTGATCATGATCATTCTATCTATGATACTAAAATGACTTATGTATAATCTGTTGATGTGGATATCATTAACCATATCCACCCCCAAAATACTATTATCAAATAAAAATCGGGAACTTATTCTAACTATTTATGTAGACTTTATAGAAAAAAACACCTCATCATCAAGCCCACAGAAAAATAATGTGAACCATATGGTTGAAAAAGAATCTGCTAGGATTGAATGTATTCCAGTTGAAACATTAAAGGTTATGTAACATATGACCATTCCACAGTAACAATGCCTCTCGTAGAACCCTACTGGCTTGCCTGTAATGGTAAACCTCCTCGCAAGGAAATTTTCTTGATCATCTCTTCCTTTTTTTGGACCTCCAGAAACATTGGTAATGCAATGGATTAACAAAATATTAGATCTATTAATTGATTTCATCATCGATATTTCTTTCATGAGACTCCTAATATTGAAAATTATGAGGGAAGGAATGTATGATATCCATAAACATGATGATGGATGGGCCCGTAAGGGGCGCTGCGATTCTCAAAGGCTCTCCCCATCGTCGCCTCCTTCCCTCGGATCTCGTCGACTCCTTCACTCAGATCTGGTGGCTCTGGGGTTTCCTCCAGCTCTCCACACTCGTTGCTTGCTAGCTTTCCTGAGTCCTCTCGCGGGATAGGGTTTTCGCTGGAGGAGCGGTGCTGGTCGGAGTTCGAAGCTCAAAGCTCCGGTGTGGGCGGTTGGGGTTTTGCGGCGACTATCGTGGTTGATAAGGATGGCGGCGACGGGATCTGGGTTGCGGCGACGAGATCTGGGTTGCGGGATTCCACTGCTTGCAACGATAAGGGTTTATTGGTTTGTGTTTTGCTTTCGTTGAAGTGAGTTTTTGTTTTCTGGTGTTGTTCCTGGTGTTTTCTGGCTGGAGATGGTGATGTTCCCCGGTGGTTGCTGGCTTACGGCTACGGTGAGATTGACGGCGCTTCAAGTTGGATCTACGGGTGTAAGACCGATCCGTCTACGGCATACTCTACGGAGCGCTCTGGACCCTTCCTGGTACGCGTCAGCGTCTTCCGCGGCGGTCTGTTCTTGACCACGGGTGATGGTGTTGCGGACGTTGGTGCAGCTCATCTCCGTCCCGGTTATTTTGATTCCCCTGCTGTTCTCTGGTGGGCACGGTGAATGTGTGGCATGGTTGTTGGATTGTCGGTTCCCACTGCGTATCTGCCGGTGGAGATTTGTGGGATGCCGGAGGTACGGCGGCTTCGCAGGGTCGTCGATTTTCCAGCGCCGGTGAACGGTGGCGCGTGACGATGGAGGCTGTTGCTCGGCCCTTGTTTGGCGTGTGGGCTGAAGGCGACTGACATCTCTGATTAGAGACACGAGGCCTGTCAGCGTATCGGGTCGCGGTTCGAGGCGGTTGAATTTTAATTTGAATAGGTTTTTGAAATTTGAAATTTGAAACTTGTAATGTGGTTCTGTGGTGATGTGGGCTACTGGAAGGTGATGTTTGGGTACCGGCAACCCCTTAAACCGGCCATATGAAAATGCAGAAAAAAATGATTGGTGGGCCATAAACATGATCCCCATCACTCATACTGACATACTCCCCTTATATAGGGAGAGTAACTCCTGCCTCTTCTCATACATCATGGATGATGAAAATAATTATGCTCAAAACTCCTACGAATATTCCAAAATAACATTAGACAACTTCTTCTCTATTAGGTACAACATCCACCATTATCACACAACTCTTTTCATATGAATAAATACAAAAGGAAACCAATACTCTATCGGGGAATGGATCATGCTAAACATAATCTCATGATACTCAAGAACCCTATCCATCCTGCTGATTGAACCACTACCCTTGTACATTCTTAAATAATTTCAATGGAATCAACATAATGTTCTCTTCCACTGGTCATCCTCCTCCACTAGATCAACCCACCACCGATCAACTAGATCAACCCACTAAGCCACAACCACCTGATCCACCTGGAGATGAGGATGAAGTTCCATATTTGAATTGAAAAAAGTAATTGTTAAGCCTGAATTGTATGGAATTTTATTTAAGATTGAACTGAAAACATTTTAACAAATTTCTTTTCATTCATTCCCAATTCCCAAAACACACAAATTCAGATAAGAACACAAGTCATTATGATGCATTTAGCTTTCCTATGGAGTATACCCTCCAATCGGTGTAGCCTCACATTGTGAATTTATGAGCTCAGATTCCTTGAATCGGATGATGGTGAAACCTAAAATATCGTTCCCTATCATGTCTTCAATGAACTATGGAATGCACCATGATCTTATAAAAATGTTTCTCTATGAATCCATGCAACACTCAATGTTTCTAACTCCAAACTCCACCCGGTCTATCAAACATCACATCTGATACCATTATATCATTACCCCCCCCCCCACCATAGATACCCCTCATGGGATGGAAATTATGAAAGGGATATAATGACGTCTGGGTCCCACCTCTAGTATGCCCCAGGTTGGTGACTAACACCAAGGGTATATAATCTCACAAAAATGGGTGGAATTTCTAGTTTTTAGAAAAATAATATTGTTAGAAAAGATGGTTGTTCCTTAAATAAGTCCAATACATATATATAAAAGATAATAAAAATCCATACCACATGATTTTTTAAAATAGAACTATAACAAGTGTAATGACAATCCAATGTAGGTACCAAAATAATGATAAATATGAGACTCAAATCATTCACGATCTGAGCTAGTAAGGTCTACCATAGTTTGTGATGTCCTCCTAGAAACCAAGAAGAAGATTTATATATGTAGGGTGAGAATACATATATACTCAACAGGGAATCCAATGACACCCACAAACTCATGAAAGGAAGCAAACTAATAACTATATGAAAAATCAACAAAACCAAATAACACCTAACTGGGTATATTATCCATCCCATCCTCACCCAGACATGCTCACCAAGTAACACAAGACATGTAAAGCAATATAGAAATATCATTGATGATTTTTTACCTGATTCCACTTCCCATTTTTTAGCCACTCATTTATAATTGAAAAAATCCTCATGCTCCCAACCCTTCTGCATGAACAATGTCACAACCCGCACACAAGCACCTGGGCCCCACTTCCACACCTCATCCTGTCATCTAGGCCAATATCAACATAACATCCCTCTCATAGTCACATAGACAACATAAGACATCACATGCTGCTCGTAGACACCTGGGCCAAATACTACGTCACATCCCACCTGCATACACCTAGGCCATATACAAAAAACCATCTCGAATACACCTAAGAAACAACAAATCATATCATCCAAAATAAACTTAGAAAAAACAACCCATATCATCTCGAAACAACATTTGAAATCAAAATACCCCTACATAATCCTAGGCATCATAAACCACAACCTTAATAAAGTATCACAGAAATTCACTTCCTGGAAGAGGGAGTATAGAACATAGGGTGGCAATCCATCCAACATCCCATAGGGATGTCTAGGAAATACACCCTCTCAGATGACAATGGGGTGTTTGGCACGTAGTGCTCATTTATGGTGGTGTGCATATAAAAAAAACATGGAAACAAATACGAGTATTGTACATATATGATACGAAACACTATTATCGAACCTATGAGTTCTCAAAAAACAACCAGTTCATAACACTTCCAACTTTGATGATACCTCCAAATTCACAGCACTACACATCAAGCCAAAACATCCATTCAATTTTCATCTGACATTATTAACCATTGAAATTTTTTATTCACAACTCATTTATTCATTCTGTTAACTAATCGATCATATTCAAGTTCCAAAAAAAATTTAACAATATATTTATTCATATGTTCCACTACAATCAAAGAAACTACAAAGAACAACCCTCAACGTGTAACCTTGCAACACATCACCGAACAACCCAATCATATTCATGTTTCAAAACTCTTATCATCCTTTAAAAAATCAGTCAATCTATCAACCTGAGATTCCATTACATGGTTAGGTTGATGTATAATCAACTTCTTCATCTTCTTCACTATCCAAACCAAACCAAAATACCGACATGTTATTCAAATATGTACCACAACACAATCCATAGGGTTTCTACACATCACAACATTGACACTTCACATTATATATCTCATTCAAAAAAGTACACATGTATTCTACAGCAGAAATCACCCAACATACCAAATCCTAACAAAATTCTGTATTTAATGATGCATCCATTAATTAATCAAACTTCTTAATTTGGGGGTTTTCACAGAAACTGGGTAATCTAGGGGAATATGTATATTATTGAAGTGTACGTGATTTACGAACACTATTATAATTTTTTTCAAATAGAATCAATTAACATTAAGCATGTTTAGATAAAAACCAAGAACCTCCAATAGCCTTCAGTTTTAGTGAGGTATTTAGCATGAATAGCTCGCCACATCAAAAAAACATCAAATAAAAAAATCACATCAAAACCATATACCACTTTTAATTCATATACCTGTTTATTATCATTGATTAGCGTGGAATAACTATGACCCTCATAAAAATAAAAGTATATATGTACTACATTATCGAAAATCAAATGGAAATGATGGAATACCATACCATGAAGAATCTTTTCAAATCATTCACGCACCATACAGAGAAGAAGAATGCATGGAAGAGACAACCACACTGCTAGAAATATGGATATACCAAATCTACACTAGAATATTATCAAAAAGCTTCCAAAACATCCAAATCAATCTAACCTGTGCAATAACCACAAATGTTTTGAAACAAAAAATATGAAACATATGAGAATATATAGGAAATTCACTATGAATTGGTCATGGACGCCAATGAACAACCCCTAGTATTGACAGATCATAGAGGGAGGGGTAGTACTCGATGGACTACTCGGGGAGCCTAGAGTTCATCTGGAATGAGTGGGAAAAACATGAATAAATGAATAATGGTTTGTCCTAAAATAATTATTTAAAATACAAATGATCTAGGAATTACACGACCTGTAATACCCTATCACATTAAGTAATACTCAGTTTTTATTTTCTTTTGAGAAGTGTGTCTCCCTTCGATTTTTTTTTCTAATTTTCAAACCCCAAAATGTTAGGCACCAGGAATTATCTATAAAAAGTAATGGAATGGAGTTTCATATCATGTAATATAGTTACATGGTAAGAAATCCACATTTTCTTGGCTTTCGGAACCAAACTACTCCAAACCCCTTCTAAGCCTCCTCTGAGTACTTCCAATGACAAAAACATCAATTAAACAGACTCAGGGATCATAGATTATTCAAAAAAATAACTTCGAATACACTCTTATATTTGTGGATTATATTTTATCCAATTTAGATAAATTATTATTTTTATTTTATTATTGTATGTTATTTTTTATTTTCAATACCCCATATTATGTTATCAAAAAAATTGTATGAAAACATATATATTATACAATATAAATATCAATAAATTTATATATCATTTCTCAAAAGAATTTTATATATTTTATATTCAACCTATTATTTATTATCATTATTTTTTATGATTTAAATATGTTTTTATTTTTTTCCACTGTTTATTCATATACTCTGTGTTATAATGATTTTGATGGGTTCTTTTCCCATATCATCCGTCAAATTCCCCAAATATTATATTTTGACTATTATTTATTTATTTATAGTCTAAATATTGTTTTAGTTTATGAAAATGAAATAAATAAATCTAAATATGAATTATTTAAATATTTTCCATCTATATTTCATCATTTTCTTTAATAAGTGATGATAAAACTAGTAGAATTAAATTTTAATGCAAACCATTTTATTTTATACAAACAAAATAAATTTTATACATTGTAATTACTATATAATCATTGATTTCATTAAACTATGTATGGATTTTGTGATTTTAATCATGTTATTATTTGATTGGTGGATCTATTATTTTACAATACTCTCATACATTATTTGGGGCTACTGTATCATGAGGTAAAATATAAGGTAAATGGGAAGTGAACTGACCATGATTTGTTATGTTGGCATGAAAGTATGATTTTAGTCCATATTATGATATTTTAGGTTTATAATGTTCCTAAGGATAAAATTTATTTATTAAAGGGTAGAAAAATTAAAATATTGAATGATGAAATAAATCATGCTTGTCTAGTCCAGCATGCATAGAGAAGTAAGGAAACCACTAATGCAATGTGGCATCAAATATTTATCATTATTTAATAAAGAGGGATCATACATTTTTCCATTAAAATGAATAATTATTTATAAAATGTGGTTCTACTAATGAAAAAATATATGAAAAATAATATTTTCCTTAAATGAGGCATTCTTATTCACTAAGATCACTATACAGTCGTTAGATTAAAGACCCATTATCCCAACACCTTTAGATTTGGCACACATGATCACATTAGCTCACACGCTTATTCTCTAGAACCCTAGAAACCAAAATACACAAAAATACTTTAAAAGAAGAATATATTGGGAAGTATAAGTTTATATCATTATATAAAACATTATATTCACTCTCTATAATCCAATTTTGAATCCCACTAAATGTGAAATAGAAATGTTTCTGTTTGAGAAACTCCCTTAGTATAAAAGTTATTATTTCCTACATTGTAAAGGAAAGAGAAATCCCAGATACATGGGAATTAGGTTCTTGGGATACATGAGTCATGTGTCATTCAATAAGACTCATGACCCTATGCACCAAAGAATATCATGACAAGCGACTATGAACTTCATGTGATCTATCAATTGATCCCACGAATCCACTCTATAGGGTCTATCTGAGCACAAAATAGCCCCCCATATGTGTATTTTTGATAATGTGATGTATCAATTCATATGGATAACAACATTTTGGGATCCCATGGGATGGGGGCTGAAAATTACGGGATCCATATGTGAAGTTATTTGTATTGATCTTCATATGAATGGAATGAGTGTTTCATATTTCCTTCTCATTGATCATGAGAATGGTCATAAAAAGGATCTTATGACCACATAATTACCAATGGAAAACCAAAATGTTTTCTTGTTTACAATGGTATTACACAACCTCATGATTCAATGAGGATAATGTGTTGCCATCTTTGTATGTCATATGACTAAATCTATGACAATCCAATATTCATGTGAAGGGATTAAATGATTCATGTGATTTGATATCTGTGGTCGCGTGATTCTTTGGGGAAATAACACCTGACAATAACCAAATCGGTAATGAAATGGAAGTCTAAAAATGATGGGATCCTTACAGGATGGATGTTATTCTATTTTTCACATGGGGGATTATGCGCTTACAATATTAAGAACATTGATCATGAAATGAAACATGCATGTAATATTTATATTTTTAAGTGCATCAGAAATGTTTTATAGACCATTCTAAATCCATTCATCTTGTTAGATCTATCATGTGATAAAATATTTGACAGTCATCATGATCATGAAAATTCCCCCCTAGAGATGTCTATTGAATAATGAGAAGAGGATGAAATAATTCAACCTAATCATGAGAGGGAATGTGGATATTTTATTTTGATAATTACAAATATATTTCAAAATACATGGGATATGGAAAGATAATAATGATGTAGTGATCACAAAGGCTCTGTTTATCACGGGATAAAATAATGGAATCATAATTGATATAGGGATCAATCATGAAATTTTCGTGATATATTATCAAATTTTATGAGGTACATGAATCATACTATAACTCAATATTAGATATGACATTTAATAATTATGAAAAACATCATAGATATTTGGTGTATATGACTATAAACCCCCCTTCACGACCAATGACAAGAGAAAATGATATAGAATAGGTCATTCCTGAGTAGAAGATTTCTCTATTACAAGAGTCTTCCACCTGAAAATTCTAGTGAGTAACTTAAGAAATTAACAACGATATTTATTTTAATCACATGATCAGTTAATTTATCATGATAATGACCTATTTTATTACTTTTATATCAAGTGAAGTTCTTTTAGTGTGTTATCATGATCAAATTATAGAAGATTCGGTAGGTTCTTGAAAAAAAATGGGGAAAATTACATGTCTAATGATTAAAATTGTTGTATATTTAAATAATGGTGGATATAGTTTTCTCCATATGTAGGTTTCATGTGTTTTATTTGATCTATTAATTTATCATATGAAGACAAAAATATTTTTCATCCTAGTTCATGTGAAGCCACTAGACATGCTGATGGGTTCCTATGATGACCCTTGGACACATAACCTAGCTCTCAGAGAATACCAAAGTGGTGTTTGTTGGTTTAGGAAACAACACTCCGAAAAGTCATCTTCATCACATGAATCCCAAGAACATGTTAGCTGAATCATGTGATATCCTTATGACATGGCATATTTGATCACAAGATACCATTGGGAATTTCATATTTGATCAAAAGAAGACCGCTATACATGTGAGAAAGTATCATATAAATTCCTTGGAGTTAGTTGAATGATCACATGATATCCCTCAGAAAAGTTGATTTGATCATGTAAATACTCTAAGAAACTTTTGGTAGAAAATCTAAAATTTTAAATCATTTTCATACAGATATCCTTAGAAATATTAGACAATCACCTTTAGACATGTCATACATGAATCCATACGCATGTCGACCTTGTCGAATATACATCCTCAAATAATTTAAATTTATCCAATAGGAACACTTGCACATGTACCCTCAAACCATTTGTATCCTCAACCATGATCCTTTGGTTGATAAATCCTTTTATTGTGGGGGTTTCCATGATGGATTAAGGGTTATTCCCCCATGAAACCTTATTCAAGATATTGGACACTCATTCCATCCATTCATATTTAGAATACCTATCATAGTTCATACAATTTATTTTATAGAGTATAAGGTATGGATACCCCTTATGGATATCCACCATGGTGTTTGTCTATTGAAATTCCAGTTACTCTATCTCATAAGATCCATCACTTTTTGGTTTAATATGTTTCCAAATTCATCTACCTATTAATAAACCAATAATACTATTAGGAATTTGAATCAGGATATAAATATGATATTAATAATTCCATCACAAGTATTGATATCTGTATCAATCATTGCTTTTGGGATTCCTGAACACGTAAGCTCTGCACATATAGGTAGTTAACCCGGTCACTTTCAATCTCTGGTTTCTCTCACCGAGTATGTTACATGTGAGACTAAGTATTTAAAATAATCACAACACTAATAAAAATCTCCCAATAATGAAAAACAAATCATTTAATCCACACTCTAATACAATGACCTATTTAGAATATAATTCCTATATTTATATGATACATAGGATACCTTCCCAAGGCTTGATATCAACACACAAAGCTTGAACACCCTTTTATACATCTATTCTACTATATTGTAAACAACATGGCATAATCTTCTACAAAAAATGTTTTTTTATTCATATTTTATAGGATATGTCAAACACCTCTTGTGGGTCCAATACCAATTTTGAGACACTAAATACTATCATGGATGGTATTACACTTTAGACTGTCTGGTCATAAAACAATAATGTTTAAGAATTCCCTCACTATTTATGAATAATCGAAAATAGATGGAGGTTCACAAATACATAAAAAGGGTTCCATAAATAAAATTTACAATTATATGTATAAGGATTCATTTCAATATTTTAATATCAAGGTAAAAATTCTTGAATCGAGATTCATTAAAGATTCATGATCATATATTAAATATATAAGAGAGTCTCTTGTTTGGTAATAATTACCCCCCAAGCCATGATAAGCTCGACCCACCATCCTATCAACCAATATTGGTTCTTGTGAATCTATAAGTTTGAAACTCAAAATGACTATCTTAAATTAGAATGAAAACATGTAACTCATTAACAATTTGGGATCCATTGGGAGTTTTTATTAGAAAAAACGTTTGGAAACTTAAACTTTTTAGATTATAAATCTACATTAAACCCACTAAAATAAAACAGTGTTTGATGCATCTAATTGTTTCATTATAAAAGGTTTAACATGAAAAAAATTCTTCAACCTTGTCCATCCATTCATGATCATAAAAGGATTAAGTTTCCAGTTCCTATTAGACAATTTTTTTCATGTGTTCCACCCAATAATTTATTAAGAAATTGTTGAAACCAACATGAATTATTCAAATCCTTAAAATTACACTTGGAAATAATAAGATATATTGTACAGTACTCATAAAATCATTTTGTTTTTTTTGTGTCACCCATTAATTTTTATCAGGAATCAATAAAGGTTAACCCAATGTAAAATTTGCAACTGTTACAATCCATACATGATCATAAAAGGATATATTTTATAGTTACCATCAGACTATTTTGTTCCACATGTACCTCCCATTAATTTTGTCTACAAATAGAAATAATGAAAAATAAATTAATATTTTAATAATAAAAAGTACCTAGTTTCTTGAGAAGATTGAAATTTATTAAAGTATCATACAATAAAAATATCCAAATTAACAAAAAGAAGGAACATTTTTTACTCATGCATATTTAATTGGTCATGTATACTAATTTCATTGAGGAAAGAATTATGACCCATATTACATGTGGTCCTCATAACAAAAAATCTTATAATCTTAAACTTCAAATTAAAACATGACCATGGAATTACTAGAAAACCATTCTAGAACTTGAATTTTGAAAAAAATCCCTCTATAAATCCCAATAAAAAATCACCCACACTACACCATTAGCATTAGGTGGAAAATGTGATTGTCATGGAATAAAAATGACCCAATATGATCTAGTCCTTTAAGGATTTATGAAAAGTCATTTGAGCACTAATGTTGGAAATAACATCTTGTTCATAAAAGGATGTGACGAAATTTGTAAGGCCTATCTCCATTACCAACCAAATTAGTCATCTATACATGGATCATGAAAATAAATACCTTATATAACTATGGAATTTGAATCATGGATTTGGTTGTAGCTCATTCTTGGTAAAATATATTCCTATGAGCTATCCTATCAACCGATATTACTAGAATCATCCCATCAGTTCCACCTATGGGAACCAAAAAAGTATTTACTTTCCTATAAACACATTCATAGTGACCAAGGATATCTCATCAAGCATGAAAATATACATACCAAGGGTAGTGGGCTCAAATCCTCCATTCCATTTATGTATGATAATGAGATATTCCAGTTGACACCAGTGAATTGGCTCAAATACCTACTCCTAGAGAACAAGTTTGTCTTCATATCTCAATAAAAATCATTGGGAAGATACACATCCCAACACTCACCAAAAGGCCATTAAATTATTTTGATGGAATAAAGGGGTTATGATTGGTTTTATATGTCGAATTTAATTAAATGATATTTCCTAGTATTTCTTGTAGATTGAGATTGTGTATTCCTATATTCATTTACAATCTATGGTAATGTGAAACTATATTATAGAAATAATATAATAGTACTTCTGGCATATTCCTCCCACTTTTACAGATGCAGTGATATGTATAAGTCCCTTTCAAAAAATCCATAGAAACATATCACTATTATCTAGAGGACCAGTTGTCTACTCTAGAGACTTTACATATTCTCACTCTCATCCACAATTATTATTCGCATATCTCAGTAAAGGGTGTGGTAGAGTACTGGGAATATATCCCCATTTGGACTAGTGACAATCAGCACAATTTTAAAATCACCTCTAGATAGGCACAAATTCTTATCAATGGAAGTTAGAAGAGTTTTTCAAATCACAACTTGGACCTATATCATGTCCCTTATTCAATTTAGGTCTATCAACATACCTTGTAAAACACATCAGAGTAGGATCATATCCATACTGATGGTGATAATAAAAAAATTCCAATAGATTATAGGATCTAGGATTACATCCCTACTAGTTGAAGGTTCTAGGCACTGAAGATGCATGATTTGGTAGGCACCCAACCTTGATTTTTACCATTGTCAATGATTATTCGAGGATCAATATGATGATGAATACCGGTATCCATGTAATCAAATCAACGATTTAGACAATGAAAGAAGAGGACCAAAACAATTAGGGAGAATCTTTCACATCATGTTTATAATTAATTTAATTAATTTCATAAAGATAATAATACTTGGATCTTCTATATTTTCTTCTTTGATGATTTTGATCATTTGAAATGACCCTTCCGGATTGTATCATTATATTTGTGATGATCCAAACTAGAATCCCTCTAGTGGTAATTCAAAAATTCTTCTATGGCCTTTGATAAACACTAATAATTCTCCGGGTGCTAGTGCGGTGAAGTGAGTGTCCTGTGTCAGTCATTCTTGATCGCTTTTTCATAGGTCATTAAGAACATCTATCGATCTTGAGAGGGGGAAGAAGAGGATTCATGAGCGAAATTGTTTGGCTCAAAAATTCTCAATTCTCGAACAATGCGGTGTGTTCTCTATGGAAAAATAGAAACACTTGTCTAATTATATACATGGAATTTCGGTTACAATATTTAATTACAAAATAGATATTAAATGCATTAATGAACATATATAAAACCTAGGCTAATAATAATAATACATTGTCCTTATTAATGGTGTGCCAACTTAGTCAAAGTGAAATTACAAAAAAAATGCATCACAAAATAATAGTGGTGTCATTATTATTTTAACTTGTTCCAACTAGTTAAATAATTTTTTACCATCTTTCAAATTCTTATTTTACTACCAGAGAAGCAGTATTCTTCTCTAAAAACCCTTTCATTTATTGAACACCCAAATAAATAGGTTAATAATTTATACTATTAAATAAATACTTTATATACAAACTACATAATAAACATTTATTAAGTATTCATTTAAATAAATAAATATGTTTAATATAATTTATTTGATCATTTTATCTTGAATATAATTACTCAACGGTCTTGATAATAATAATTAATTAATTAATTAAATTAAAAAATAATTTAAATAAGACCCCCAAAAACAATTTGTGTGTGGCCCTATAAGATTCTTTCTCAATGGCTTAGGAAGGCATGCCTAAAGTCTAAGAGTTATATCTAGAAATGGGTCAGGGCACCAATAGAATGAAATTAATGTCGCAATAATGAAATCAACATATGAACGCTCATTGTGTAATATAATCTCTTTGTCTCAATATATCATCATGCAGGATTCATGATAGTGTCATAAACTAGAATTATAGATACATCGTTTATTGACTATCCAAAATAAACACATTGTTAAACCATGGACATGGTATTTTTCTTGAGGGTACTATTTAAATAAAAGGGATGAGATATAAACTTCAATAAATGGAGTGAAAAAAATTCTTTGACTTATCCATTAATAACATGTCACTCATGACCCCCCCCCCTCACAACGTAACCTACTTCCAGTATTCATATGGTGTTATTGTTTTTGTCAGAAAATCATTATGCACGTGTCGTGACACATATTAGTGATAATATTACAGTATAAGGACCATTAAACAATCTCGCATATAAGAATATATGATTTCACAAAACATGTGGAATTCTTCCTAGTGGTTATGTTGTCATAATCTCTCGTCATGGTGATTACCAACTAAGAACACCATGAGAGGAAGTCTCATTTTCTAACTAGTACTCACACTAGATGGTATGTGTACTATGTCTCCCATCAATGTATGTCAACCAAACATGAGACTATTTTTAAGAAAATATTTATATCATTTCTAGGTTCTATTCATAGTATGGAACTACCATCACCTAATCAATGTCACAAATTCTCTAGGAAATTATTACATCATAGTCATTCAGAACAAATAACAGTATGTAAAAACATGTTTAATATTTAAATAAATTAAATATAAATTCAATAAAAGTAAATCCAAATAGTTCTAGGACACAAAATATAACAAACAACCACTTGGACTACAGAGAACGTCCTACTACATTCAGGACCTTAGACCTCACATGGATATCATGTTTATACTAACTCCAGGATTTAGACAAGGTTTCTAAAACATTGTATTCCATGGGGATAGAACTCACTACAACATCACCTATGAGAGAAAAATCCATCAAGAGATGATAACTCTGATGTATGTGCTCCGTCCACTAATGTGACCCTTGCTCTTTTGCGAGATCCACTACTATAGTATTATCAAAAAATAGTCGGATGGGATCATTACTGCTAGGTGTCACATCTAGAGATTGGATGATGTTTCGCATCAAAAATTATTCTTTAGCAGCCTCAAAGCTATGATATACTCAGACTCTGGTGTGAAATCCATGACCGAACTCTACATTGAGCTCTTCTAGCTCACTGCACCTCCTTTCAATGTGAATATGTATCCTCTGTGTCACTTCATGTCATCTTGATCAGTCTATAAACTATCATCTTCATAACCTCTGATGACTAGTTCTTCATATCCTCTATAAACCAGTAACATATCTTTAGTATGCCTCAGATACTTTAGGATAGTCTTTACTACCATTCCATGGTGGTCTCCTAGGTCAACATGATATATTCCTATTTCACTCAATGCATATGAAACATCCATCCTAGTACATTGCATGTCATACATGACTGATCCAATCACTAATTCATATGTAGTACTTGACATTATATTTCATTCTGAATATGTTTGAGGAAACATTTTCATAGAATGATGACTTCCATATGATTCTGACAACAATCCCCTATTTTATTGTTCCATACTGAATCTATTCAGTATCTTATCAATGTACATACATTTCCATAGGCCCAAAAATATCTTTTATCCTTCGCGATGGATATTGATCCCTAAAATATATGCTGCCTCGCCTAAGTGCTTCATAGAGAATCATTTATTCAACCATTCATTAATATTCTATAAGACATGTATCTTGTTTCCAATATGTAATATTTCATTAACATATACTATTATGAAAATGGTTGCACTCGTAAAAAATTGTTTTTAGACTGAAGGACCACATTCATTCTTGATAAAACCAAATTTCGTTATGACTTCATCAAAAAAATGTTCCCTTACTAGGAATTTTGCGTTAATAAAAAAATTGATTCCGTGAACTTGCATATCTTATTGGAATCCTTTAGAGTCATAACCACTTATAGTTTTTTAATGTAGACATATTCATGATGGTTCCATTTAAGGATCGATATTTGACATCCATTTAATAAATCTCATAGTAATAGTAAGTGGAAATGGACAATAGAATTATAATGCATTTCATTATTTCAACTGGTGAAAAGGTTTCATCGTAGTCAATGCCTTGATGCATTTTGAAAAATTTTGCAACCAGTCATGCATTATATGTCCTGAATTCACCTTCAATGTATATTTTCTTCTTAAATACCAATTTTCAACCAATATTATTTACCTAAACTAGAGGATCTACCAAAATCCAGATGTGGTTTTGGTAAATGGAATCAATTTCTGAATTAATGGATTCAAAACACATGACAACATATCTACCCCATAATGCTTTTTTTAGGTAAGAGGATAATTATATTCAAATAATAATGAATCAACATCCTTGGTAACTATAAAACTATACCATTCTAATTCACTATCCTTTCTTGTACTCCTACGTAGCTCTTGTGTATCTGGAATAGTTCTTTCTTCCATGGGTGTTTGTGGAATCTGTTCCAATACCAACTCTTCTGTACTTTTACCCTTAACTTCATTGAATTCTACCTCTCTACCACTATCTCTTTTGGAGATATGCTCCCTGTCGAGGAATATGGAATTTTTTACTACTATAACCTTTTTGTCTGATGGGTTGTATTGGTATTATCCACTTGTTTCCTTGGGGTATCAAATAATGGTACACATTGTTCCTTAGGGTGCATGTTTTTTTCCTAAAGAGTCCATAACAAAAACATCGCTTCCCCACACATGTATATTCGATAATATGGCTTTCTTACCACTACAAAACTTGTATGGAATACCTTTTTAAAATTTAGTTGGTACTTTGTTTTGTATGTGTGTTGCTATTTTTAACGCATATCCCCAAAAGGATAATGGAAGACTCACATGATTCATCATTGATCTCACTATGTCCAACAGGGTGTGGTTTCTTCTTTCGCTGACACCATTCCACTTGGGAATGTATGGAAGAGGGAGTTGGGATAGGATCCCAGACAACCTTATGTAATCAATGAAGTCTTGATTATGATATTCTCCACCTCAGTCTGATCGGGGTTTATTAATCTTCATACCAAGTTGGTTCTCACCTTCATTCTTATATTCATTGAAACTATCAAAATAATATGACTTATACCTTATTAATGATATATATCCATATCTACTAAAATCAATTTTAATAGTTATGATGAATGATTTCCCTCCACTTTCTTCATCATGAAATTTCTCACACACATTGGTATGAACAAATTCAATAAGTTCTTTAGCCCTTTCACCTTTCCTTCTAAATGGGGATTTGGTCATTTTTTTCGTAAACATGTATGAAATTCGATAAGTTGTTTTAGTTCAATAGAATTTAAATATTAATCTTCATATAAAATTTTCAATAATTTCTCATTTAAATTACCTAGCTGGTGATGACAATGTTTTTCAAGGTATGAGTCATGTGATGTATCAATGTTATAAATTTCCATTACAAGGATTGTGTAATCCAACATGTAATGTTTGTTGTATAAATGTTCCATACCAATACAAATTATATATTTTTAAAATAAGAAACGTTATTTTACAATAATAGAAACAAATACATATGTATATAATATGGATACAGATATAATGTTTTTAGTAATAGATGTAACACAATAACAACCCTTTAACAATAAGATCATCCTAGTTTGAAACGTGAGGTGGTACTACTCGAATGTTACCGCAATAGGTATGACATTGTTGGATACTCATAGATCATCCTCCCCTCGATAAATATTACTGAATCTACATGGTTATTTTATTTGGATACATATGTGATCACCAATATATATATATAATACCCAATTTCTATAAATATATAGATTGAATTCGATGATAAGAACACGTGAAGATTCACCTTGCTTCTTGGCTGGGTGCAGTTCTTCTTCTTGTTTCCCATCTTTCCACATGCAAAAGAAATAGTCTCATATTCCCTGGCCTCCCCTTTGATCTTCCTTGTATTCTAAGGATGTGATGAAGATTTGTGCTTAATACTCTTCACCATCCATTTCCTCTTATTCATCATAAAGACCCAAGAATTTTCATACATCATATCTTTATCCACTTGGAGAATGATTATAAGAATATCAAATAGATACTTCACAATTTTGTTTATATTGAAATGGAAAACAATTTTGGAGAAGGTATGTGGGAGTGATGAGAGAATGAGATAGGTGCTATGTTCTTCATAGACTTTAATCCCTAGATCCACTAGGTGCTCAATGTAGCCAATGAGTTTGACTGCCTAAGGCCCTGCTGAGGAACCTTCATCATATTTACTATGAAAGAGTGCCTTAGATATCAAAAATTTTTCCTGTATTTATCTATCTTGTAAAAGACCATTGAGGTTCCTGATCAATCTATAAGCATCCATTTTTTCTTGAGACTTCATGAACTCACTAGACATTGTTGATAGCCTCAAAAATTGAATTTCAACCGCATCATTCATATGTTTATCATATACCATGAAATCGTCATTACTCTCATTTTTTCATGTGAATCTGGTATTGTTGTGTCCGACACGTAAGACTTTAGTTCATGGCATAGGATTACCTGAAGGAATCAAAACCAATACGAGAATTTACTACTCGTGAGGATGTTGTCTTTATCCAGAATTGATCGTTGGGATAGTGTTTTTCAAAACATTTTCATTTTTATTCAATAATTAAAATAGAAGATCATTAGTAAATTCCTAATTACATTTTCTGAAAAATAATACATTTTTTTTAGTCTCCCACTATTTTATCAAAACTCAATGGCTCTCACCATTGATCTCAGAATGTCCAATTTCAATGACATTCTTGTGAAAATGATTCATATTACCCTTTTCATAACCCCAGCATGGGTGGGTCAAGCTATTAGATGGTATTTAAGTAGCCATTACTTTTCCAATTATGAGTTTTTTTCTCCTTGATCTATTGAGAGGACACCCAATCCTGAAACCATGTCATTGGATTTCCTCAAATCTTACCTCTTATATTACACAATGTATAGAGAGGTATACTCCTCTTGATGTAATATGGTTATGTTAGCCCAAAACCATTCATTAAGGTTTCCTGTTTAAAATTATGTGTCCCAAAAATAGTTGGATAAAAACATAGTTTTATTGAGTATTCCCCTTAACCACATTCCAATCGATTTGGTCTAACTAACTTTTTTTTGCGATACTATTATCTTTTATGCATGAATTTCTTATTCTCACTATCACATGATGGTTAATATCATGTGGAACTTAGTAAAGTGGTTAACCCTATCATGATAATATTTATGCATAATTTTATTTTATTTTAAGTCCATCATTCATGCTTGTTATTAAATTTATTATGTGATAATGACAACACATTCATAATGATAAACCAAGCCACTTACATAAATAAAAAAAGTAAAGGGAATGATCATGAGGTTTTCTAATGGATAGTTTATCAACTGGTTGATAAAAAACCCTATACTACGGGATAACCATCTTATACCTTTTGGGTTTGTGCTTATAGTATTCCATCTGTCCAACTCTGTATCTCATGGGATTGGTTTTGTCTTAGCTCCTTCTTGAACAACCTCCACTAGAATTTGAGTTCCATTCATTACTTAGGCCTTTTTAAATCACATGAAAGTGATGGTTAAAAAGGGGTTTTAAATAAAGGAAACCTAGGGAATGCATGCCCTATATATTAATGAGGATAAGGCCAACATTCCACAAAATTTAATTTAAATAAATATATAAAAAGAAACCATCAGCATTCAAAGGTCCTAGTCTATCTCATGATCATCCAGACAAGAAGCAATATTTAAAAATAAATAAAACTAGAATTAAATCATTAATTGTTCTTGTTTAAGATAATTCTCACTCAAATCGATTAATTATCATATTTAATTAATAAATACTTTTTTCTTAAACCCTTATATGAATTTTACTGAGATTATCGTATATCATAATTTTAAACAAATAAATTCATTTAAAATTATCTTTGTATGTAACAAGCATCTTGGAGGAAACCCAATGAATTCCCATTCATGAAAACCCAATGAGTAGAAATTAACATTATGCAGATGTTAAATTAAACACATATAAATAAAAAACTTATTAAATGTTGTTCTAGTTATTTACACCTGTATTATGGTACACATCTCAAGGGTTTGTATAATATAATAATAAATTTTTCTATATCTTTGTATTTTGGATGAGTATACAATGTGTAGTTTTGACTACACGGCATGTATTATCATTCATTATCCATCCAAAGTACACGCCCATGGAAAAATTGTTTAGATGCACTTTGGAAATCATTAGAGTACATGATGTGTTCAGTGGGCCACATGTCGTCTAGTATCTGCGTTATTCGGTTTCCAGTCGGAAAAGCCATGTATGGGGTACAAGGTAGATCCCTAACCCAAATGGACTACATTCCATGTCAAGTGGACTATAATAATTATAATCTAGAATGCTTGTTACAACTATTCCAGGTCAAAAAATAGAGTCATTTAAGACTTAGAAAGACTCCAACACATAGCCTGGTTTGGAGAACTGGTCAGATGCATTGAATCTTGAAAAATGTAATGTACTATTGAATACACTCTGTGTGTTCTGGTTTTTTACAACCATGATGCTTTGGCACCTCAGGATGATATCCTCTATTTTATTTAAATTGAAATTTAATGAAGGGATCATTTTTTTAAGGTGAATGAGAAACAAGAGGAGGGATATATCTCAAGATTCAGATTTGCAGAATGGACAACATAAATTCATACAAATAAATTATTAAAATCATAATTCATCAATGAAATAATAAATTGATTATAAACTATGATATAACCGCTATGATACCACTGGAAGGTTCCGTGCATAGTGGAAGCACAGTTGGGCTGAACCACAATATTGATTTTTACCATTATGAATGATTATTACATGATCAATACGATGATGAACGTCAGTCTTCATGGAATAGAACAATGATTTAGATAGAGAAGGAAGAGTCATGAAAACATTAGATAGGATCATTCACATCATGATTAAAATTAGTTAAATTTATTTTATAAAGAAAATAATACATGGTTTTTCGGTATTTTCTTCGTTGATGATGTTGATCATACAGAATTACCCATCCAGAGTGTCTCATTGCGATTGCGAGGATCCCAACCAAAATCCCTCAAGTGGTGATCCACACATTCTTTAATGACCTCCGATCAACACCACTCATTCTCTAGGTACTAGTGCGGCGAAGAATGTGTCTTGCGTCAGTCGTTATTTTTCACATGTTCTTCGATATTAAAGAAAATATCTTGTTCTTAGGATTGGAATGTAGAGGATTCAAGAGAGAAATTGTTGGGATCAACAATGCTCAATTCACCAAGCGTGCAATGTGTTCTATATGGAACAATAGATGTAATTTTCTATTTATGTTCATGGAACTTCAATTACAATATTTAATTTCATAATTTGAAATTAAAAACATTCATGAACATAGAGAAAAATATGCATATAATAATAATACCGCGTCATTATTTAGGGTGTACCAACTTGTGAAAAATAGAATTCTAAATAAAATTACATATCACAAAATAATTGAAGTGCCATTATTATTTCAATTTATTCAAACATGTTAAAAAAAATTTACCTTCTTGCAAATTATTATTTTACTATAGGACCGGCCATGGTCTGCTCGAACTCTACTTCCATTTATTATACACCCAAATAAATAAATAAATAAATTATTTTCTTAAATAAATATTTTAGTTATAAACTAGAAAATAAATATTTATTAAAATTTAAATAAAATATATCTATATATTTTATATAATTTATGCGATTAATTTTACTTGAATAAAATTATTCCATGGTCTTGAAAATAACATTTATTTCATTAATTAAATTCAAATATAATTTAACAGAGACCACGAAAAGCACATAGTGTGTGACCCTCTAGGATTATATCTCATTGGCATTAGGTAGGCTTGCCTAATGTCCAATAGTATTATTGATCAATGGGTCAAGGAATCCACATGAATGATTGTAATGTCAGAACAACAACATCCACATACGAATTCTCACTGTGTAATATAATCTATTTTTCTCAATATCTCATCAAGAGTGTTTCGTGTTATTTTAATCATCCTTTATTCTTGATATGCCATTTATGGACTATCTGAAATAAACTCATCGTTACACCATGGACATGGAATTTTTCACTAAGGATCTATTTCAATACAAGGGACAATATATCAACTTCCTTAAATGGAAGGGAACATCCTTCCTCGTCTTATCCAATAATAACATGTCATTCGTGACTCTCCCAACAGACCCTACGACCTGCAATCATAAGGTGTGACTATTTTCACTAGTAAATTAAAGTGCACGAGTTTTGACACTTATTAATGATTATCATGATGTCTGGGGACTGTTACACACACACTCGCATATAGGACTGCATGATGAAACAAATCATGAAGAATTACTACTGGTAGGCCTATTCTCATAATCTCTTATCTTGGAGAGTACCATGTGTGAACATCATGAGAGGAATTCTTGTCTACTTACTAGATAAAGGTATTATACACACAGGTGTTTCAACATGTGTAGAACATATTACCTTTTCCATGATGTTATATGGGACACTTTAAATATTTTATAATTATTGGAATCTCAATTGAGTTATAGTTGAAAAATAGTATATTACCACTTATTGATGATATTTTTACCTGTTGAATGCAGTGAAGTGGTTATCAAATATTGATCATTGATATAATTATAAAAAGTTGATAATAAAATAATATAACATATTCAATACATCCTTTAGGATTAGATATGGCCATTGTAAGTATCTTGTTGTGGCATTTAGTATAAAATATACTCATGTAGTTTTTGTAGATTTGATGTAAAGGATATTTCACATGTACCTTGACTCATTCACTGTGGTATTTTGTAATGCCACTCTAGTTTACTCTTTTACTATGGTGGACCATGTTAATTAATTGAGAGTAATTTCTGAGGCCTTTAGAAATTAATTACATTATTAGAATCTATCAAAAATGTTTTTTTGGATTTGAGATTTTAATTTATTTGTACACATTGTCCTAGGGTAAGGTATTTTAGTTGATCTTTAAAAGGTGAAAGGTAATATGACAATATTATACAAGATAATTCATTCAAGACATGGTGCTTTTTGGGTTTGGAAAGATATTATCAATGATTATTAATTGATTTAAAAAATTCAGTTTCCCTACTGAAAATTGAAACATAGAAAGAAGTGATGTTCATTTAGGATGAGAAGTGTGGAATTTATTTTGTTGAGAGGAAATTTATTTCATCATTTCCACTAGTAATGACTCTTCCAGAGGTCGGATAATGCTATTTGGTGTTTTTGTGATGCATTTGGTTTTATTTTTGCTAGTTTCCTTATACATATTTTTCTTTTGATATCCTAACATTATAGGGATCTCAATAACATGGGAAGAGTTATCCAACCCATGATCTTGAACTCAATGCCATGATACCTACTATTAATATTTGGAAATATTATTTTTTTGGTGAAATTATTACCATTTATTAAAAAAATAATGAATAATATCATCTCATAAAAATATTTGAACATCTAACAGAGGTGTTTGATATAGTACCCGTAGTTTTTAGATTCCAAAATTTCATATAACCCTAGAATGTAGAATTTCAAAATTGAAGCCTTCAACAGGAATAATATAACCCATACTTTGAATAAATCATTGGAATATATTAATCAGATGGATCTATTTTCTCATTTATATTTGATTGTTTTGGAGAATGTGTATGAGGTTGTTTTAGTGAGTCTGTAATTTACTCTTTTCATATTGAGATGATTCTATGAGAGAACATGTTTAATGATGAAATTTTTGGTATTATGGAATCTATTTATAGTTGGGAGACCATTGGTATGTTTACATTCTACTCATAGAAAATCAAATGTTTCCAAATCTGTCTTGTGGTGCCCTTGCCTACAAGAAAGGTCATGATGGTGGACTTCTATAGTTCTTAAGGGGTTGTGTATCCTAGAATTATAAAGATTATCTCTGATATATAGTGATAATTTGAGTTCCAAGTTATGTGGTGGGACATCACTGACTTGGGATAACCTTTATATTCCTTCCAAATGGTCAATGTTTTTCACAATAGTCATTTAGGGATTTTTAAGCAACATTCAATGTTATCTTCGAAGTGGAATGATATATTTATGGACATTATGGTTGTTTTGTTATGTAACCCTCATAGGAAGATTGAGATATATATGGCTATCAATAAGATGACCAAATCATATAACTTAATACAAATTAAAGATACAAACAATGTTGAATACATGGGAAATCTCTATATTCATGGTATTTTTATATTTTATGGAGTTCCATATTCAATAGTATTTAATAGGGATTCCTATTTATATTGTCACTATTGGTGATGACTCCACTAATCCACATGATATCTATAAAATTTGAGTGTGGCATATCATTTGTAAAAGTATAGAAAGATATAGAGAGCTATAAGGATTATGGAGGACAAGATACATTCTTATCTTATTGAATTTGATTCATCTTGGGAAGCTTACTTGGGAATGGTTGATTTCACCTATAAAAATAGTTTAGATTCCTCAATCAGATTGGTTACATTGGAGGAATTGTATGTCCAACCATGTAGATCAATATTATTTTGAATGGATATTAAATATATTTTCTTAGTTGGGTCGTGTTTCTTCCAAGAGATTAGGATGAAAATTCAGTTGGTTAATTTGAGGATATTGATGCACCAAGATAGTATAAATCCTATGTAATCAAACACAATGTTCGTAAGAGTTTTCGACTTGTTACCATGAGTTTTTGAAAATTTCAACTTGGTTGGGTCATAGATGCGTTGGGATATATGGAAATATTTCACCAATTTATTTGGGATTTTTTGAAATTGTTGAATAAGTTGGGAAAGTGGTACACATTTGGAAAGTGTCACCACTATTGAATTAGATGTATAGTTTTTTTTCATTTATCACAACATCGAATGTATATTTTATACACTTCTCAAGTTATATTCCATGGTGTTCCTTATATTGATGTTGATTTATTTGTGATGGGAACCCTACCACATTTTGTTTTCTATTTTTGGAACACTTTTATGGTTTATCATTTTTTCATTGGTTTTTATTTCATGTTTCATGTGAGACAGGTTTACAATATGATATCCAAAGAGTCTATTCTTTATAGCACAATTAGAACACGATTTTTGGAAAATTGTACGGCTTGATCATGGTAACTGTGTAGGCATTGGTTTGCTTCAGGTTGACAGCGCATGGACTATGCACGGTTATACAAACCATGTGGTATGTGTATGGGAATACACAATCTTGTGGAAGAAACATTACATATTATTGGCGCACAGATTGGTAAACCATGAAGTCATACCATACGAGTTGCCCAAAACATAAAAATTTGAAATTCATAAACTAATCTTTAATGATTTTCACCCCAGTCCACCATTTTTTCTCTCGCATGGTTCTTACTAACAAAAAATATATCATCTAACCATATCTATAACTCCACTCCTCCATTCATGATTGATCTAAGGTTATTCATTACGTTTGAGGCTATATTTCACAATGTAAGCCTCTCCACCCTTCTCTATTTTTCTATTTCTTTCATTTCCTCTAGGGTTCTTCTCTTTATCTGGTGTCTTGGATAGAGGGTTCAAGTTTCTCCAGAATTATGTTTTAATTTTTGATTCATTATGGATCCTTTTCTAAGTTCTTGTATCTTTGAACATTGGTAGGGGTTTTTTGTGTGTGACGTGGAATTACTTTAATATTTTAGAGTGTTCTACTTGAACATTCTTTTTAATTTTATAAATCATTGATTTCATGATTTTTCAACTTTGCTTGAATAATAGATATTGATATTTTATCGTTGGAATAATATTTGGGGGGATAAATTGTATTTGTATTATTTTTATGAAAAATAGTACTGTTTTTTGTAATATTTTTAACCCCAAGTGTTTGAGAAAATTCCTTGTAAGATTTTAAGAGTAATTTTTTGTAAAAAACAATGTTTTGAAATTGTAGGTTAGTTTATTGTATTTTGAATGATAATTTGGGTTTTATGAATTTTTTCCCAAGGATTATTGAATTTGAAAAGAGTGTTTATTTGGATTTTAAATGTTGTTTGGCGAAGGTTCACATTTACTGACCAAATGGGAATTTTGATAATAATGGTTTTGGTTCAAAATTTAAACGATAATAGATTGATTTAATTGTTTTAAATATTCTTTCAAAAGTGGGAAGTGTGTTTTTCTATTATTAGCTAATATATTTTATTCTTAAAAGTATCATGGTTATGTCAAATGTGGTTGTGGCCTGTTAATAACTTTTGTGAAAATGATGAAAATGTTTATTATGAACACTCCATGGATGATTCCATTGACCAGTTTATGTTAATGGGTGGGATATAGTCATTTTGAAATCATCTTGAACCTTGAGATTTGTGGAATGTGAGATTCTTGGTTTGGAATACATTGTGATCTATGATTTTTAAAGCATGAGATGGATCATTGGGTGTGATTTGAGTGATTCTTTTTTGGGGTGACTATTATACATGAGTATGTGATTTTTTTCTTGATTTTTATAGTTTTTTTATTCACCTTTAGGTGTGATACAAGGTAACCTAACATAGTGATAGAATTTTCTTAGAAGGACTGCTACACTAGTTAGATTATTCACTAGCTAGTGCCTCATTTTTGGGGGATATATTAGGTTCATTTCAATTAGATTTCCCCTAATTCTCACATGATTTAGGTTCATGGTGATATTCAAGGTTCTTTTGATTTCATCATGTGATTCAGGCTTAGGGGTATGGGTCACATATTTTACTATGGTCTATATTATTTCCGATCTCCTCAGTTCATCTATTTCGATTGGTACTTTGTTGCTTGCATCTAATGATTGTAATTAATTGTTAGTTTGTCACTCATTTATGTTTATTTCTATTTCCCAGTTCATTTGATTATTGTGTTTAATCTTTGAGAAGTACGGGTTTATGTCAAAATAGAAAAATATTCATCAAGTGATTGTGGTAAAAGTTTTCGAAAATTTATTATACTCCCTCTATCCCTAATAAATGAGATTCCACCATTCCCTTTTAAAAATTAATATGGTTATTTATTGATAATATTATGTGGTTTTAAATAGTATAATGGGAAATGGACCATGTTTGGCATTAGAAATGGTTAATGTTTGAAAAAATATAACTTTTATATATTTTATTTCACACTTTAGATTGATGTATTTATTATTTTAATTGACATTGATTGGGAATGTATTGTTTGGTCACACCTACTAATTTTTAATACTCATGCCTATAGTTATTTATTGATTTTAGGTTATGGTGCATGTTCATCCTGATATAAATTTCCATGGGCTATGGTTTCACATGGTATTGGAGAGTGACCCTCGGGGTCACACAAAGATGTTTGGTCGTAAGGGGTAATTATGTTTTGTTGTTTCTTTATTGCTTTCCATATTTATATAAAATATGTTCTATTGGGGTAATGTATATATATTCAGTTTCATGATTATAATTCCACTATTTAGTTTACTTATTTATTATTAGGTGAACTCATCCACATTGTTTAATTTTTTGATGCTTGACACAAATTTCTAGATGGTAGGGATTAGAAATACCCTTCGATCCATGCTACAGATCAGCTCGTGTGACCGGTTTGGGGTCGAACCAGGTGTATTTATAAAAAATGATATCAATGGAGGTCAGATCATTAATGGATGATGATTTTAATAGCACCCTTTGTTACTTAGGGGTTTCATGGTAGATGGAGTTAGACTGTTAGGACTTGAGTGGTTGGGATGGGAATGATGTGATGAAACTTTCCACATTCTGATCCTCTGGATTCAATGGGATGTCTGGTTATGAGAGTCTATTTTGGTTATTGTGGATTGTTTTGTGGTTGGAATAAAAAAGGGGATTTGCGGTTATAGTTCATTTAATTTTGTTTTGTTTTGGAAATCCATGTCCATATGGGGACATAGTCTAAGAAGGCTATCTATGATTTTGGAATGTTCGACATATCAATTCCAACCATATATACAATCATACCACTGATACTAGTTTCCTTTTTTAGTTACATTATGTCTTATTTGTGTCTTAATTGTTTTAAGAAATATAATTTTTAAATTATTAAAATTTAGATTTAAAATGGAAGTTTTTGGATTTTAAGAAAAATGGGAAATGGTTTTTCGGATTTTTTGAAGATGTCTTCAGAAATTGGGTTTTTTTGAATGAATTTTTATTGGAATTAATATGTTATGTTATTGAAAAATGTTCCGAATCAAATGAAAATTATTTTTTATGGAAAATAATGGGATTTTATTTTTATCAATGATGAAATTTTTAGTAATGTGGAATTTGAAAATGGATTTTGAATTGGTCGTTATGTAGTTTTTGAAAATGTTTTATTAATATTAAGAAAGTGAGTTAATAGAATATTTGATCTAATGGGTTAACTGATTTTTTTTTGATAAATGAAAAGTATTTTGGCCTATTATGTTCTCATGGGTTCTCAAATGAATGATTATATGTGGAAAAAGGGATGAGTGGTCCGTATTTCATTGTTTATGGGTACCTAGGGTGGCATGGAAATGTTCATGTCAGTGATACTCTATGGAATACCATGTGTTCATGTATTACCCCACATGTTTTCTTTTACTCAAAATATTTATGAAGAGGAAGTTTTTGATGTTGATAGGAAATAATTTTGTATCTCATTTTTCTATGATAGAGTTTGTTTCATAAGTGGTGTTTAATCTTGACAATTTTTTACTATGAATTGGTTTTGTTGGAACTATTAGTTTTCTTATTTCCCAGTGTAATAACCAATAAATATTAGATGCATATATAGGGAGGTGATTTGTGTTATTAACCATTAGAAGTAATCCTATATGATATAACGAAGTATATCCATCTAGAGTTTAAAATCACGAAACCACCAATATGTAATGGTCATGAAGATCTTATCGAAGTGGAATAGTATATGTGGTGGATAAGAAAAAACATTGGACTTATTGAGTGGCCTAATTCATTAATGGTAATGTTTTTAGCCTTTAATATTGAATGACCAACTTGGATGTGTTGTATGTTGGTCTCTCAAATCAATCCATGGGAATATCATACTTTTGAGTTCTTAAAGGCTTCGCTCATTTGTCAGTATTTTTCTAAGAATGAAATAGTGAGAATGGGGATATAAATGTGGTGTTTGCAGCAGTATGATGGATTAGTGTTTAAGTAATTTCATTTCAATTGTGAACTAGTTCCTTACCATATAGATTATGTTGTGCACAATTATGTAAAGGTTCTACCTTTTGAGTTCAAGGTTCATCCCAATTTACAATCAAAGGTGTCATAGATCAATCATACATCTGAGAATGATGTATTAAAGTGATCTATTCATGGTGATTCTATTATATAAGGACTTATTTATGTATTTTTCCTTCCTCTAGTCCATGTTATTTGTTATTGGAGTTATGTTAAATACGTATGGGAGTGGCCTAAATCTATCAATGGGAGTGGTTAAATAAAAAGGTCACCAGATATTTTACCCACATTTTTTCTCCATGAGATACATGTGAGTTATCAGTTATGAAATAAGGATAACAATAATGTATTTTTCTCTATGTGACCTAAGGCCCATCTATTATTTTGGATTCTTATGTCCACTGTTGTGTTTATGTAGGGGTGACTCTAGAAAGTTTCATGGTGATAATTTACAGAAGTAATGTTCTATATGGGGACTCATTTAATGGTTTATTGTTGTTATTTTCCTTCCATTTGGAATGGATCCATTATTTTAGAGGATGTTCTAGTGGCATTCTATCTTTGGTGTTTGATTTTTAAGTGAATTTTCAAATACTTCTTCGAACATATCAATTTAATGGAAGTGTATCTGATCTTTCTGAAAACTATAGAATTTTCTAGTGACCTATTTTGGAAATGAATATTCTTATTCTGATTATCAATTCCAGTGGAATATCCTAGAATGAGTTTCTTATAGGATACCATCTTTTTACTATGGTGTAACAGATGATTTAAGCATCGGAGCACCACTCATAGGTTGTGTAGTGAATATTTTCATGCAGTTATAAAACTACTTGGGGTGTGGGGATCCTTGTCTCAATTATTGCCTCCTCTATTCATGAGTGGGTGTTCTAAATGATTTTGTTGTGTTCTTCATAATCGTGGTTGGTTTGAATGTTTGGTAGAGTTTTGGTTGGCCTATATATAAAATTCCTTGTTTTTTCTATTATTTTATTTTCAACTGAACAGTGTTAGATGGTTTGGGTGGGGAGTTCATTAAAGCCTCCCATGCTAGAAGTTCTGCGTGGTTCCATTTGTGGAAATCTAAAATGTTGATTTATTTTGGCTAGGGTGAATGTGGGTATTTTTGGGGTTTATACTGCTATTCTATTCCAAGAATGGATATATTGGTTGTGGATAAAATCTCCAAATTTTTCTCCATTAGTGATCTCATTTATGGTCTTGTTTTAGCCATGAGGCATGAGTTCTCTTTGGTAGTGGATGATGTGTTCAAGGTTCAAAATACTGCATCATATGGTTTCAGAATCATTACACCTGAATCAATCGACAAAAATATTTGTGGCTTTTTTGGAGAAGAAATCATTAATGGTGTGGAGAATTACCACATGTAGATTTTTATTTTTGGAACACTGTTCTGGTTTATGATTTTCCATGGGGTTTCGATCGAGTGTTTCAGGTGCGACTTGATTAAAATTTGACTTTAAGGGTGTTTTTCTCCTTGAGAATGGTCGCTGCATGATTTGGGAAAAATGTGTGGCATACTCCAGGTAACCATGTGGTATTTGGTGTGCTTCTAGTTGAGGGAAAACATCCTATGCCTGGTATGAAAAACCTTCCAGTAAGTATGTAAAAATCTACTATATAATGGATGAACCATGATGCGTTGTTGGCACACAACTTGGAAAAACATGCGGGTAGAACGTGTGAGCTTCCCAGAACATAAAAATTTTTAAATTCCTATATTAACTCTTGGAATTTGTTCCCTAATATACCAATTTTCCTCTCCCCCAGTTCATTTGACCCATAAAAGGCTCCTCCATCATTCTCTAAGACATCACTTCTCATTCCATGATATATCTAAGGTTATTATTCTTGTTTGGCGCTAGATTTCAGAAGGTTACTCTATAATCTCTTATACTTCAACCAATTTCATTAATTTTACATTGGGTTCTTCTCATCCAATGGTCTCCTAGTTTAATGGATCATGGTCCCATAAATTTATATTGGGTTTATTGATGTACACTTCGTAGATATTTTCTCTTGGATCAAAAGAAGGGTTGTTTTGGGTATTCATTGTTGAAATTCCATTAAATTGAGTAAGGTTTTACTTTCAATTGACTTTTTAATTTAATAATTATTGATTTCATGATTTTCTCACCTTCGATCAATATTAAATATTGATATGTAGTCCATGGAATAAATTTAGGGTGTGCTGAACTGTTATTGTTTTTTTATATAGTGATGAATATTAGTGTTTTTACTATATTGTGCACACTAGGTGTTTGAGAAAAATCCTTTTTTAATATTATGACTATTTTTTGATTTAAAATAATGTCCTAGAATGTTAAATGAAATAATCATATTTTAAATAATGATTTTGGTTCCTTTTATGGGTTACCAAGGGATTTTTTATTTAATGGGAGTATTTATTTGGATTTTAAATGCGGTTTGGCATGTGTTTACTGTTATTGGACCATTTGGCATTTTGATAACAATCGACTTCGACTAAAAGTGAATTGTTATCACTTTTATGTAATTTTTTTATAAAATATTTGGAAATTGAAAATGGAGTTTTTCTATTTTTTGAAATGTATTTGTTTCTTAAAATATTCATGGTTATATAGAATGTGCTTGAGGCTTGTTTGTAAATATTATAAAAATGGTGAAAATCCCTACTATAAAAATATTTTTGGATGATTCTATTTTATAATATATAAATGGGATAGATTTATTTAATGTGTAATTCTCATTACCCATTACTAGTATAAAATGGGTGATCATCAGTATGGAATCCTTTGGGATCTATGAGTTTTAACGTAAGAGATGGATCCTTGGGTTGATTCCAATGATGCATGTTTTGTTAATTATTATATACGTATATCTAATTTGATTCTTGTTTGGAATAATTTGGATCTTCCCTTTATACGTGGGGCTTGGTAACCTAACATACTAAGATAATTTTCATGGAATTAATTCTTCACTAGCTTGAATACGCACTAGCTTGAGGTCCATAGTAGGTGCATATATTAGTTTCATTGCTATCGGATTTTCCCCTTGGGATATCATGATTTATGGTGGATTGAAGTTTTTATGGTAATTTTTATTTCATCTTTTGAGGAATACATCTTGGGATGGGTCTCATGTATTAGTATCTTCTAGATTATTCTTGATTTCATTGGTTTACCAATGTATATTTACACCTAATTGCTTGTAGCGAATGATTGAGCTTCATTGTCAGTTGGTTACTCATGTATTTTTATTTCCATTTCCATTGTAATGTGATTATTATGCTTACTCCTTGATTATTTATGTATTTATCTCAAAATGGAAAAATGGTTTTGAAGTGTTTATTTAAAGAGGTGTTTAAAAAATATTTCACTCCATACATCTATTATAATTTTAAATCCATCATTACATATTAAAAATCATATGGAACATTCATGCTAATAATGTGTCGTTTTAAATGGTAGAAAGGGAAATGGACCCTGATTTTCATTAATAATGGTTAAGAGGTGTAAAAATATTACTTTTACATATTGTACATCAATGGTGATATTGAAGTTTCTTTTAATTTAAAGAAAGTTTATTGGGAATATATCGTTCGGGCGTGTATACTATGTTTTAATACCAAGCCCTATAGTAATTTTTTGTTTTTAGATTCTGGTGTATGTCGGCATTGATATCGATCTCCATGGGGGATGATTGTTCCTCATATTGGATAGTGACCCTTGAGGTCACACAGAGATGTGTGGTCATCATGTGTAGTTTAGTTTTTTTGTTTCATTATTGTGTTTCTTTCTATGAATAATGGTTTTTTAGTTGGGAAAATGTATATATATTGGGATGCATATTTATCTTTCTAATTAATATATTTATTATTTATTAATGTGATAAATTCCAGCCTTTTTTTACTCTATTGATTCTTGAAACTAATTCCATAAACAAGGGGATCAAGAATTCCATTCGTTTCTTTCCACATATTAACTCTAGTGACCAGTTCTGGGTGACCCGAGTTGGTTCATGGAAAATATAGTAATGATTTTTGATTTTGATATAACTATTTTTAATAATAGATGATACCTTGGGTTTGTGTGATATACGAGTCTTCTTCTAATTCATATGAGAAGTGATAGTATGAGTCACTAGTGAGAGATCAATGCCATCTTCTATTCAATATCAAATCTTCCTTAAAGGCTATAAGGGACATAAATTTTTTAATATGGGGTGGGTGTATCATCCCATTACATTCTTCCAGTAACATTGAGACTAATTTTTTAATTCCCTTCCGATTATTAGTGTTTCAGGAATTTTGAGGGTGGAGACTATTTGTTGGATAAAATGACCTAATGTTATAGGATGTATGTTTTTTAATTAATATAGTACATGCATAAATTTGTAAAAGGTTTTCGGGGTTCACTTGGGGATGGAGTTGAGATAGAATATTTTCTACGTTTTATCAGTATTTTTTGGTTATGTACTATCAGAATGAAAAATTCACAACATGAATTCATTTCAAATCATGAATTCATCAGTTTGTAGAATCCATGAATTGGATTTATCATGTGAATTGTGTTATCATTGTGAATTAAAATCTTGACTGAAAATTTTTATGTTCAATATTTTATTACCCATGATGATGGATTTTTCTCAAATCACCGCTTGGGATATTCACATAATGAATGTAGGATTCACATAATGAATTCATTATGGGAAGCAGGGGTTTATGGTGAATATTAAATTTTATTTCCTATATCTTATTCTCTCAATCCTTGGGACAACTCTAGGTTGTTTTGTGGTTATTTGTTCCCTTCATGATGTCTCAGTTTAATGTTTGATCTTTGTTGAGTTTCCCCACATTGGATTTCCCTCACTCCATATTATCCCTCTTTGGAAGTGGTATGATCTCATGTTTTATGATGTACTCAGATTTGATATTTATTTTTTGTGATCAAGGATTTCTATGTTGGTCACCATCATATTCATTCATCATTGGAATTTTCTGTTGTGGGTAATGAATTGATCATTGATTTATGGTAGGTGGTTATATTGTATTTCTCACTACAATTGAGTACAAATATTTTTTAATTTAATTAAAATGATTCTTTAAATTATTTAAAAACTTTTATATGATATGATTTGTGGATAATTTTGAGAAAAGTAGATAGATTTCGAAAACAACGCAATTTCAATAGAATCAATTTTTGGGTGGATTTGAGAAAAACGTATTTCTTGACATGGAAATTTATTTGTTATGGATGAAAAATAAATATGAATTAAAAAGGCATGAACTGATGAAAACTGTTGATTTGTTATTGAAATGAGAAAAGAATCTTGCAAACTAAAATTGGGAAATTTTATTTTAAAATGTGTGAAATTATTGATTTTCCCAGGATTTATTGTTTGATTGATTTGATTGAATGAATCACATCTGATCCTTGGTAGTTAGTGGGGAATTTGGAGAATCATACTATGATCAGATCCCCTATCACTACATTGATGATGAAGACACCCAAATAAACATACCTTGACATGATTTTTACCTTGATGGTGAGTCGAGTGCTAAAAACATGAGTTGACCGATGTGTTCACACGATGAGTTAAGATCACTGATGAGTATTGTGAGGATCCTATTTCTAAAAAAATATTGTATGGATTTAATTTTTTTTATGATATACTATATTTGATTATTACATTCCATGATTTATAAAAATGATTTATTATTTCCAACATCTTTAAATAAAATGTTCATTTAAAATTCTTTTGATATATCGTCAATTTTTTATTATGAAATCATTTTTTTGTTAAAAATATGTGAATGGAATCCCATTCCATGATTAATTGAAATTAAAATCGCAAATTGTATAATTATTATATAATTTATTACGGAAAACTAGGTGAGACCCTACTGGGATTCATTTCTCACACCATAACATTTCATTTATTAAATTGTAGTTTTTCTTATTCCAGGCTAGAGAAAAAGAAAAGGGCCAATTTGAGATGGTTTATGTTCTTCATCATTGGGAATAATAGTGATGTACTGATGGTTATATAATCAGCCGATTTCATGAAATTTATCAATGAACATTACATTATATGAAACATGGTCTCTTGATGATTTACTATTTGGTTACTATTTAACATATTTGATTACAGTACATCACCCCTTTGGATTGATGAACACACTGACTTTTATTATTTTATTCATCTATTTTGTAGAAAAATATAGTTCCGCCATGATTTATTTATGATTCTATATTCTAGTTTCCATCCCATAGGGATCATAAATTTCATTCGACGTATGTTAGATGTGACTTAAGTAGTAGTGTACAATGGTATCCACATTGGTTCATGAAACTCTAGATGTGAAATCCCCAAATTTCATAGTTGTAGGAGGGTTCATTAGGCTAGGTGATGCAAAGGCCAGTTCGACAATACAAAAAAAATCTTCCCCTTTTGGGAAGAAAATATATCATGAATTGAGATAGGTGGATTCTAGTAGACTTCTAAGATAGGACTCTCAAAAAATGAGAATAAATATAAGAAACATATTATTTAGTAGAAAACAAGCTAATATCTCTGTGAACCTTGTTACTCTCAGCAAAATAATATATTTCATATTAACCATATAAAAATGAAATTGTTCCAAATCAGGTGGGTCAAAATAATTTCTATCATGGAAGATGATATGGAGTGATCCTATATCACATGGTTGGGGGAATTATTACTGATACCTCACCCCATGGTCATCTAACCTCAAGAGGGTCCCGAATAAATCCAACGAAGCTCTAATTAAACACTAATCCTTAAGATTTGGAGCCTTTCGATCAAAATAATACTCCAAGGTTCATAATATCATAAATAATAAAATCAAAGAGTTATAATAATCGTTCCAAATCAACCGATAACCTGAGGGTTATGTGTATTTTTATCATAACCACCATTGGGAACCATAATATCTAGATTAGGATATAAATACCAACAACCAATATCTAAACCATTCATCCCTCAACAAGACACGTCAAATTCTTTTCGGACCCATCATGAAATTCTAATTATAAATATAATCAATGGAATTATTCACATGAAATTAAAGGGGGAAATATTTAAAATAAAATAAAACACATTAGGGGCCATATGCGAAGATTATATCATAATTTCAATATCCCTAGGAAAGACCCCCCATTAAACTCATAAAGGGGAAATGTGTTTTACTTTGTTTCCTAACAATTTGTCCAATGAAGAGGTTGCTAGAATTTACTAATATACATTAGTGAACAACATCACCATCAATTTGGAAAATGATGTGGAATAAGAAACAAATTCATAGGGTCATGATGGAAAAAATGGTACCTCTATAGGTGGGTTATTAGAATCCACAAACTAAACCTACACATACATGGAATCAGAGAAGGCTCTAGATCATAAAACCTCCAAAGGATGTGTTACCACCATTTATGAGTAATTCCTCTATGAACAGGAATTTTCATGTCTACATCCCACTCACTATCATTGAGGGATGAAGTCCTCTCCAAAAATGAATGATTATCATGATATGATAATGCGATACATAACCTTAGACAGTCAATGCGGAACTATTTGGGGACAATATGTAAATTAGGTATCGTTGTCAAAAATAAATACTTATCCTTCCTCCAACCCATTAGTATAAAGATAATATTCTATTACGGGATGACTTTTAGTGACAGGATGGCTCTGGGTCCAAACAACTAGTTTAAAAAAATGAGGAATTTGAGGACGATCATGATTTTTTCACACCAACAGTGATATATCCCTTTTTTTGGGGTAATCATCAATCCAAGGAATAAACTGAAAATCATTAGGATATGAATGTTGGGAAACCACATAAATCCTCACCAAATCCTCATTCACAAGTGGTTTTCTATGAAATATTACATCAATAACTCACCAACACTTTGGAGTCCTTAGTTTCTCGGATAGAATCTATAGAGTGAATGTGTTCTCTTGTGTAGCACGAAAGGAATCAATACCCAAATTTGTGAAAGAATATTTTCCCCGACTCAATTTTAGTTACCATATATTTTCATCCTTCTATTTCACCGGGGGACCAAATATTTTCATGAAATTTTTATCCAAATGATGACCTGTGATAGGATCATGAGATCAACATGAGGTGAAAATCTAATATTCTTTTTATAGAATATCGAGGAGAAATTCTTCATTACTTAAAATATCCTTTTAAAAAATCTCATCATGTTCTAGGAAGACCTATTTGTCAATTTATTTATCAATTCATATTTATTATATTATAAACCATTATTCTTGAACTCAAATATTGAAAAAGTTTGGAAAATGAAATAGTTATTAACATTGTTTCTTGGTGGAAACATTAACCATTCTAATTCAGAATTCCCCTATCAAAAGATAAATTGTTCAAAATTTATGTGGAAACCTATGATATGACCTAGAAGAGTCTTTTAACATGATGAAATACCCATAAATATTACATGAGATCTCAAAAACGACTTATTGGCATGAAAATGTTATTTGGTGAACTCATTCCAAATCTCATCCAATTCCCATTTCCCAAGGAATAAAACACTAAAAATTTGAAACTATTGTTGTCACTAAAAAACTATTAATGGTTCCCCTTTGAGTATTCATTTGGACTTTGAATCAAATAGAACATCCCTCTTTGTTGAAGAAGTTTAAAAATCACCCTCGACCAGATATAAAGAGTTTTTTGGGTTACCCTTGATTTGAGGAATTTATGAATAATTTGTATTCATTATGAAAAGAATAGAATCTAATTTACTATCACATATTAATTTAAAACAATCACCTCAATCTATATATTCCATTAAACCACAATAATATTGGCCCTAAGTACAACACTATCTATTTCCCCATTATATAGTGATTAGGTAACACCGTTACAGACTGTTTGGTATTCAAATACCTCATCCATGAATGGTTGATTAATGATAGTTATTATTTAGAGGAGAGTCGATATATTTAACCAATGTGACCATCTCCCAATAAGAAGACGATACTGACTGTAGATAAACCCTACTAGTCCAGAATTGAACCTCAATAACGGAATGACTCAGAAAATAGTTGAAAAATATCACACTAACAAGAGTGAACATATTTTTAAACAATTTATGATTCTATTATTTTAAAATTAACCTCATAGGGTGATACTAGACAGTCTAATATTGGAAAAGTAATAAGTTAAGGAATCATACCCAAGTACTATATAGTCACTGAATAATGTGGACTTCTATTAATCAGCATATGGAGAATGGGAACTACACACCGATTAGAATCCTCATCAGATGAAGAGATCATTTTTATGACAACATTATTGAGATACCATACCATTTTTCTATAAATTAATATTATCCGGATTTCAAGTTCTCGATACCTGACTAGGTAGTTGGAGGTTGAGGCTTCATAAGCTGAGGGTATAGAAGATGACGCGTTTGTGGACAATGAAAATATTCTGGTCACTTCCCTACCAAGGAAGTATAAATGGACAATAATAATGGATACATCAATAATCCCAACATATGTATTGATATTCTTCAATTACCTTAACCAGTCATATGATCCTGATCATTTATATGACCTACTATAAGAAGTACAAATGTACGACCAGCCGATGTGAAGGTGTAGTTTGGAATGACCTACACTGTTACTAATAGACTCTCCCTCAAACTCTATCCATCCACCATACCTGTCTACCATTGAGACTTCATATCACAATCCTCATGTTAAGGATTAACCCAACAATGGTATTTTCAAACAAATTCTATGTTTACCTAGTCGAATCTACACCACTTAAATTTCATACCACAAACTCATTCAAATATAAGGACTTGTAAGAAGGTATATGTGGACATATAAAACACATTTATGATTAAATAATGATGGATAATGTTGAAATCTGAATGGATCTGAATGATAATGTTTTCAGGATCAACCATATCACGGTACATACTCTTCGAATATAGAGGCATAATGAGGATGATTTATCCCTACTGAAGGAAACGATAAATGTGTTCAAAACAACATTCCAGATGCTGCTCAGAATGATCACGATCAAGGGTCAATTCAAGGATCTCAAACCAAATGATGAGTTCATGATTATTTTGAAAGACGTCACATAAATGTTTATGATTGTAAGACCTTGGCTTCATATCCATGTTAGTGTACATTCAACATTTAATCAATGATCGAAATACCCAATTAATAGAATTATAATCATAAAATATGTTGAAAAATTACCCTTTTAATATATTGTATATGTATGCACTATTTAGTGTTTTAATTTGAGGGAAGTAAAAAATCCAATGATAGATGATGACTTACAGGTTTCCAATCCTATTTAATTTGGGGCTACCCCTAAAAATCCAAAGAGTTTTCTTATCCATTAATATGTACTAACCATAAACCTTATTTAGGTATTATAATCAATACAAGATATATATTTTGGACAAAAAAATCACTATCTGATGTCTATGTGGTTGAAATCATGCTTGAAGAAATGGAATTCTAAAATGATATTCAAAATTGTTCCATATCATGATTGGGAATGTCTATTCCAACATTATTAGAAACATCTACTGACCCACGAGAAATCTAAAAAACATTAGATGTCTATACTTCTTCTACCCCTATATTTAGATGGAATTAATGAATTAATCATAGAGATTACACAAGAGAGACTGAAGAAAATCATGATATCATTTCATGCCTTCTATTCTATTGTGCCTTGATTGGGAGTGGGATTCCCCTGAATTATTCTTCATGCCTGAAGACTGCCCCATTGACACAAAAAAATGATGTGTAAGAGGGTTACCATAAGAATTATTATCCTTTATTGGATGATAGAATCCCTACCACCATTTATAAGCTCATGAATGTTCAATTGGGGGGTTGGGAGGACCAAAATCCAATACCAATTACTGCTTCCATTCCTCTCAAATAGAAGGAAAGGTATATTTCATTCTAAATAATCATAAATACTTGTTCTCCTAGAATTATATCAAGATTATCGTGCAGTACCCTAGTGTAGATACTCATCATCTTGGCTTCCCAGATGGACATTATTGTTTTAAATATGATTCTGGAAGAATTCGCCACTCTAATGATACGAAGGAACAATCAAAATTTGAGAAAATGGTCCATGATGTATTTTTCTAAGAGGTGTATTATAGAAAATAGCATTCCAATATCAACCCCTTCATTAATAATAATGGACATATGTTTTTCTTTATCGACATCAGAGACATTAATCGACATATCCATATTTCCTCGTAACGATTATAGGATTTTTTATCAATGAAACTACTCGTTTATAATTCATTTCAATTAAAGAAGGCTACTTTTGAAAAAACAAAGTCATGATGGCCCATCAATATGAGGAATTTATTTCTTTTAGACCACCTCAAGAGATATTTTTATACTAGGTCATTCGCATCAGAATAAAAAATATTGGAACTAATTAAAAATGTTCTGGGAATAATATCATTAAGAACCCCTTGGAAAATATCATGGGATTCTATTCAAAAGACAAATCGTTTGTAACACCCCAGGTAAATAAATAATATGACATTTTCAAATTTATCCATATTTTTGAATAAAATATTAATATTACTTTAAATGGGACGCTATGCTTGATGGCGTACCCAACACGCAACAACGAGTTTCTTGGGAATCTTACGTTGCACTCTAATAATAAAATTATATTATTTTAAATGGAAGTTAACGCCTAGCCATTGTAATGGCAGGAATGAACAGAAATAGCTACAAAATGATCATATATGTTTGTCAAATATTTTTACTCTTTACAATAAATGTTAGAGGATTAAAAATGTGAATGAATCCAATTTTAAGCATAAACATTCAAATATTCGTTAAAAGGTCGATTAACCGCCTTTCGATGGAGAACCTCTTTTAAATCCGCTTTTTGACAATTTTATGTGTTATATTTGACAAAATAAAATTCTTATTTAGAATCAGGATGTAAAAATTTACTTTGTGTAAATTTTTTGAATCTTTCCGATAAAGTTCAATTTTTAATGAATAGTGAAAACTGTTGTATTTTAATTCAAAACCACTTTTTAATCTAATTTATTTATATGATTATATTATCTTTTGAATTTGTTTTAAAGTGAAATTAGAATATATTTTTACCATTTAATCAAATAGTGGTCATCGGAATTAATTTCACTTTGAAATCGAACTTAAACTAGTGTCAATCTTTTGATACTTTTTGTTTCATAAAAACACGCTATTTGTTTTGACAGCGGGAATTAATTATTAAATTAATTAATGAAACTTATATGTTTTTAATTTTGTAAAATAGACATCATTTTTGAATTCAGAATATCAGATATAGCTTAGGGTGAATTTTTGGTAATTTTCTAAAAAACTTCAATTTTTGATGAATAGTGAAACCACTAAGTGGTAATTATAAAAACTGATTTTTCCATTTAAATGAAAAATTTTCCACCTTTGTGTTTTGAATTTCAAAAATCCGACATACATGGTTTTCATTAAGAAGTAAAATGTGGTTCAATGGGATTAAAATAATTTTTTGGTGAATAGTAACTTATTAAGTTTTTAATCACGGTTAGAGGTAATTAGTGTAGTTTAAAGGCCCGTAAGGGGCTCTGCGAACTAGGGTTCCCCCTCGTCGCCGCCACTTCGTTCGCCTCTCGTTTGGGCGGCGTTCCTCCTCGCACTTGGTGAGCTCGTGGTGGTGGATCTCCTATCGCAGTGGTGTTCGTTGACTCGGCTGTCGTGATCTTTTCTTCCGCTGCTGGCCTGTCTTCGGCAGTGCGGTGACGGTCCGCGGCCGAGCTTTAGCTCTTGCGGCATGCAGGTTGTCGCCTCGGTTCTATTGTGTGCGTTGGAAGCTACATCGTGTCTTCCGTGGGCATCTTGGACGGCGGCGACGGGATCTGATTTGCAGAGGGGCCTCTTTCCAGCGTTCGGTTGATGGTTTTCTTTCTTCGACATCCCCATCTTTTTGATTTTGGATTTGAGTTTGCTATTTGTGATGCTGAGTTCGTGTTTGCCTAGTATTCCCGACGGAGACGGTGATGGTCTGGATTGTTTCTCTTGCTGACTTCCTGCTTTGGTTGTGGATTTGATGTTGGTTGGGGATCGGTTTCTCGGTGATTTGTTTTGTGGTGACCCGAGGATGATTACGGCTTGGGTGAATCTGTTTTCTATGGTGAATCGAGTTTTGTTCTTCGACTTGGCGGTGGTTCTGGCGTATGTTTTGATGATTCCAGTGCTGTGGAGTTGCGGTGATGGTGTTTTTGGCGTAACCGTCTCTGGCGCATTCTCCGGTGAAGGGTGGCGCGTGGGACGCCGATGGAGTTCACCGGCGCTTGATGCGGACTGGGCAGCTGTCGCGTTTGGTGCGAGACTCGAGGAGCGAGACTCGAGGTGCCGCGTGACGTGACGACTTGACTCATGATGGTGCGTGATGCCTTTTGAATTTTGAATTTTGTGGAATTCTGGTCCGCTGTAGAGGCGGTAGGGTTTGGCTGGTGTGGATTTTTAATTTGGTTTTCTGCTTTGTATTATGTACTGCATCTTTTATTTAATAAATTTTGATAGGTCTGGGCATTAGGCATGGCCTGCACCTTTCGGCTAGTGTAGTTTAAGGTAAAAATAATGTTTTAATAATATGAGATGAGCTTTACACATGTACTACCCTCATTGGATGTGTCATGGCTGACCAAGACAACCCATGGGTCAACTTGGGGACTCCATGGAGCCACATTGGTTGGGAAATGACATAAATAACTTTTTATTTAATGTTAAAGTAAAAAATGACACAAACATGAAATGTTTTACTAAAACAATTTTTAAATGTGGTTATACGAGTCAGATTTTTTACTATAAATAGTCATTGGAAATATAAAATAATTTCCTACATCATAGAATTTGTTTTATAATTTTTAGACATTAAATAAATTAAATTATTTATGACATCATGATGATGCAGCGATGACCTCATTATTTAACGATTTAAATAAAATGAAACGATAATGTAAAATCTATGCACTAAACATGTCCAAAACCTATTGGGTTGGTATATTTAGAACCCTCATCACCTTAGCCACGAATTATATCAATGTGGGACATTTTAAATCCTAAAATCATTTTCAAATAAAGTAATATTTCTTTACTTTCCAAGTGTGACCCTCCTCTCCTCTTATAAAAGGCCCCCACCTCTACCTCCTTACCCACACTTCCAAAGCCTTTGTCTCGGCAAACCCCTGCCCATTTTGTCTTTCGAAATCCCTATATTACTCATTAAATCCTACCTTTGGGCATAAGTCTTCCCAAGGAAGACTTTGAGCTCAAACCAAAGGGAGTTACCCGATTTTAAGGTAATGACTTCACTTGAGTCCTTTTGTTTTATTTTGCTTCTCCAACCCCCTAAACTCTTTTTATTCATTCCTTTTGTAACAACACCAGTATCTTTAATATACTAGGATGTTTTTATAAGTAGGATTAGAGCTACACTTACACACACCTACATCTAATGGTTAAAGAACATACTGTTTCCGTGGATGGTGAATTTCTGCCTCCCGAAACGATGATTGTTCAACATTCTTCTAACACCTTCAAAGGTGGCCATTAAGATGTAACTATATTTATATATGATATATAATATGTTTATTTTCTCCTTTAGCTTCTGTATTTTTCATTTTGGTCATACCTTTATGGTTTCCATTATGGGTAAACGTGATATCTTCATTTAAGGAAGTGCGGACTACCGCCCCCTCAAAGTGATTTGATTTCGTTAATGCCATATGTGGGACATATAAAGAATTTAATTAATGTTTATATATATGATATTATACTGGAATTATAATATACCTTTTTATCAATATGATTCCATTCCATAAAAATAAGAAATAGAAATGAAAGTAGCGTTCATGCGTACGTACGGCTTACCGTCTCCATGAACGGTGCATTTCATTTCTTACCCCTAAAAGTTATGTAATATTATAAATGCATGAATATACTGGATATATATGATATATATGGTATCTGCATCATGAATAAAATTCTGTATATGATGGATATTTTACTGCATGAACAACTTGTAAGTATAAAGAGTTCATTTTTTACTCAAGTACCAATGATTGTTAAAACGACCATTATTAACTTACATAATAACATAGTGTTAATGACATGGTAATAAGTGATATAAAAGGAGTAATGAACTTGAAAAAGGTTCTTAAGGAAGTATAAATTTACTCAAGTTTATTATTCAGGAGATTAAAGAATGATTGAGTCAAGTCGGACCCGAGGTAAGGGATCCTACTCCTCTCTTTCTTTTTAAGTGCACTCTTTTATGTCATTCCTTTTAAGCTCATATTTCTTATGAATGGGATGTTCTTTTATATTAATCCTACTGTAATTTTTATGTTCATATGATGAGAGACCCTATTTTCTCTCATCAATCAATTTTGTATGTTTTAAGTGGCGTCGTTAGGCTGCCGAGCTTTCGTAAGGGATTTTTCATCTCACTTTTAGTCCTGTGAGATTTATGCTACATTTGACACCATTTCGTTTGTGTGGTGTATGTAATTCCCATTATTATACTATTTGTGTAATACAATTTCATTTATGGGTATTTACATATTCATTGTATGACCCTTCTTCAATGGGGTGTACGTTTCGAAAGTTACCCAACTCGGTAAGGGAACCTCTCACCCTCCTCTTTTTAAAAGACTTATTTTGTTATGTCTTTTAATTCACATAATATTGTGTTGGGATATGTTTTTATATATCCTTATTGATGTAAATTTAATGACCAAGTGTTGAGATACCCTTTTTATCTCTCATCAACTCTTTTTATGAATTTTTAAGTGACGCCGTTAGGCTGTCGAATTTTTGCAAGGGAACTTATTAACCCAATTTTGATTATTTGGGATAAACTTGTACACCTTGAATATTTCGTTCTATAATTATGTGTGAATGTTATCTGATTGTTATACACTCAATAACCACTTATATTTCATGTATTCATTTGTCACACATAATTATGTAACTGATTTTTCATTAATCCAAGGATACCGTCTTTGTATGGGACTTCGTCTCAATCTCCTTTCATTGAGGCATATTTTGTTTTATACACAACTTTCTTTTATATAGTGTATAAACCCCTTTGAATTTTACGCTTATTAAAAAGGAATCTTTTTTGTACGAAGCGTTTTACTAAATGACAAAAGGGAATGTTTTTCTTGTCGTACGTATGCGGCAACAACGACTTATCCACCGTTGTGACCATTATTTGAGTTTTGGCTTCCTCTACAAGCCATGCCTTCTTTTTAAAAGAAAAATAAATACCATGTTTTAATTTTCTTTTATTTTGGTATTGAAAATGGTTTTCATAATGTTTTTATATCAATGTGTTTTATTGATATCTTGTGATTGAAAGGTGGAAATGTTTTGTTTCCTTTATGCATGTTTTATGTGATAAAATTATGTTATGGTTCTTGGGAATTGTTATGAATATAGGTGGTTCTATGATAAACTAAGGGCGAGTGAGCCCGATATATCTCTCCAATGCATTGGGTAACGTGAAGTAGTGAAACTTTATGGTTTCTCCGAAGTGATTTAGGGAATATACTATGGTGGGTATTCCCAACGTAACCAAGAGGGTTACTCCCTACGTAAGAATGTTATGAATGCCTCAAGTTACCTTTATGTCTTATGATTTCTATGATTTATTCATGATTTGATGAGGTATGTTAAAGTGCCTATGTTTTATGGGTAAAGTATGATATCATTCTAATGTATATATGAACTCAAGTTTCCTTTCCATATTTCTATAACCCTTACTGAGATTTTTATGCTCTTCCAAAGTTTTTTTTCAAATTTTTTTCACAGGTCAAGGGAAAGGTACATGATATGATTATAGTGTTAAGGAAGTGTCAAGAAAGAATCCATTCTTATTTTTAAATATATTTCCATTGATGGAAAAAAATGAATACTATCTTTTGTGTAACCACTTTGTGTAAATGTGGAATGTAATGCAAGTTTTATGATTTATTCTATAAAACTCTAAACCTAAAAAGATCCTCAATATGTAATCTTGTAATAACTCAAGATTTAGTAAGGTTTAAGGCTGGGGCCTTATAGTTGGTATCAGAGGTCGGTTTAGACAACTTTAGGGATTAGGAGTTTTTGTGAGACACATGATTAGTCCCTATATCTATTATTTCAGTTAAATCCTTGTTTTATAACTTTTTTTCAGTTCAAGTAAAGTCGGTTACAAATGGAAGGAGAAGGATCTCAAATGACATTCCTATCTCTTCCTGATGACATGCATGCAATAATTATTGCAAAGTCATCTTCGGATGATTATGAAACTTTTTCTAGAATACAACTCACTTGCAAGAAGTTTTTTGAGATATCAAACACCTCCACTGTAACTCATTATCATCTTGGATCATGGGTTGTTTTTAGACAAATACTATTTTCACAATATTCTCATATTTTCAAGAAAGGTAAATATTATCAAGGTATTTTCAAATATTTTACCTTATAAAAAGAATTTGAAGCATATTATGTTTTTAAAAATGGTGCTGAGGAAGGAGACCCTTGCGCAACCTATTTATATTTTATTTTAAAATATAGTCTCACATCACATACTTATGTTATTTTAAAAGGACCAATAATAGAAAGTTTCAACTCAATTTCGGTCTGACTATTTTATAGAAATCATGTTTTATCAGATGTTTTGAATTATATGTCATACATGATTATTTTCCAAAACTCTTTTTCTGTGAACACCCATATGACCCATGTTGTACGAGGTGTATTTGGATGGAGGAAGCAAATGATTTTGAAGGATCTATAAATCATTGTTGTAATGCATGTGACTTCTACCTACGTGAGCAAGATGAAGATGAAACCGAGTGGACGCAATGATCAAGGTATGATGTTATTCATTTTCGGAATCGTTTTATTTTATCATATGGTGGTGAAATAAGACTTCAAGAATTAAGCTGTTGAGATCGTAACAAATTTGGATGAAAATTAAAGGTATAAGGAAACCATTGAGGTTAAAACATGTTAGGGTTATTTTTGGAGTTTTGGAAAAAGGACAATACGCAGACTGTGTGACAACCCGTCGCATCGGACAAAGCTGCGGGAATCGAACCCACAACCAATGTGCGACTGTTATTTATCGCCTACCACTGGACTACGTGAAGTCCCCGGTTAGTATGACTTATTCTTTTTAGTTAGATGATTTTATTAATTAAGAGTAAGTTGATTTTGGGTTATCTATGGAAATTTATTATCCTATCATGGAGAATATGTGATTTGGTTAATTACTTTTCAATACGAGACATTAAGAGCAACTGATGTTGTTTGGAGATAAATGTTACGATTTAAATTGGAAGACTATGTTACTAAATACTTCAAATATTTGGGTTTCAATCTTATATTGGTTTACTTTGAAGAATTTTATGGACAAATTGTTTATCGAATGGTCCTCGTTGAACTTTGGGTTTTTTTGGACAATTTTTGGAGATTAAGAATAGATTTTCTTTTTATAAAGGGTTATACTTTTCAGTATTATCTGATCTTGTACTAACCTTTTTGGTTTTGGTTTTGGTTAGAGTCTAAAGACATGGGAATTATATAGTTTTATTTTTTGGATTAGGTGATTCTCTAGAAGTTGATTATAGTACTCTTAATGCGAACAAGAATTCCAAAAAACTCATCTTTTGGAGAAAATATGAGTTTGATTAAGGAATCTAATAAAATTTGAAAGTCAACATGATAAGTAATTATGTTTCCTTATGAATAAATTCCTCAATAAAAAGTTACATAAAACAAAAATGTTGTCTATTAACTTTTCATACTGGGGAATTGAATACCATTTAAACCATCACAAGTTTGTGATTTTCTTGTGGTTAACTTTATCCTAAACATGTTTTCTATCACTCTCCATCAGAACATGGCCCTTTGTTTTCTCCTCCATGTCCATTTTTTCTTACATGGAATCCTAGTATGGGTTAACTCGGGTGACCTTTGTGCATATCTTTCATTATTTTAAAGTGATTGTTTTACCGACTATTGTTCCGATGTGGGACTATCAAGGATGTTTCCAAACCCAATTTTAAAATTGTGAGGACGCAATTCCCAAAAGGGGGGAAGGATGTACCACCCCAGTTAAATAAAGAATATGAAATTTTCACATTTATCCATATTTTGGAATAAAATATTAATATTACTTTAAATGGGACGCTATGCTCGATGGTGTACCCAACACGCAACAATGAGTTTCTTGGGAATCTTACGTTGCACTCTAATAATAAAATAATATTATTTTAAATGGTAGTTAACGCCTAGTCGTTGTAATGGAGGGAATGAACAGAACTAACTACAAAATTATTATATATTTTTGTCAAATATTTTTACTCTTTACAATAAATGTTAGAGGATTAAAAATACGAATGAATCCAATTTTAAGCGTAAACATTCAAATATTCTTTAAAAGGTAGATTAACCGCCTTTCGATGGCGAACCTCTTTTAAATACAATTTATGACAATTTTATGTGTTATATTTGACAAAATAAAATTCTTATTTAGAATCGATACGTCAAAATTTACTTTGTGTAAATTTTTGGTATCGTTCCGATAAAGTTCAATTTTTATTGAATAGTGAAAAATGTTGTATTTTAATTCAAAACCACTTTTTAATCTAATTTATTTATATGATTAGATTATATTTTGTATTGGTTTTAAAGTTAAATTATAATATATTTTTACCATTTAATCCAATAGTGGTCGTTTGAATTAATTCCACTTTGAAATCAGACTTAAACTAGTGTCAATCTTTTGATACTTTTTGTTTCATAAAAACACGCTATTTGTTTTGACAGCGAAAATTAATTATTAAATTAATTAATGAAACTTATATGTTTTTAATTTTGTAAAATAGACATCATTTTTGAATTCGGAATATCAGATATATCTTAGGGTGAATTTTTGGTAATTTTCTGAAAAACATCAATTTTTGATGAATAGTGAAACCACTAAGTGGTACTTATAAAAACCGATTTTTCCGTTTAAATGAATTTTTTCCACCTTTGGGTTTTGAATTTCAAAAATCCAACATAAATGGTTGTAATTAAGAAGTAAAATGTGGTTCAATGGGATTAAAATAATTTTTTGGTGAATAGTAACTTATTAAGTTTTTAATCACGATTAGAGGTAATTAGTGTAGTTTAAGGTAAAAATAATGTTTTAATAATATGAGATGAGATTGACACAAGTCCTACCCTAATTGTATTTGTCATGGCCGACCAAGAAAACCCATGGGTCAACTTGGGGACCCCATGGAGCCACTTTGGTTGGGAAATGACATAAATAACCTTTTATTTAATGTTAAAGTAAAAATGACACAAACATGAAATGTTTTACTAAAACAATTTTTAAATGTGGTAATACAAGTCATATTTTTGACTATAAATATTCATTGGAAATATAAAACGATTTCCTACATCATAGTATTTTTTTTATAATTTTTAGACATTAAATAAATTAAATTATTTATGACATCATGATGATGCAGCGATGACCTCGTTAATTAACGATTTAAATAAAATGAAAATATAACATAAAATCTATGACTTAACATGTCCAAAACCTATTTGGTGGGTATATTTAGAACTCGTATCACCTTATACACGAATTATATAAATGTGGGACCTTTTAAATCCGAAACTCATTTTCAAATAAAGTAATATTTCTTTACTTTCCAAGAGTGCTCCTCCTCTCCTCTTATAAAAGTCACCCACCTCTACCTCCTTACCCACACTTCAAAAGCCTTTGGATCAGCCAACCCCTGCCCATTTTGTCTCTCCACATCCCTCTCTTACTCTTTGAATCCTAACTTTGGGCAGAAGTCATCCCAAGGAATCCTTTGAGCTCAAACCAAAGGGAGTTACCCGATTTTAAGGTAATGTCTTCACTTGAGTCCTTTTGTTTTTTTTTTCTTCTCCAACCCCCCAAACTCTTTTTATTCATTTATTTTGTAACAAAACCAGTATCTTACATATAATAGGATGTTTTTATAAGGATTATTCTAGCTACACTTACACACACCTACATCTAATGGTTAAAGAACATATTGTTTCCGTGGATGGCGAATTTCTGCCTCCCAAACGATGATTGTTCAACATTCTTCTAACACATTCAATGGTGGACATTAATATGTCACTATATTTATATACGATATATAATATGTTTATTTTCTCCTTAAGCTTCTGTATTTTTCATTTTGGTCATACCTTTATGGTTTCCATTATGGGTAAACGTGATATCTTCATTTAAGGAAGTGCGGACTACCGCCCCCTCAAAGTGATTTGATTTCGTTAATGCCATATGTGGACGTATAAAGGATTTAATTAATGTTAATATATATGATATTATACTAGATTTATAATATACCTTTATATCATTATTATTACATTCCATAAAAATACGAAATAGAAATGAAAGTAGCGTTCATGCGTACGTACGGCTTACCATCTCCATGAACGGTGTATTTCATTTCTTACCCCTAAACGTTATGTAATATTATAAATGCATGAATATACTGGATATATATGATATATATGATATCTACATCATGAATAAAATTCTGGATATAATGGATATTTTACCACATGAACAACTTGTAATTATAAAGAGTTTATTTTTGACTCAAGTACCAATGATCGTTAAAACGACCATTATTAACTTAAATAATAACATATTGTTCATGACATGGTTATAAGTGATATAAAAGGAAAAATTAACTTCAAAAATGTTCTTAAGGAAGTAGAAATTAACTCAAGTTTATTATTCAGGAGATTAAAGAACGATCGAGCCAAGTCGGACCCATGGTAAGGGATCATACTCTTCTCTTTCTTTTTAAGTACACTCTTTTATGTCATTCCTTTTAAGCTCATATTTCTTATGAATGGGATGTTATTTTATATTACTCCTACTGTAATTTTTATGTTAATATGATGAGAGACCCTATTATCTCTCATCAATCCATTTTGTATGTTTTAAGTGGCACTGTTAGGCTGCCGAGATTTCGTAAGGGATTTTAATCTCACTTTTAGTCCCGTGAGATTTATGCTACATCTTCCACCATTTACATTGAGTGTTGTATGTAATTCCCATTATTATACTCTTTGTGTAATAAAATTTCATTTATGGGTATTTACATATTCATTGTATGACCCTTCTTCAATGGGGTGTACGTTTCGAAAGTTACCCAAGTCGGTAAGGGAACCTTTCACACTCCTCTTTTTAAAAGACTTATCTTGTTATGTCTTTTAATTCACATACTATTGTGTTTGGATATGTTTTTATATATCATTATTTATGTAAATTTTATGACCAAGGTATAAGATACCCTTTTTATCTCTCATCAAATACTTTTATGAATTTTGTAGTGACGCCGTTAGGCTGTCGAATTTTTGCAAGGGAACTTCTTAACCCAATTTTGATTCTTTGGGATAAACATGTAAACCTTGAATATGTCGTTCTATGATTATGTGTGACTGTTCTCTGATTGTTATACACTTAATAACCACTTATATTTCATGTATTCATTTGTCACACATAATTATGTAACTGATTTATCCTTAATCCAACGATACCGTCTTTGTATGGGACTTCGTCTCAATCTCCTTTCATTGAGGCATATTTTGTTTTATACACAACTTTCTTTTATACGGTGCATAAACCCCTTTGACTTTTACGCTTATTGAAAAGTAATATTTTTTATACGAAGCGTTTTACTAAACGAAAAAAGGGAATGTTTTTCTTGTCGTACGTATGCGGCGACAACGACTTCTCTGCCGCCGTGACCATTATTAGAGTTTCGGCTTCCTCTACAAGCCATGCCTTATTTTTAAAAGAAAAATAAATACCATGTTTTACTTTTATTTTATTTTGGTATTGAAAATGGTTTTCATAATGTTTTTATATCATTGTGTTATATTGATATCTTGTGATTGAAAGGTGGAAATGTTATGTTTCCTTTATGCATGTTTTATGTGATAAAATTATGTTATGGTTCTTGGGAATTGTTATGAATACGGGTGGTTCCGTGATAAAATAAGGTCGGGTGAGCCCGATATGGCTCTCCAATGCATTGGGTAACGTGAAGGAGTGAAACATTAAGGTTTCTCCGAAAAGATTTAGGGAATATACTGTGGTGGGTATTCCAAACGTAACCAAGAGTGTTACTCCCTACGTAAGAATGTTATGAATGCCTCAAGTTACCTTTATGTCTTATGATTTCTATGATTTATTCATGATTTTATGAGGTATGTTAAAGTGCCTATGTTTTATTGGTAAAGTATGATTTCATTCTTATGTATATATGAACTCATGTTTTCTTTCCATATTTTTATAACCCTTACTGAGCTTTTTATGCTCATCCCAAGTTTTTTTTTAAATGTTTTTCACAGGTCAAGGGAAAGGTACATGATATGATGACAGTGTCAAGGAAGTGTCAAAAAAGAATCCATTCTTATTTTTCAATATATTTACATTGATGGAAAAAAATGAATACTATCTTTTATGTAACCACTTTGTGTAAATGTGGAATGCAATGCAAGTTTTATGATCTAATTCTCTAAAACTCTAAACCTGAAAAGATCCTCAATGTGTAATCTTGTAATAAATCAAGATTTAGTAAGTTTTAAGGCTGGGGCCTTATATCTTTAATACTGGACAACCTTAAAGTCACATCACTAATAATTTTATAATATTCATCAAATCAAAATATTATAGTTTGAATATAAATCATCTTTATTTTTGCATTGGATCCACATCACAAATTTTTTTTGGATATGGGGTATGACACAAGAAAAGGATGCTTCATGATTTCATTAAATTCATTAGGATGTTTTATGATTTCTTGATTCATGAAAACATCATACATCATTCCTGATGTTACATTACATAGCTAAATTTTCCATGTCATTTTGTTGTATAATAATGAACATTATTAGAATATATCCCCCAAATACATCTAACTAGTCTATATAAAATCATACCATTACTAATTTATTTTTCAAATGGGATGTGGTAATATTGACTAAGGATGTTGGAAAAAATAGAATTATAAACATTTAAAGTCTAATATTATCACTAGATTCATTGTACCATATGTGATACTGAATGAAAATGGCACCAAATTCTATAATTTTTAGTTTAAGAGGCTATTCCTTGAGTAAAAAATATAATCCATCCTTTTTTCACCATCATATATTATAAAATGGAAACTATAGGACTTAAATAAATTTATATTTAATATAATTTATAAAATGTTTTGAAAATACTAGAGGTCTTAAAGAAACATGATCATAAATGCTCTAGGGGCAAACCATAAACCCATGTAAACTTTCAAACAAGTGTTTCACGCTTGACATAGGGAATGAAAAAAAATTTCCAAGTGAATCACATTGGATGAACAGGGTTGTTCCACTGAGGGATCAATCTCAATTTTTTTACTATCATTATTAAATTCACCTAAACTTCTACTATGTGGTTGTTTTTATTTTCTCTATTAAAATATTGGAATTTAATAGATAAATGAAAATCTAAAATTTAATCTAGCATGAAATTAAATAATGTGATTAGAAAGGAATAACATGGGATTATTGGTTTTTTTGGGTTTCACCATTTACCGTGTTTATGTTTCAAATTAGTATCATTGTTTAATCATGATATTTGAATTTTAAAATATAATTATTCTATTTAGTGGTGTGAAATTTTTATTGATCTCTATAATCATAATTTCACATCCACTTGTAATGAAGGAGGATATAACTCCTCAATAAATAATGTGACACCTTCCAAAAACCAACTATATTATATGTTATATCATCTTCTAAACAGGTCAACTTAATTACATGAATATTTTATGATTAGTTGAAGTTAGGGAAATATTTCAAACAAATAAATGAAATTAGTTCTTGTTAAATTTTATAGTTGTAAATTTATAAACTTGCGCACTTTATTATAACTCACTAAAAATATAAATAAACATAATAATTTATGTGTAAAATGAAATTGAAACACAACTTACTCCCCTCAATACAAACCTCGAGTTAGACTCTCATTTTTCTAATGTAATTGTTCCTAGTGGAAATATGATATGGAATGGAATAATAAAATAATGAAAAAAAATTAAAATTAATAAAGATAATGATAAATAGATAAGAAAAATTTATACACAGGAAAAAAATTTAAAAATAATAAGAACAGTGTAATTAAAATAAAATAAACGATATTTGAAACTAAACAAATTATGAAATATATGAATTAATATAGAAGAATATTATAGGTAGAATAATATAAGAAAAATGTGAAGAATAAGAAGAGAGTCAAGATTTGTGAATCACAGTTCTTAAAATGAAATAAATATTTTTATACAAAATGAAAAAGATAAATAAAACATAAGAAAAAAAAAAGAATGAATAAACTAATAAAGGAGAATACATCAGTGTCTCCTGGGAAGTATCACACTACGGTGGTGTGAAACTCCCCCTTGATAGTGGATGATGGTATATTTTTATAGGCAATATTTTAAAATCATATAAATCTTGTTATCATTAAAATCACACCAATAATCTCAACATTTGTATTTTATAATGATATCTATTGAGACCTATGGTGTCTAGAGTTACGCCCGATTGATCTGGTTTTTCCAATATTAGGTGTGGATAAATGGTAGCAGTATAGGAGTGATTATCCTCAGTTTTTTCAAGGTGAGAAAGGGTGAAGGGACACATAACCAAAAGGTTGATATGGATGTGTCTTATATAGGCTGTAATGAACCTGTGTAGGAAGTGGAATCTTGTCAAACCCTATAGTCTTTGTAGTGGCTAGATAGAGTATTGAGATTCTATATATAGATTTTGGAATGGTCTTAAAAGGTGATTCTAGGGGTTGGAATGATTTGGAAATAATGATCTAATCAACCCCAATATTGATAAGTTGTTTCAGTAGTGCTTCCTGGCATGTTGCAACGTCAATCGATGCATTCAGGTGGTGGAACTTCCCTAACGAGGGGTTTCACAGGTAGTGGGACATTTCAATACACTAGGAATTTTTTATGTCTCCTGGAATATAAGAATTTTTATAAAAATACCATTATTGTAATTATTTTGTATACCACATCAAAATTAATGTGGTGTTCCTGAACATTCATAATGCATATTGTGGGATCTCGGATCAACAATGTATTTTAGGACCCAGAAGACTACAACTTCCATTATGGACCACATCATCCCAACGATCTTCTCCTCCCTCATTCCCTACTAATGGGAGACATATTCTCTGGGTTGGCCTAACTGTTTTTATTTTCTAGTGCCCTATATATTTAATTCCTCCCTTTAGATAAGGATTCATAATTGGATGGTATATTTTTTTAAAACCCCAAATAATTAAAATCACATTGTACAATTTTAAAAATTTGAAACCATATTAATTTATATTTCATAACACTTTAGATCCATCATCCAACATGTCATAAACTAAATTTTGAATAATCAAGATAAAAAAATTCAACTTTAAATAGTGTTATTCATTTTAAACAATTTCAGTTTCATTTTAAAATTTTAATATTTTTTACCGAATTAATTTATATTCTTGAGAATTTTGATTTTAAATCCGTTTAAAATCATTTAAACATCTTTAATGATATTCATGAAATAGGAGTCTCTTAGAAAGATACCACATATTCACCAGTTTATGGAATAGATACTATGCTACATTTTTAAATTACAATTCACTCACTCTGAATACATATTTTTTGGCAATTAATATAGGATATAGATTCCAAAAATATGACTAGATGAGTTAGAATGACTAAAATATATAATGTTCCACATGTTGCACAACTGTAAATTCTTCAGAATTGGAAGTTGTGAACCATAAACTTGAATATTCACATACAAATGTTCCTCTAAGTATATTTGGTATTAGTTCTCTTAACTCTGATGATAGTTGGGAAAACGCCCCAAAATGGGAACCCATGTGGGAAGGGTCTCACATCATAAATAAGGTCTATTATTACGAAGCATACTCATTATCTTGATAAATGGGGATTGCAATATTATTCACACCAACATGAGGCTGATTATGAATTACTTTACTTAGTATCCAAGAGGACATCTAAGTCATTAAATAAATAGGTTAAACAATAGAGTAACATCCTTTAAACTACACATCATTCTACAGGACATGTGGTCACATCGTGGAACCTACCTTATCATCTTACACATCATCTATATTTTTGTAAATGGTTTCCAATGTATGTTTTTACCTACTCATGTTATGTTGTCTCCGTCAAACATACATGTGGTCAATGTTGACCCACTTGATTATATCATCAACACCTCTATCATGTGAATTTTTCATCATTTCTTATCAATAATTATTCTTCATAAATTATTCAATATACATGTGTTGGATCTTTTCATAAAAAAATGAAATATCCCCATTCATATTTTAGAGAAAAAACTATATAATGGATAATATATAAAAATTACAAGCATCTTGATTCCATTTACCATATTATATGTTGGGATTCATAGATCTCAAATCCTAGGTCAATATGAAATATGTAAAAATAATCCCCTTCATGTGTTTGATCCAAAACTATATAAGTAATTTTTATAATTTACATCTATCTATGGATTGATTCCAATAACAACTAGTTATTTAGTGTCACTCAGAACTTTAATCCTTGGGCCATACATGATGCAATGATATAGTACCCCGTTCCTTATGTAAGGTTTAGAACTGTGCATATAATGATCTTATCATAACTATATGTGTCCTTATTGTAACTATTATGAGGTTCATAGTGAAAACTATATTTAAAATTCTTATATTCAGACATGAATTATACCCATCTTTAAAACAATATTTTGTTTTATTTCTTTGGAATGTAACGCCACAAAATTTTATGAAATATAATTTTTCAAAATAATTTAATTTCATTGATGGATTTGTTTTCACGCAACACTGAGTTTTAACAAACCCATATATACTATTATTATTATTATCCTACCTATTATAAATGGGGATATTACTTGTAAAAAAATTATTTATTAATCATAATGTATTTTAATAATCAATGAATATTGATAAATATGTTCAAAAATTTTAGAAATGTATGTATGTATTTCAAAACTATTATTTTCCCAAAAAATATTTTAAATTAATATTATAAAAATTAATATAAGTATATTTCACCGCATTGATAAAATATATTTGAAAAAATAAAGGTGATTTTTAAAATCTACATTTGAAATGTATCTGGTATTGAATATTTGATAATTTTCTGAAAATATAAATATTTGAGTTATTAATGAAAGATAATTGTTTATATTACGTATTATCTTTTCATTTATAGAGTATAAAATATATATATACATTAAAATGGTTCTTAAATAATAATTATTACAATTATATAATTATTATACCAATTTAGGTAATTGAATGAAATTTAATATTTAATTTTTATATTAAAAATTTCACTATATATTAAACATTTTCCCCTTGAAAACCCAGTTTTTCATCATAGATATATATTTAATTTTAAAACATAATTGGTATCTTATGTGAATTTAATTTGTAAAAATGGATTCAATATTTGGAAATATTTTATTTTAGATGATAATATAAGATAAAGAAAATTTTTTACCATAATAAATAATAATAACAATAAAAATTATTTTCCACGATTGAGGCAGAAATGGGTTTAGTAGTGGTTAAACTAATAATATAAGCTTAAAAATGAAAAAATTGTATTAAAACACATTTTATAGCCATATATATATATATCTTATATTGAATAATTATCCATAATAAATAATTTTTTAATCTTTTATCTGGTGAAACACAAAGGTTCCCATTTTCATTTTAATAATTTACAAGTGTGTGGGTCACCTATCTTATAAAAGGATTACACTTATAAAATAACCTTAAACATCCAAAGACCATTATCTAAATAGTACCAAACAAAATATCTACATCATATCCCTAAAAAAATCTTGTATTTCTTGGTATGATCATAAATCCAATTTAGGAATGATTTTTTTAATCCTAATGTGGTTTTCCAAAAATGATGTAATGTTCTTAACAATTCGTTTTCATTTTACATATTCATATATATCCATAAAAAACTTTTTAGTTATGATGAAAAAATTTAAAATTAATCTCCCATATACTATAATATTTATTAAATTTTATAATCCATATCCATATCATCTACAATTAAATGAGATAATAAATCACTATTCTTGTTTAAGGCGGGTTATAACCACGTGAATTTATTTTAATCATTTCCCATAACCACCTATCAAGGATATATATTAAGATATAATATATATTTATATTTTATAATAAATGTATTATTATACTTATTTAATTCTTATATAACATATACATAATTACTTTCCATTCTGTGGGAATTCGATAATGCCGCTCGTGTGTACGACAGACTACATCCTCCTAAAGAGATGTAATTAATTCATGATTTACATGGATGATAATAAAGAGTCTTGTAATGAAAATTTTTAATATATATGAAATAAAAATCACTCTATAAAGGTAATATTTTATTTACCTTTATTTCCTTCAATCGATTGTGAAATGGAAATATCTTTCTTGCATACGTATGACCTAACATCTCCATGGATGGTGTATTTCATTCTCTATATGTAACTTTTATGGATTAATATAAATTAATGTATAATTTATATATATTATATTTATATCATTTTTAACAATTTTTTGATGGAGAAACCACTATCAACTTATGGGAATCAAAAATTCAAAAATTAAAACATACATGAAAAACAATGTAGTTATTACCCCTAATTTAAATTTAACATATAATTTTCTAAATATGTGTAATATAAGGTCATATGTAAATAATATATGGAATTATATATATAAATGAGGGTTGATAATATATTTATCATAATTTTTATTTATTATACAATACTTTTGAATGTTTATGGGGGAATTTGAGTCATAAGGTAAGGGATTTGTTTCTCAATTTGTCTTCTGTAGGGGAAATATTATGTTATGCACCTTTCTTATTTTATAAAGAGTATATACCACCCATTTTAAATTTTATATAATTAATATAATTAATATAATTATATTTAATGTTTAGTTTAATGACATTATTCAATGTGTTTTGTGATTCAATGTTACCAATGTGGTAAGGTTTAATGGTAAATTCTCATCGTTTATACTGATAATTTATTATTATATTATTGGGGAAAATATTATATATATATATATATATAAAACTAAGTATTTTTATTATCTATAATTTATTTCATGAGAATAGAAGTTTTTCTATCATTTTACTCTTTTTATGTACTCATGATTTAAAGATAAAAATTTTAAGATAAAATTCATATTAATTTCTCTATTCAGTCGAAAACAATTTTTCTACAAAATTGTGTCATATAAAAATATTTTAAAAAATGTGTTTAGAATTATCCTGATAATTTATTAATAAATATTTTTACCAATTATTAAAGTTTTACCAAAATAATTCGGAATATTCATTTCATTTTCAAAACAAGGTCCGTTTGGATTTTACCAAAAATATAGACGAATTTTTTTTTACATGGATGGAATGTACTGAATTTACTGTAATTATGACCAAAAAATGTTAATTAATCCCTTATAAATTTTCAATTATATTTTCAAATTAATTTATATCTAAATTTTTTTATAAATTTTTAGTTTTAAAAATTGATTTTCAAGGATTATTTATTTTCTTCATGTAATGTTCCATGTGATCATTAATAATCATTTTCAATCTAAGCTGGAATTGTTTTAAATTACATATGATATATTATTTATTTGATATGAGGATTAAATTATTTTTATTTATATGGATTTTATATGTATATAATGATAAGAATTTTAAAAAAACTCATTTCACTTCCAATGGATATATTATGATTGAATGCTTCTGAAACCCCCTTCTTTTTTAATTATTTATGCTTTGATGAAATGATGAAATGGTTATGAATCATGTTTCTTTTACTAAGGATATTTATTATTTAAATGGATATTAAACTAATTCCATTTCAGGGATTTTGATATATTTAATGTTTTAGGATCTTATGGATTGTATAAGTTTGATTTTCATTATAATACAGGTGGGCCCTATTTCTTCAACTAATGTATTTTTTATGTATTGATATTTCATGATATAAACAATATGGGAATTGGAATTGAACATGTTTTAGTAGTGGACTCTATAATCTATGATAGTATTGGGAGTGAACCTTCACTACTATGATGGTTTGGAGAGTAATCCCGTTCTTCAATTATAGTCTTTGATTTGGGCATTGAAGAACAATTTAAATATCTTATTATGATTATGTTTAGGAAAATTATATATTCCATAGGTTGTTATCTCAGGGTTTGTGACATTGGATTCCACTATTATTTAGGTATTTTTAACAAACAATATTTATGTTGTGAATCATGTTTATGATCTATGCTATGCATAGTATGATTTGAAAATGTTATTATGATGTACTTATATGCATATATTCATGATATATTGATATCTCCCTTGTTTACCCTTAATGAGATTATAATATCACCTTTTATTATATTTAAACTTTATAGGTTATGAAGAAAGGAATTTTATATGATATATATAATAAAGGGTGATATTTAGAAACAACGCAGTGTGTTATGACATAGCTCACTTATGGACCAGTTGTTTATGTGTCAATATATCAGAAGGAAGTATATATAAAGGAATATGTAAGGTATATTTATGTTATATAATGAATATTCATCAATTATGAGGCAATATTTATGTATAAGAAGTTTGGGACATTACATTTGGTATTAGATAAGGTGCAGATATCATTTTAAATCTAAGATGAGAGAACTATAGTGAGATCTATAAGGATAGTTCTAAGGATATGTGTAAGGATGAGTCAAAGTATAGAAAATTTTCATGGGATTTTGTTAAATGATAATGTCAGTGGTTTACATAAAATGACATCCCTATACAGATACTAGAAGTGGATCTGGTTTTGTAATAGAGATACATCGGGGAAATAACCACAAACTTAGATCATTGAGGGGGAATCAATCATCACTTAGTGCTAGAAAACGGTCTATGTTTGACACATATATTGACAGTCAAGGGGGATATTCAATGACAATTATAAAACACTTTATGAACAATCATAAACGATTTCAATAATCACCTTGAATTACCAAATTTAATCTTAAGGTTTCATTGATTAAAAACAAGGGGTCATGATATAGGAATCCTATAAGTAATTTCTCCAGATTGTGTGGTTCCCAAGTATGAAAATTCTTTCTTAAACTATAATATGTGGCTTTAATAATTCTCTAGACCCAGAAAGAACCATAATAATGCAGATTTTGACAGAAAATGAAATTATTTTTTCTTTATAATCCAACCATTATGAGAGAAGGAATAAAAAATATCATTTCTATTCAAACACAAATTTCTCAATACTTGAATCTTGCATAACATTCATGAAATAAATGGATGGAAAAACATTTTGTTTTTTCCTCTATGAGGAAATATACAACTTCATTTAGTAGGTCAAGTAATCAACAATATTTTTAATAATGAATCAGTATCACTAAGGAATATATTTTCTATTCTCCACTATTCGGAATATGAAAAATTCATTTTGGTTATCCATAGATTGGAATGAAATGTATATCAATGGATTAATATTATCATGAATATAAGGGAACATGATGAAATTTACTCTATGGAGTGGAATGTGTTTAATAGTTTATTTTTCAATAATTAAATACCTCTTATTCATTAAAATAATAGAAATTGGATTTCTTTTGCTGAAGTATAGTGGAAATGAATCTATTAATATTTATTAGGAAACTTTTACAAGAATTTTGATTTATTATTATGCCATTATCATCCAACATGAATATAATATTGATCGGTTGTTCAGTGCATTTAAACCATTTATATGACATTAGTTATACATGGAAGAATTTAATATCTATGAAAAAATAATATAATTTTATCTGAAGATATAAATAGAGATTAGTGTTACCGATAAATATTATGTTTTTATATGAATAGAAACATGTAATTGAAATTAAAATCTAAAACACAATGAGATAATAAGATGCTCTTTTTTTAAAGCTCAATAGGTGGAAGGAAACATGGATTGAATTTTATTAATGGAAATGGTAACTGTTATATATGGGGAAATAAAGGTCATCAAGAAATATATTGGTAAAGCGGTGGGAAGAATATAGAAAATGATGAAAATAGGGATAAATCTCAACAAAATGAACCACCCACAGTCTAGTAAATAAAATGAACGGAGTATGGTCATTATGTTAACCAGTTTCCAAACCCAATGATTAATGACAATGATTGAATTAAAGAACCACTTCCATTGACATATGAAGGTAAATATCATAATATCAATATTTATTATGAGGTGTGAGATAACTTCGTGGTGAATGGTACACATACCATCCACTATATAATTGATAATGTCTTATTTGACACTAGATCTATTCATTCATTAACATCTAATAAATTTTATGGGGGTATTATGTTTTCTCCCAAACAATTAGATATATAATTAGTTGTCAAAACTCTTTATGGTATGATGATCACATAAATGGTATATCATCATTATCCAGTTGATATTTGTTAGAATTTGATACCTTCAAATCATTTCATTCATCCTCCAATTGAATATGATGTTATTATAGGAATGGATTATCTTTCTCTACCTAAATACCCCATTAATTTCTGAGGAAGAGATTTCACATTTGATATTCCAAAACAAACTATGATCATCTATCAGTGTGATGATAAATATTAGATTTCAATGGAAAACACATACATTATATGGTTTTTTATAACTATCAATGTGTGGAAACTGTCTAAAATGGTTGGGGAAAGACTTTGCATCAATGATATTCCTATTTTGTGGGTTTTTTTATGTATTTAATGAATAGTATCCTAGACTTATCCCAAAAAATGAAGTTGAGTTAACAATAAAAACCATACATGGAATGATACCAATTTCAAATACACACCATTTAATGTATCTGATTTATTTTCATAAATTGAAAACAGAAACTCCATGAGAACATTAATTAGGGATTAATTCAGACAAGTATGTCACTATGGGGTGAATGTATAATTTTTCATAAAAATAAATATATGTTTATGTGACTTGGAATTCATTATCATGAGATAAACATGATCATAATCAAGAATATGTATCATCTTCCCCATATTAATGACTTAATTTTATGAACAGTGAAGTGATCAATAATTTTCCAAGATTGACCTTCATTCTTGATATCATCAATTGAGGTTCATGAAGGGGGATATAAAAAAGATAGAATTTCATACATGGTATGGACACAATGAATATATCGTGATTCCACTTGGCATGACAAATTACCATGTTATCTTCATAGATGTAATGGATGAATTCTTTGGAGATTATATTCCTCAGATTCTGGTTTTCCTTATAGACAATATTATTATACATGAAAATACAATGGGAGAGCATTAATATTACTTAAAAATTTCCCTAATGACCATGTGGTATGATAAAAAATATGAATTATTTACAAAGGGTGAGTTTTGGAATCCTACGGATTATGTTTTGGGTTAGAGAATCTCAGGAGATGGTATATCGGTTGATCCATCAATAATGGAAGCTATTTGATATTGTGATTGCTATAAATGGTGAATGGGATCCTAATTATTCATGTTGTTTTGTGATGAATTTCTCACAACTATCAAATACACTCCCCAAGATAACACAGAAGGGATACATGTTCCCTTAGAGAGTTGAATTCGTGGAAAATTTCATGAAAATCAAGATAATATTAGTCTTTGAACCAGTGCTTACATTACCCAATAGTGGATGCTGATTTTTAATCTATAGTGATGCATCAAATAAAGGACTTGGAAGAGATCATCTGTATAATGACATGGTTATATCTTATTCCTAGTTCTAGTTGAATGTTCATGGGAAAAATTAAACAATTCATGTTTGGAGTTAGATAATTTTATTTTTACAATAATCATATGAAGGAAGAATCTTTTGAAGAAAAGTTTGATATATATACAGGACCCAATATCATGAAGAATATATTCACAAATATGGATCAAAATATTCTCTAGTGAGGATGGAAATATTTGATAAAATATTATGTCTACTCAATTCATTACCACCATATAAAACAAAAAAAAAGGTAGTTGATGCTTTATTTTTATGGATTACGCTGGCTTATCCATGAAGGGGATCACAAAATTCGAATATCTCATGATTTTAAAATGATGTGTCTATATATCCAAAATGAAATGGGGAAAAAATATGATTATAAATTGTATTTTCAACCATCCTACCATGTGATGATTAATGAAGTGATTTAGGATGATTTAGTGATGTAAAGGAAGGTTATAAATGTTCATATTTTAACCTTTTCTATTATAGAAGGACATAGTTTGGAACAGTGTATGTGTTCTATGGAAACGAAATTTTAATAAGGATTTATTATAGAAATAATATAGGTCATCATCACTTATTCATCCAAGATGTATGAATATGTATGAAGATTTGAATAAGTACTTTGGTTGGAATTTCATGAAGATATATATCATATAGTGTGTATATTGTTTCTTGGTATATTTGTATGTTATGGTTGAGAGACCAAATTATAAGGGGATGTTACATCCATTACCCATACTATAATGGAAGTGGGAAAAACCTCCATTGATTTAGTCATTAGACTCCCCAAAACATTTAAAGAGAATAATTTTATATGGGTTATAGTTTATCACTATACAGATTCCTCACACATTGTAACTATTAAAGAAGACTTATCTATTGATAATCTTGCCAGGATTTATTTTAAGAAAGTGGTAAGGTTGTATGGTGTACCATATTTAATTGTATCGGATAATGATACAATGTTTACAACAAATTTATGGTGAAGTCTTTGTCATGATCTTCATGCATAGTTGAGTTTTTGAACTGTATATAATACCCATATAGATGGTTAGTATGAGAGAACATTTTAAACCCTAGAAGATGTGTTGACATCTTTTTATCTATATTTTAAAGGAGGTTAGGATCATCACCATCCTCCAGTTGAGTTTTAAAACGTAGATATATTTAACACAAGAATTTAAAAGGATCATTATTAATCCCACTATGGAATGAAATTTATAACTCTAATATAATAAGATGAATTAAGATAAATAAAGTGATAGAGAACTGATATAGATAAATAAATGATATAATTAGTTAGATACCTTCAGTAGCACATGAAGGTGGATAAAATTCAGATGAAAAGTTATACTGAAAATTGGTTGTCTGATTTTGATTTTGAATTTAGTAAATATGTGTTTCTAATAATTTATCCAAGGAATAATATAATTAGATTTTCATTAAATGGAAAACTAATGCGTAGTTATATTTATCTATTTGAAATTATTCATCATATCTGGATGGTAGCCTATTGGTTGACGATTCCACCAAACCACACATGTTCATTGTGTGTTCTATTTATCTCTCTTAAGGAAGTACATACTTGATATTTTACATGTACTAAACTCATTGGTCTTAACACTGGATTGAATGCAGTAATTTATAAAAAACAAGATCACTCAAATAGATGTTTTTTTGTGGAGAACCCCTAGTTTGGAGAAGCTATATAGGAACTAGATGATTTTTTAGGCATAAATATCATCATCAGTTTATATCAATGAGAAATTTACATTTAATAATTAATTTTAATTTGTGTAGAATGAAAAATCTAATATTTTATTATTATTTCTGAATAAGACTAATTTATTTGATAGATTGTCTTACACCAAACACTGTGTTTTAAAAGCCACTATATATTATTAATATTAATATTCAAACATGACCATTATAAACTAGATATTAAAAATAATGATATAAATATTAGTAAAAACATTTAAAATATTAATTATAATGGTTTTATATAATGAAAATATATTTTCAATAATATGTATAATTTTTATAAAATTAATTATATATTTCGAAAATATTCATTTTAGAAGAATTTTTTATTGCTGTTTTAAAAAAAATTATTTTTAAAAATTATTTTAAAAATTATTTGAATGAATAAAATTCTTTTTTGAAAACAGAATGTTAAAATTATAATCTAATTTTATTTTGATAATTTTCTAAAAAGATAAAATTTTCATTGAATATTTAAAAATACTTGTTTTTATTTAGAATTATCATTCAATTTATAACATTCAAAAATTGTAAAGTATTTGTTTTATGGATTTAAAAGTAAAATATTTTCAATTATATAATTATTAAAATAATTTATATCATTTTAATAAAGTTCATATTGAATTTTTTAATTTAAAAGTTCTATACCTATGGGACCTTTTCCATTGGAAAATATTTTTTCTTGTCACATCTGTGGATTTAATTTTAAATTTTATTCTAGAACATTTACAAGTTTAATTTAGAAAAATGGATTAAATATTTTGGTTAATAATATTTTTTATTAAATACTAATAAAAAATTATTTTATATAATAATTAATAGTAAATATTTCCAAAACTATTTTCCATGATTAAGATAAAAATTAATTTACATGGGTGTTGAACTAAAAATAAAATAATTCAAAATTTCCTAAAACATGTCCAACACCTATTTTCTATAAAGAATATGTCATTATTATATAAAATTTTCAATAATGATCCATTTTGTACCCTGTTATCATGTGATTAATTTTGGAATAGATTTTTCATTTCAAAATTCTCTAGTGCGCCGCTCACCTCACATTATAAAGACACCCATTATCCTCTCTTATTGACACTTACAAATAAATTTGGATCAACCATAAAATTGTAAAAATATATTCCTTAAATACCTCCCCATATTTTAGAGTCATTTTTGAGATAATAAATCCAATGTGGATGGATTATGGCTATACATTAATAGGTTGTCCAAAGAAGATGTGATATTTTTAACTACGCATTTTTTTCATTATTATACTTATATGTAATTAAAATAATAATAAATTATAATGATATAATAAAAAAATTATGTAACCCATACATTGATTTTATTATTTAAATTTCATAAAATATATTAAACTCATCTTTAATGTAATGAGAATCAAAATCATAATTCGGCAATGGGGAATACTACGACCTCAGAGAAATTTGTTATTGATTTTTCATCACCAAATCTCACAATTGGATATAATAATATATTATATTTTTATATAGGATTATTATTATATTATTATACTTATTTAATTATTATATCACATATACCTTCTTACATTCCATTCTATGGGAACACGATAACGTCGCTCATGAGTTTGGATAACTACCGCCTCGTGAAGTGATCTAATTCTTTCATGATTTGAATGGAAGGTAATTAATATGTGTTTAAGGAATATATGTGTAATATATGAAAAGAATAAATATGTTTAATTTAAATTAATTTTATATTTTTCTTTCTTTTAATCCATTGAAAAAATGTAAATAGCATTCATCTTTATGTACATCATATAGTCTCCAGGAACAAGACCTTTCATTTTGCAACACTTATACTTATGGATTTCTATAAATAAACATATAACTGGTATATGTTATATTTATATAACTTTTTATATTATGCATATTATTTAACCATGATAAAATTAATTTTCCGAAAAACAAAAAATCATAACATACACAAAAACATAGAATTAGTTGCATGATATGTGACATTAACTTAAAATTGTTGAATTTTATATAATAGACGTTAATATAAAACTATTATATCGATTGATATATATAATTATATTTCTATAATAGAATTATAATAAACTTAAATTCACTATAATTTATTTTTAAATGTGTATGAATATATCTGTGATAGAATGTAAGGGATTTTTTCTCAATTTGTCTTCTTTAGGATATATGTTATGCTATGCACCTATATTATTTTATGAGGTTTATATACATAAAAATTGATATTTTATGGCATCAATATCCTTATTTTTATTATATCTAAATATTATTTTAAATTTTTTATTTAATGGGAATTCCAATTCATGTTTCCAAGGTGGGATGGTTTTTATGATAAAATATCATTATTAATCGAGATTGCTTATAATTATGTCTCTGATAATGAAATTTTATGAAATATATCTCAAAAAACTAATTTATTTTATTCACCTATGGTTATTTCATGAGAATAAAAGTATTACCCTAATTTTTCATCTATTTATGCACTTATGATTTAAAAATAATGTTTCTATTTAAAAATAGACTTTATTACCCCTTTCATTCCAAAATATGTTTTTCATCGAGTACATTGTGTTATAAAAATATGTTTATTTTTTTAAAATTATCCAAATTATTAATTAGTGAAATTTTTAAACATGATAGATTTTTTTTAAAAAAATATAAAGGATTCTTTATTATATTTTCACGACATGTTCCATGCGGATTTTACCAAAAATCATAATAGAATATTTTTAAAACATTTCCGACATGTAGAAAATTTCATCTCTTCATGACCAATATTTTTTATATTATTTATTAATTTTTCAATTTTAGTTTCATAGATAAGTGTTATCAATATATTTAACAATTATTTTGTTTTAAAAATTTATTTTCATATTAAATTTACCTTCATCAATAAGTTCCAAGTGATCTTTCAAAATCATTTTCTATCAAATATGAAATTATTTGATGTTAAATATAAATTAATGAGGATATTATCCTAGGATACCATTATTATTATTTCCCTATGTTGTTTATTTTTATGATGATTTTTTTTATAAAATTTGTTTCACATACACAGGTTATACTATTAACACATACTTATGATACATGTTTCTTTTTTCATATGTTATGATTTTATAAAATGATTAATTGATTATTAACCCTAATAATTTTTCATAGGTTATGTTATGATGAAATTTTATGAAACTGAATTAATTTATGGGTTATTATAGGTTGTATTTTTTTGATCTTTTGTAAGACATATATATGATTTTCATTATTTGATTGGATATAAATATGTCCATTTCCAATGCCTTGGATAAATATTGATAAATCGTAGGATAAATAATACTAGAATTATGATGGAACATAATTCATTAAAGTAATATTTCAACTAAGATATTATTATGATTGTACATTGACTACAATGATGGTTTTTCGAGTGGAATCATTCAACTATTATAGTCCTGGATATAAGCCTTGACCACTTATGAAATTTTTTTATGATTATGTGTATACAAAAACTACTCCTTATGCCTATTTTATATTATCATGGTTCATGTCATTTGAAATTATTGTGATTAATGTTTAAAATCTACCAATATTAATGTCATGAATTAGTTTTATGATCAATGATATGCAGATTATGGTTTTCAAATGTTATTCTAATGTTCTTGTAACATTATTCCAATGATATGTTGATATATCCATTGTTTACTATTACAAGGATTTTTAGATCATTTTTTTTATTTCCATTCCACATGTTATGATTAAATTTATTTTTTATTATATTTCTGTGAAGGGTACAAGTTATTTGGACCATAGTGGGTGGTGATGTAGCTCACTTTTGGATATGTTCATTATATCTCCATGTTTGTAATGTCAGTCATACCAACAAATGTTGGAATAAAAATATTATGTGTAAGAATGTATTACACTATAAAAAACAAATTCCTCCACACATAATCCCTTCTAAAAACCTCATATTACATAAGGGTGAAGTTAGATATCCTGATAGATTCATTGGGTGTCTCAGATAACATCGTTCGAATTATAATTTACTCTGACATTAACATCACCCATAAGAGATTTTTGTCAAGCCTATCATATTAAAGCTCATCCTGTGTATGGTCAATATGGAAGCCCAATGAGGCTATGTAACTCCCATGTTTAGAAAATAGTGCTTCGGATGGAACCACTCTACCGTATGATTCCATCAACTCTTATGTCGGTAACAATTTTCCTTCATTAGAATCTTTCTTATAAACACTAATGATAATGTTAAAATAAATAGTAAGAGTATTTTTTCTAATAATAATATTTACTAATTTTCACAATTTACCAATGGTCATATAATTGTTGAAACCCGATTATCACATTTCAATGTATATTAAATTCATCATAAAACCAATATATTTATGTTGAGTAAAAAAATATATAACACACATTTTCAAGAATCGTATATTATTCAAATAGTTTGGGTCATTACATTTTTTCAAATTAAGAATATTTTCACCAAAAATTTCAATTCCTTCACTATATTGATAAAATGTGTGGATAGTTTTTCCTCATTGTATCCTCTCATTCCCACATGGATTCTTCATATTGGTGGTTCTTACAAAAAACATCATCATTTTTGTTTAGTATTGTTGCACAGAACCTTATCTATATGGTCCCTATCTCCAATATACTCTCCACATAATATAGTCCATTTTATAATTGTACCACCTTATTATTTACTACGTTTATAGATTTTACGTAATTACTTCAAAGATATATATGGAATACATAATGAACATGAGATAGAATTAGATTAATTACAAGAAAATATGACACTTCTCTTATATGATCAAGGATTTCACAGGGACCTATGTACCTGTGTCCAACCTTCACACTCATCCCAATCCTCAAGAACCTCTTCAAAGGTAAAATTTGGAGGAATATTTTTTTATCTACATCAAACATTATGTCCCTTCAATGGTGGCCAACACAGCCCTTCCTTCGAATCAGTGTATCCATTATAAATTTTTTAATGCATGAAACTTTTCTATAATCTCTTGCACAATATCATGTCCAGAATTTTTTATCTCCCTAACTTCATCCGAACATATAGTAGTTCTACATCGCTTTCTATATAGAACTTTATATGGAGATAATTGAATACTCTAATAGAAGCAATTTTTTCTGATATCTCAAATAATTGGATATGGAGATCTCATACACCATTAAATGAAATTGAGTATGTTTTTAGTATGTCCTTGAGTATCACAATAGTTCATTTAGATTGGCCATCAATTTGAGGGTGACAGGTCATACTGAAATTAAATAAAGTGTTCAAATCACATTGAATAATGTGGCATAATTTTGATGTGAACCATAGATCATGATAAAAAATTATAGAAAGGGGAATGCCATGCAGCATTACCAATTCCATTACGTATATCTTGTAGAAAAAATCAAGAGTTTAATATTAATGAATAGAGACTAAATGGGAAGTCGTGGGGAAAAATTCCACTATAACCATGTCATATTATTTGCATTGTATGTTTCTAGGAGACCAGTTAAAAAACCATATTGTTATTGTCCCACTTCCAGGTTGGTTTGGGTAGTGGATGTAATAACCCTTTAATGGACTTATCTATATTCACTTGTTGACAGAACAATATCCTTGTAGTTTAGTCATCAATTTTCCATTTCATGATATCCCACAAATAATTATAATAACATCCCCTATACATTTTAGTGCTCATAGGATGTATAGATAATGTAAATCTTTGAGCTTAATTAATCTGGACCTTTTTTATTTTTTGAATAGACCAAACAAATATCCTTCTATGAAATTTTATTATACCTTCTTGATCATTATTAAACTCAAGAAAATGTTTATAATTTTTAGCCTCTGGTTTCTTCGGGAACAAAGGGTTTTCATTTTGATATTTCATGACCTTCTCCAGCAATAATGTTTGAGAAATAATTTGGGATGGGGTTGATGATTTGCATTGTCTTATGATTTCCATGTCTATTTTGGATACATCATTAATCAAAGGTTCTCTTTGAATCCTCATCAATATAAAGAGAATATTTTATCGCCTAATTAATTCATTAGAAACGCTGATTTCTATTTTGGGATGAAAATAAATTGAACAGTCATAGCCTTTAAGAAGTTCCAACCATCTACTTTGTCTCATATTTAATTAATTTTGTGTGAAAATATACTTTAATAATTTATGGTCTATGTATATATCACATTTTTTCATAAAGATATTATATCCATATCATTAGAGAAATAATAATTACTGTTAAATCTAGGTCACATATAGGATATGTCAACTAACTGGGAATCAATTTTTAGATTTATAAGCAATCACCCTGTTATTTTTCCTAAGAATGCAACCCATCCCTTTTTTAAATACACCACTAAAAAATAAACCTTCTCAAATAGATAGTAGAGTAAACATGGATGTAGTAACCAATATCTTCATCATCTCTCAGAAACATTCTTCACAGTACACTGTCTAGATGAATGTGAACCATTTTCTAGTTATCAAGGTTAGTGGATTATAATTTTATGAAATGTTTATCTCTCAAACACGTAATAATAAAATGTTAAATAATGGAAACTACGAATCTCAGTTACTGTGGTATGATGGGTCCACTCCTCCACAAACCATTTCTTTGAATGATCAACTGATATTCCTTCATTGGATACAATGTGTACCCTGAAATCAAATTTTTAAAACAAAAATATACATGTTTTTATCATTCAAAATACACTATCCCTACGTAGTGTTTGAAATATAACCTAGACATGATCCTCATGATCCTAGAGAATTTTGGAATATATCAATATATCATTAATGAAAAATACCCCAATATTTTCAAACATGTAATAAAAGACTATACATATCTAATCGATCAAATGTTAATGATCATTAGTCAATCTGAATGGAAGAATTGAAAACTCATAACTCCCATATATTGATCAAAAGTTGTCTTTGGAAGATCTACATTCTTCACCCTCAATTAATTACAACCATATTAATGATCAATCTTAGAGAAAAATTGATTCCCAAGTTGCTGGTCAAATAAATCATTAATTCTTCTATGAGGGTATATGATCTTCATTGTGATGCCATTAAGTTCTCTAAAATCAATGCATAATCTCATTGATTCAGCCTTCTTCTTCACATAGAAAACATGTTCTCGCAAAGGATACATACATCACCATCAATATTACTTCTCCAAAAGACCATTTTATTTCTTCAATAATTCCTATATCTTCACATTTTCCATTATATATAGGTTATTTGAAATCACCATAGAACCAGGAATGAGTACAATGAAGAACTCTACCTCTCTGTCTAGAGGAGGTCTAGGTTACTCCTTGGGAAATAATTCAATATATTCTAGAATGATGGGGACATTATCTATTCATATACATTCATTTCCATCTTTATAATCATAAATCATCTTAACAAAGAATGATATATGTGGAGCTTCTTGTAAAAGACTAGGTTAAGAAATCTCTACATTGAAAACAAATACTGGTTTTCCATTCAAGACTACCAAGATTTCATTTCTTTTTTTATTGATTATATCATTATACATTATGTTTTAGTAATTACATAGTATAATTTTAAATTCCATTTTGGAATAACTACAATATTTTTGTTGAGATTGTGCATGATAATTTTAATACATGGTTTCTTATACACTGTTGATTCTTGAATTATGGATCCATGACTATTCACTGGTTATTCTACATCTAGTAGTTCAGGTATTGATTCTATATTCTTTAAAAATAGGGAGGAAATAAATAAATGCATAAAAATAGAATAAAAATGTCGTTTCTAGTTTTTAGAGAACAAAGAGTGCTCCTACCACAAAATAATTTGGAGCATCTAATTCATCAGTCCTGATAGAAAAAGCACATCCTTTATCCCGTATCTTATGCAATTGTTGATGGTGATTCCCCTACATTAACATCAGATTTGGAAAGTGATTGGAAAAGTTCCCCAGCTTCATAGAGTTTATTCATGGGACATTAGGTAGGTACTAAACCATCATCCATTATTCATTAGTGTGGATAAGTTTTTTGCTTCACCTCTCTATGATAGTTCTCATATTTATGGCTATCTCTTCCACACTTGTGACATTTTTCTCTCTCGATAAGTAAGATCCCTGAATGCTTCTTACCATATATGTTGCATGTGGAATGTTTCACATTAATTCCTTGACTTCCTTGATCAAATTCCCTCCCCATGATTGGATCCAAATATGTCTTAATTTAATTAGATTTATGGGACCACAATGTCACTCTAGACTCCAATTAAACCTTCATATAACTTCATACTGTCTCTTAATAGCTGTCATAGTCTCAATTGGATATATTATATGGTTTTTGGAGTCTTAGTCCACTAAAATATCAATCTACCATACCGTTAGGATCCATGATAGAGCATTAAGTGTAACCAGAAAATCTATTGATGTCCATCTCATATCTTCCCACATATTTATTTTACTTCTTCAACATCTCTGTAAATACCTTTACCATTTTGGTTTACATTTAATTGGGGAAATATTTTTTTTAAAAGGTTATACTATACACTTACCTCTCTATAGATTCAAAATATGTTCTTGGATTCATCTTTATAATGAATTTCCACCACTGGTTAGCTTATCCCTCAAATATGTACATAAAATGGGTGAAATTCCCTTTTCCAAAAAATATAAGTACAAAAAATGTATTTTTTATATATCTTATACATTATTTAGTAATCAATGGGTCTACAGATTTACAGAATGAATGTAGTCGTTAACTCATAATGGTCTCAAATAAATGTTGTTCCCTCTGTATTGAATCGAGTATCATAGATAGATTCATGTTATTGATCATAATTTGTGTCATATGATTCATCATTCTCATAAATATTTCATTTTGGAATTTATCAAAAGGTCATAATCATCTTTTACTTAGTGCTTACCATATACTTGGTTTCTCCAATTTCCCTCCATTTTATAATAGAAGAAAACCATAGTGAAAATCATTTTTCATTTAATAATATTATAATTCTAAAGGAATTTCATGTCTTAAAAGATCATGATTAAAAATGTTATTATTTAATAAAAATTACATTTCCTATAAATCCTTTATAATTTTAATGAAAATAATATGATTAAGGAAACGTATCCTTTAGGAGTGTGAAAATATAAGTGTATCAAGGCATGTTGTTGTATACCAGGTTACACTGAGTCGGGCCTAACACACCTTGTTGGAGTTGTGGACCCTTGGTACTTCTTTTCCATATCCACATAAACTTATTCATATATAGATAATGATTTCTATGATCAGAAACTACTTATATAATATTTAATCAAAATATCTTTATTATTTTACTATATTTAAACATTTCTATTGGTTTATTCACAATGTTTTGAAATCCTAATCTACAAAAATAAGTAAACCATACATTGATACCAAATATGAAATCCCACATTTTTTTACATAACATTCCATTAATGTTTTTAATACATATGTTTTTCCCTTGTTTAGATTCATGAAAAAAGATTCAGAATAAATAAAAAATTAAAAATATATATATATAAACCTGAATGGGTTATTCATGAATCAGATTATGTTATTTCATTTCTTTTCATTGCCTAAATAAATATATCAATGTAAAGTGTGAGCATAAATCCCAGTAAGGGAAAACAAGGGAAACTGTTTACTTGTTATACTGAAGACTATCAATACATACAGGATGAAATACATAAATGCATGAGAAAGTGGAATATCATAATAATAAAAACATTAATCATTATAAGTAAAATTGGATACAATATTTAATTGAGTTATTTATAATTGTATTCACAACATCTATCACTGATGTGTCATGGACATTAACAAGGTTATTCACCAAGGTATTGTAAAACATTTCATATCTAAATATTAAATTCTTCACCCAAAATATTGGAGTGATATAAAGAATAACCAATAATATGTATTAATTAATTTTATCAGAAGATATCATAATAAAACATATCATAAATAACTTTTGGAGAGTAAAATAGAAGCGTTTCATATCAAAATAATGATGTTTAAAAAAAGTACTTAATGGGAAGATATTTAAGTCATTATTAACCTATAAAAGAGAATATGGGTTTCGTGTATGTTAAAACCCTAATAAAATATTTAATTTTTACATCTATGTGAATACCTCTACAAATTAATTATTTTTGTGTGTAAAAAAAGATGATTTGATGATAAAACGATAGGAATTTTGGGAAGAAAATATGGCATCATAACAAGTAAGAAACATGGTTCAAAAAAACCATTAAAAGATAGGGGAACAACGTCTCTAATTACAAAAAAAAATCATAATACAGTAAATGAATAGATTAAAATGTATAGAATAATATATTATTAATATTTTAAGGATATACCACATATAATGTGAACTTGAATGGAAAAGAGATATTGATATTTCCCTTACTTAGATCTGTAACTCCTAAAACGTGAAGGTTGGGACCTTGGTGGCCTGATAACATATTGGATGGACTCTATAGGAGGTAAAACTAGCTTATATTTATTTGATATGAATTGGGAATGAATTATAATTGATTAAGGGGTTGAAATTTATAGTAAAATTGAGGGATTTTGTATTGATTTCCATAGACACCTCAATAGTGGTATTCGGAATACCTTGGGTTTTTCCATGGTCTTTGAATGTGGTATTTTTCACTTTGGACACCTATCATGTGATAGTGATCCTACATATTCTACTAGAATTTTATATTTCATAATACATCATTATTATGTTATTAAATAAACTATAAAACTGAAACAATATTTTTACTGTTCACCAAGAAACCAAATATTTTAAAAAATTCTCATAAATTCACCCTACCCTAATTTTGACGTGTTGATTTTTAAACAATGTTTCTTAACATAATAATTCTATATGTATAATATATTTAACATTTAAATATAAAAACCCTCATTTATTTAAAATAATAGTTCATATTAAATTCATAGAGAAATATATAACAAAATATCAATCAATTGATAAAAATAACATTATTTTATAATTTAAATTTAAATAAGAGTTTATTAACATTATTATTCCATTAAAATAACAATTAGTAATATAATCCTAGTTAATTACAAAAATTATAAATTTTATTAATCATATAATTTTGTTCCAAATATTCAATTTAAAAAAATCATCATATTTTTTTGGAAATGTTTTCTCAAAATGGAATTGATGGTATAAAAAATTTTGTACACAGGTATTTCACATTAATAAAATAAGGTATAATGAAAGAAGACCTTTTAACACCATCATATGTACTTAGGGTGAGGTGTGAAATTGTGATAGATTTTTGGGGCAGCTTGGATAACATTGCCAATGAAGTAATTTCCACTAACATGAAATTCTCTATTATGAAATATTTTTCAAGATTAACTTGTTGAAGATCTGATTGGTATTTGTCATGTGATAATCCAAGTGATGTTACATGCCTTCCATGTTCTAAAATTTTTCCTTGTATGGAAATACCTGACTTGATGTGGCCATCAACTACTCTTTCTGTAACAATAATCATTTTTAAAAATATTTCATAAATCTAATTCTAGTATTAAAATAATTATTAGGAGTATACATTAAAAGGGTCCAAATTGACCAATGGTCATATAATGGTTGAAACCCAATGGTCACATTTAAAATTATACTCACATAATTATTAAATAGGTACATATTTTTTGAGTATAGAATAATATAACACACAATTTTAGGAAACAAATATTTTTCAAAACATTTGGGTTATTTCAGTAATTATCAACATTGTTTAAGAGAATATAGTGATTATAATGTGTTTTGGCACATATATTATCATGATCACAATATCTTAATATAATAGAAGAGGATAAATCTAAAAAAAATTGACCATCGATAACAGAATTTTGGTTCAGAAATGGCTGACGTGACTGTGGTACATGTAAATGTCATGAGTGTAGTGACATTACTATAGAAGAAATATAATAGGATGAAAACATAAATATATGTATTCCTATTGTCAACTCACTACAACACTAACTTGTATTATATTTCTATCACTAACACATCCATATTTTTGTGCTTCTCTACCTCCATCACTTCTTCTATGTCTAATTATTTCATATACACCCCCATATGTGTGTTGTGGATGGGGAGAACCCATACAAAAATGATCACTACAATAAACCACACTAATCAAACCACAAAATTAAGGAGATTCACACGAGACTGAAATAGATGCCATTAGATCAAAACCAGAATTATCTAGTATGAGTGGTCTTTCCCTAAATGTGATGACTCAATAAATTAGGGAGTCCTAATTGGAAGCTTATCTATGGTTCTGTTTAGAAAGTAGTTGACCGACTACATAAAAGTGATATATTTTATTCCCAGCGTGAACTCCTTCTCCCCATTCACGATTAGTAGTAAAACCGTATCAAAATTCATTATTTGTTCACGGTCCTCCTATATATCTTATGTGGGGAGGAGCTCATCTTACATTTCCCCCTGGATTGGGGTCCCTATAATCTAGTATAAATTCTAGAAGTTGATTTCCTAATCAACAAGATGTAGGTGAATACGAATTTGTCCCCAGAAACAACCTTCTCAGCAATTCTGGAATGACATTAAGGTGGTCAAAGACCTATATATATATGAGGTATATAACACTTCAAACAACCACTGTCCATTTATATCTTCCTCAAACTCATCGTATAATTGACCCTACCAATAATCCCTATCACATTTATCCATGAAATTTACAGCCTAGTACAGATCACATTGTTTACTCTATCCCTATAGGTGGTCTTATAAACAAGACTGAAATATTATTTTGTATTATGGGAGAATTAATCTTCACCATGTGTGTCTAGTTTAATGGTTTTCATATGATTCGACAAATAATACACAGTTATTGAGGTATAGACCTTCACACAATGATTAGATTGATCTATTTTCAATTTATAAGGACAAATGGACTTCTAAATCATTATTCTAAAATGTATAGGTCAATATTGGTAATGATAAAAACATTAATAAGTCATAATTAATATACTGTAAGCCTCTTTCATAGTTGATATCCTTTTTGAGACTCCGTTAGATATTATGAGTGACTGTTGTAATGCAACATAGTTCAAAATATCTAGTAAATCCTAATATTCTCAGCCATCACCAATTATTTACTGGTAGTATCTTCATCACCACCACCATCCTAATTTGATAATTCGACTTGTTTCATGTTCTATTTCACAAAATTTTGGCTAAGGATGATCGGGTTGGATAAAATTAGAATTAAGAATGTTTTCTAAAGGAAGTATTGTTCACAGAGGTGGAAAACATTCATGAGTGTTGAGCATTGAAAATACAGAATCCTTTAGAAGGAATTGAGATTATATAAAATATAGGTGTTACCAATATTACCAGAAAATATAGTGCCCCCTGTGACCACTCCACCAAATTATACAATTTTTTTGGAAATTATTTTTATTAATGGGGTTCCTACCTTTCGAGTTTTTAGTGATTTCACCTTAGAGGCTAACCCTCGACAATGACATCAGCTCCCAATCATTGGGTGTCATTGTTTGAAGTTTCAAAAATACTTCTGTCAAAAATTCCATGGATTTAATAGATGTATCAAAAAAAATAAAGTCTATGACATTCTTGAAATCCACAAAAGGGGCTCAAATTATAAACATAAAAACCATTACGAACAACAGTCGCTTTAGGATGTTACTACAGGAACCACGAATGATTCCTCAAACGAATGACTGTAATACACACACAATGTATTCATGGTCATAGAGGTTATCATATTTCACTTAACATACCTCCCATATTGTAAATTCCACCAAAAAAAATCCTTTTTATCTTCACATGTCCTACAAATACCTCCCTTAAACTAACATTTATGGGGATGTGACCTTTGGAATTCATCATAATGAATTAAAATTAGGAAATTCTATCATTTTTTATCCAACTAAGATATGGATCCCTATTGGTAGACTTATTTCATGAGCATCCTCCCATAAGATTTCTAAACTCACAGACCATGGACTATATTACTTTCACAATGGGTATTGGGCTTCATGATAGAGGAAAATATTTTTATTTTTAGGGTTTCATTCTCTATTGATCCTTTTCTAAACCTTCCCCATTTGAAACATGAATTAATATTAAGGAAGGGTGCTCATGCAATGGGAATTTCCAAACATCCTGAGTATCCAAAACTTCATGAACCCCTCGACCATCATGAAATTCTTGACCCTCATGAGTCCTCCAAACTTTAGGAAAATCACCTAGAAGACCCATATTTGATTCCTAATTTTAGAGATAATACAATCATCAATGATGGGTTCCTAAGGGCCATACTCCCAGTAAAATACAATACATTTATACATTTATCTTCTATAAAACTGGAACTATCAACACTAATATCCAACCACATTTCTTACAACATAGCCATGAAAATTGCATCACCACTTAGTCCTAGAAATAGGAAGACTAATGTTTGGATCCTTGTTTACTACCTCACCATGGTCGTTTTAATTAATCATGATATCTAAAAGAACATGTCTAGTAGAAACATAATCCCTAAAGGTTGCATCATTGAGGAAAATGACCCAAAATTCACTCTAGGGATGTTGAGTGTCATCTCCTCTTCATCTGCATAGAAATGTTCTCCCTAATCATAGGACATGTAGTATTTGAATTGTATGACATATAACGATTTAACATAATGTCCTAGTCATGTGAATTAAAATTGAATAAAAATTTCCCCAACTCATGGAATTAAACTATAGACTAACCCTGTGAAATTAACTAAAGATTCCCCATACATAAATAGCATGGGATGAAATATCCCTACTACCCTTTGTGATGAACATATGATAACCCATGTATGACTCTTATGGGATGCCATTGTCATGGGATAATTCACTTAACCTATGTGGTGGACATAGGATTCCCATTGTATGACTTTCTTAGTATGTTACCTCAACTATCGGGAAACCCATAGGTCTAATCTCTACACTGTCCCTTGATATCATTCCTCCCACGAAATGATCACCCTTACGACATGATTTAAAACTAAATGGGCGAGTCATTTCCCATAACCTTTCAGTATTTATAAAAACTATATGGGTTTTGATCCCTATATTTAAACATATAATATATGATTCCTCCTTTAGGTTCAATCCAGACATTCCAAAGATACTTCCATGATGTTAAGTCCCATTACCTCATCACCACTATTAAAATTATCATGTCTTCCCACTACAATGGAAAGACAACTATGTGTGATCATCTGCCTATGGGACACATTAATTCTCCCCAATTGTTCCCTACAATACATTAAATATTTGACCTACATATATCCACAAGACATTAAAACTATGACCAGACTATCTCCATAAGACATTAAAATCATGACCAACGTGTCTCTAAAAGATGTTCAATATGGGACTAACCCATCTCACAGGACATTAAATATTTTTCCAACCTATCTCTAAATTATGGGAAATCAATGGAAAACCTATCCAAATTAGTTTATAATATGTAATCATACAATCCCCACAATACATTAAATTTGTGACAAAAATGACTCCAAAAATCATTAAATATGTGACAAAAATGTAATCACGTGGCATTAAACCTGTCACCAACCAATGTACACAATACATGAAAACTATAAACAATATTTCCCCATGAGATTTTAATTTTGTGACCAAAATATCCCCATAATATGGTATATTATGGATTGTGTCTCCATACAACCCTAAACATATGATCCCCATTACACATATCCTAACCATTACCTCATTAGTTGTATTTGGGTAGCCCATGGAAATAATCATTGGAAGTCTTACTCACATGGAATAATGTAAACTAAGAATGTCATGGTATGCCTCATGTTTACAACAAAATATGACTCATATGTGAGATTCCCCCAAATTCAATTGATGAAGACTTTATGTGTTCCCAATGCACCAAACATCCATAGATGTACAGATGTGTCGAATGTCACAATCGGATACTAATGTAAGTAGTGCCTCTATCATTAAATAAATAGTGTCTTTAGTTGGTATACACCATGGTATGATGTCATGAATGAGATTCATGAACATTAATAAATTATGTGAGGGAGACATGACTAGGCAATGAGCTCAAAGGTGGGATCTATAGAAGGGAAAATCGAGATCCTATAATATCATTTTTATTATTGAGATGAAGTTATCAATCACTCGGGTATATGACTCATTCCATTGAATACTGGGAATATTAGGTAACCAACCAAACACCATAGAGTAAGGGCAACCAAATCCTTGGAATAAAACCACTACAAGGGAAGAAAATAAAATAAAAAATGCATATCACTACAACTGATGGACACCCAATGGGAATTCATCGTAAAACAGATAATTTAGAACTATGAATAGATTTTTACTGTCATCATAATGTAATGATGGAAAAATGAAACTCTATTTATATTAGGTAATTTAAAAGGAGAGTGTATAATACTTGAAGATATGATGATCAAATAGAATAATGAAATAAATTATCCTTATTACATGTATTAAATGTGGAAGGAAGAACCAAAATAATTACATGATGGGATCATGGAAGTGTTTGATGTGTGATAAAATAAGAATCCAAGAAAATAACATCAAAATTAGAGCTAATAATTTGATTAATAAAATATATTACTATAAGTCTGCTACCAATTTTCTACCCACACAATAATTCTTTGAATTTGAAGAGTTATTCCATTAGATAAATAAATTCCCTAACACTACAAAAAATGATGTGAATAGACCCTAGAAACCCCCTAAACAAACGGAACTAGGGAGAGCGTATGAAATCTATATTGGTGAGGTTGGTTGAAATAATGATGTAGTGAATGGTATACATGTTCTTCACTCTAGATATTGGAATGAATTATATAATTCTAGTTATTTTCAATATTTCATATTATACAATTTTACAAATATTGTTGATTCACCCACTCAAAATCTAGATATTAATCTATCAATGAAATTACATAATCGAAAAACGATTTCATAAAATATATAAAAATCTTATTCGGTCAAGATTTCTATGAATATAGTCCCTTTGAATAATGTTATACTTCCCTTGGTATAGTTTAATGTTATATTAGGCATGTATTAGATCTCTATGCATAGAAAACATATAAATTTTTCGGTTAAGGAAATCTCATTTCATAACCCAAATAATCCTATAACTAGTTTCATTACAAGGATGATAATAAATTATTCATGGAAGAAAAATCTATAATATTGGTTTTGATAGAAAACATTGAGGGTCTATTGAATCAAGATCAATAGTTTTCTCAAGATAGATTGATTAAATAGATGCAATGTCAGTAATTTCTCATGGATATTCAATTCACTATCAATGATAACACAAAATTTAGAAATTTTAAATTGGATGGTGGGATGTAATGAATATTCATGGTTCTAATGAGGAGTTTGATCACTACACCTCCACTTGCATTTACATACAGTGGGTTTCGACTTGTAATGTATAGAGATACTTCAAAAAAGGATATATGATGTTTCCTAAAAAAATGATATAGTAATTTATTATTGAAAATTTAAATAAAAAACTCATGATCAAAATTACACACCACTTGATATGAAGTTAGTGGTGCTAATATTTTCATTAAATATTTGGTGTTATTATATCATTAGAATTTTTTTTATATATTGACCATTATAACTTCAAATATATATAAACAATGAATGAGTTTAATTTTCACCAATGTATATGTTTGGAATCCGTAAAATATTATGACTTATCCATACATAACCACCTAGAGAGTTAAAATAAGGTGTTTGATCTCTAAAAGGGAAATAATATGATACTCTATCAATGGTTGTGAATGAAAAAGAGACTATATCTATAGAAGATAAATCTTGATTTTATAATAGTAGGAGACAAATTCTATCTTTCCCAACTTACTATTATAATAGTGGGTTCCCTTGATTTAACTAAACATTATTTATAAATTTACATACCATGTATATAGTGAGTTATACATGATTTACACATACCATAATAGGGATGATATTTAAATTTCCACTATTTAAATGGTAATTTACAAAGGTTAATAGTCCTTTCAAATTTTTATAGAAGTTATGGGAATTTAATGAGAATATATATATATACTATGACATTAATCATAAAACATTCCTATGATGTAGATACATCACTCTAATTGGATATATTTGATGTGTGACTATCAGGTTCAAGAGGTTCACAACCATTGAGACTTCTTGTAAGGATGTTTGTTCATGGTGATATCTAGTAGTTGAGATCATGAGTACAGACCCTCCAATAAATAAAAATCATGTTTTAGGTTTCATTAGTTATTCTTATCTATAGAAATGGGTATTATTCTCTTCATTTAGTTAATTATAAATGCCTTTTATATAATCTTCTGCATTTATGCCTGAAAAAAACAATTACATTGTAGTCTTTGAGAGGTATCTTGTGTTGGGTGTGTCATTGGGGGTCTTTCATTGCCTTAATGATATAGATATAATTTTTCACTTTATATTTGAGAATGTTATATATCGGTCATAATTTATACGGATGGTGTTGATTTTATAAATCCTTGGCCAAGGTAGTTGAAGGTACGTCTGAACAGTTGTATAAAAAATAGTAAATCTTAAAAGGATGAATACACAGGTTTTCATCCATCGTTATGAGATATGGTAGTGTGTTTTCATACGATGGTTTCCATTTCTATTCCAATTCATTATCGCTTTGGTGGCCTTGATGGGGTTCTATAATAAACTATTAGTCAATGAATAGTTTTTTTTCATACGATGGTTTCCATTTCTATGCCTTTTCATTATCACTTCAGTGGCCATGATGGGGTTCTATAATCTACTCTTAGTCAATAAATAATATTCACTTCCATCAAGGAAATGGAATATATAACAAACACAATAGCACATTGAAGAATCTACCCTATTTGGGTGAATATTAATATTGGACATGGTGGGCCCCACCATGGGTACTATGAGTTTCCCAAGTAATTAATCAATGAAAAATAAATAATTTCATTATAATTTGGGTATACAATAATTGTGTTGAATTTATTTATTTAATTTATTTACATTTATTTCTTTTAATATAGGAATAAATTATCAGAACAAATATAATTTTAATATTTTCTGTTTGTTTAGTATTAGAATGAAAAAAAGGTCAATTTAATGAGCATATTTGGTCACATAATATATTTAATATATATGACATGTATGTTATTAATATATATATATATATATAATATGACATAGTTTCTTCATCATAACTAATTACCAATTTCTTATTTACTGGGGTATTAATTTCTGGTGGTAGGGGAAGCATTTTTGGGTTGTTGAGACTCTCACTATTTTAGTAGGAGAGAATTCCAATTACATAAACTATTCATGTCAACAAACTAAGAAAATATATATATTCCCAATTAAAAAAGATAATTCCTCTCCTTTATTAATTGATCCTATAATGCCTTTGATGGGTCAAAGGGATGGGATCAAGGTGATCATTAAAACCTCGAAGGAATCATCAGAGTTCTGAATGAGCACCTGTAATTTTTTGGTCAACAATCATGTGGACTATAGGAGTGTGTTTAGACAAGTGGTTTTTTATTAGGATCCCTTGATTAAAGATCACCAGTGACTAGATTAATTCAAACCCCCAATTGAATCAAAATATGTAATCATTTATTAATTTTTTTGTGCTTATTAAATTCACTTGATTTCCTCAGACCGCTTCTGTGTATCGTTTCTTTTGATATGATAAGATTCATTATTCTGTTGATAAATTTTTTAAATATCCATCCAACCTACTTCGATTTTTTTTCCATAAATATTAATTATTATCAGAGATACCACATAGATCTTATGATTCCTTGGAATGAATATTTTTCATTAAATTTAATTAGAGGGGTTAAAATATGTCTTAGTGGATCTAGTCGTACATCTATTTAATTTTTAATAGCCAAGATATAGTCACCCAAAAATTTTAATATGCAACATTATATGGTTATAAATATATTATTTATGAATAAAAAGTAAATTGAAATATATGTTAAATATTATACGATGTCTTTGAAATAATGAATTTTTGATGAATATACTTTTTCCAGCCAGAGTAGTGGATTTTATGGACATCCTTTTCCAGCCACGTCTCAATCGGTAAATTAATTTTGGGAGGATTTAATTTACACAAACATGTGGATATTTAATTTAATTTGATAAAAAAATAAAACCCAAATATATAGGTTGTTGATATTTGTTAATTAAACGAAGGATCTAATCAATGGGAATGTTCATTGTATAAAAATAAAAATACACAATACATATAGTCTAATATCCTGATTTAATTATGAAACTAATCAAATTAAAGTGGAGGGTGTGTTTGAAAACCTATATATCCTCCCTTGTTGTGGCTTCTTGGTCACCAAATAGTCTCACTCCTCCTTTAATCTATGTCTGATGACCATCTTTTAACTTCTATCTCCATTTTCATTGTCACGATATCCGTTTTTACCTCGATGTTCATTTACGCCCCATGCAACCTTCCCTTTTGTATCTACCTTTCAACTCTTCGGGATAGGTCATGACGTGCCTACGAAATCCTAACCATGGTGCCACTTAGAAGTGGCCTGAGATGGTGTGTCACCTGGCCTCAATAATTCTTCCCCATATCCATAGGATATCAAATATTAGAGAGGAACTATGGTGTATTTTTGGGGATATTATACCCTCCAATAATAATGGATCAAAATGTATATAAAAAGAATATAAATAGAAGAAGAATTATAATAATGAATAACTCAATAAAAGTAGACAAAAAACCAATAATTGGTTATTAATAATAAAAAAACCGATCAGTATCATATAAAAATGTTGGTGATGTAAATTCATGTCTCAACCAAACTGGAAAACATGTATACATTGAAGCTGGAAATATATGACATACAAATGAATCACAAACAATTTAATAAAAATCCAAAATCCCGAGTTTTGGATCACTCATCTGTTGGTAGCCCTATCCCAAATCAAGAAACCAAGTCAAGTGTCAAAACATGAACTCTTCCCCTTATCAACACATGGGTACATGTAAATTTCGTGGGTACCAATGGCGGGTAGATAGGGTGTGGGATAAATATCATTCGGACACCCCCAAATACAAAGATATAATCCAACTATTAATATAATATGAAAGAATTTGTAGTTATGTATATGAGAAATGATAGTACTATAATATAAAAAACCCAATACGTCTTTAGACTTATTTCTCGTATAAACAAGTAAACATTTAACAAATTATGTTATTATTTATAAATAATGATAACTATTATTTATATAATAGAAATTATCTAATAGGATGCAATTTGAATCCAAGGAATACTATAATGAAGATAATAATGAAGAGGATCTATGGGAATAACCAAGGAATTATAAACCTCATGGGTTGTGGAAACTCATAGTAATAAAATGTTGTTTTGAAGAGGTGTCTATGTGTAATCCAAGTGGAATCGTCCAAATCATTACACAATAATATAATCTTTTGGAGTCCAAGGATCTCATCCAAGGTATGCACGGGATAAAAATTACTTGTCCTATGATACTGAATCCCGGGTACCACATGTCAAAAGGCATCACGATGGATCTAAAGATTGTATATGATGCAACCTAATATCTATATGATAGTAAAGGCTTCCAACAACTTCATTCTGAGAATCTACTAGTAGACAATGACATTGTTCCAAGGTGGGTATCTCCCTTAGAAACGAACTCCATGGATTTAATTGGACTCCTCTAATTTATGAGGGAATTCCCTCAGGAATTTGAGGATTGGTCAAGTAAAACCACTCCAATAAATATATAAAGGTCCATAACAAATAGGATCCTTATACATATATCATTATTTAATTTAATTCCATGAAATAATCATTCATTTTAATAAGTTATTAGGTTTATTCCATACCATTAATTAATTTGATACGGCATATTAAGGAATGAAATCCATTTATTACTGTAATTACTTAATAATTTAATAGGTTCATGACTTTTTGTTTCATAGTCATGACTAGGCTGGATAAAGACAAGCAACCAACTACCATTCAATTATATTTATCAAGTAAAAATTGATATATATATATATATATATATATATATTTGTTTATATGTATTAATGTACACATTTCTTTAAACAATTAAATATTAAAATATTAAATTGAAAAACATACCATATAAGGATCAAATGAAAGTTTACACATACATATTAGTTAACATTGTGAAGGATAAAAAGTTTATAAAAATTTATTACCTTATCGAGGTCACGTCAAACAAACATGTACATTTCCACAAACATAGTAGTTTATATGTGATGTGAATTTTAGGGAAAAGTCATAGAGCACATACCTTTGGCTTGTAGAACTCTCATAATATATTATCGGCCCTTAGTTTGGCTTGGATTTGATGAAAATGGAAGAATTGGTCAACACCATGAATATATGGAATATGAGACGTCAACAAGATACAGTTATTGAGAGTATAAAAAATGAAGAAGTCAGTATAATGAATTTAGCGATTTTCAGTGCACTGCCAACATGAAATAAAAATTAAAAATTAGAGATCAGACTGTGATGAATGATCAAAGGACAAATTTATGATCAAACTGGAGCTCATGTGTGAGAAATTGTAGGGGTGGGGTTTGGTGAAAAAATAGATCATTGAAGTCTATTTTAAAAGATATCCTTTTAAATTTACAAGATGTTTAAATGATTTACACATCATGTAATGAATGAAGGTATTCCCCCTAGAAAAATATTGTACAGATCATGAATTTTCCATTCCTGGTCACTACACATCTTGTATTGATTACATATTTTGTATTCAAAATACAAGTCATGTATTTAACTTATAGACAACCTATAGCCCCATTTCTTCTTTCTCCCAAAACAACTGAACTGTCCATGTGCCTAGATTTAGTGTCGAATCCAAAAGTGAACAATATAAGTGCTTCAACTAAAAAATTATAATGTTCCATACTTAATGGAAAGACCAGGTTCAAATAGTGCCATAACCCACCATCGATCTAGTCATACAACTATTCATTCGGGCTTCTAATAAGAAATATGCAGCAACATTACCAATGTTGGGACAAGCTATGGCTGAGGCCCCCATCCCCCCTCATCATTCCTCTAAGAATTACCATCATCAGATTCTCCCTCTACCATGGAAATATCCCCTCTTAGTCCTTAGTTTTAACCACCTCGGATCAGACCTCGAGCCCTGATTTTACCCTGTATATAAATTCCCATAGATCATGAACTAGATTCCATTGTCAGATATAGTCATGACAATTTAAAAACCCTATCCTAGTAACCCTACCATTTCAGCCGATCTTTAGCAAATTCACGTGTATTATACAACCAGATACGAATCTCATGGGGCTTATAAGGATCATCATGACCTGAAATGGGTCAGTCCAATTCTTCCTAGATCAAATCACCCCTTCATAGGGTTTTCTCGGCCATGTATGACCAGTTTAGGTTCAATACGACCCATAATGGGTATTTCAAGGGTTTTTTAGCTCGAAAAAAGTAAAAAATAATCATGATTATTTTTAAATATTTGGATTATAAAAAAAATAACAAATATATTCTATAAAATTATTTTTATTTTGGTTCTCAAATTAAATTATTTAATTAAATTATTTTTTTGAAAAAAATATTAAATTAATATTTGGACCAAATTGAAGTAATTCATTCAAATTAAAATAATTAAATATAATTATTTCAATACCTTTATACATTAATTTATTTCAATTAATTTTTTATCATCCCTTACTTTAACCCACCGACAGGTGTTAAGCAGTGGTCATTCATGCAGGTCTGGTTTATTTTATTTTATTACTTCTTCCTATGTGCGATGTAAAGACCCAGAAATTCCATGGATTGTTTTTAAATACATGGAAATTTTACTAGTCTATGAAAATTTACGGCACTTGATTCTGAGTCACGGTGTGCCCGAAACAAATTTCTGATGTTTTGTTTGGGTACCTTCATTAACATGAAAGAGGGATTTTATAACTTTTGAAACAGTGCTCTGAATTGAAATCTGAGGGCACTGTTGAACTCATTGCACTGGTATTCACTTAATAAGACATTTACCTCGATGATAGTTGGTCGAGAATGGACGATAGTTTTTGGGTTTTTAATTTAATTAAACTAAAATAATGCGTTAGCTTTATTTTTATTTGCTGTTTTTAAAACCTCTAAGAGGAGGATAGGGGTGGGGTCCACCACACCATAACCTCCCATGATAGGTTATAGTGGTGGGGCCCACCCGAGGATTAAACACCTCATGTCAATTAGTGATTTGGGGACCACCTGAGGATGAGACCCTTGGAATCCCCATTTATGGAGCCACCACCCATGAAACCTCTTGAACTCCTTTTATTAAATTGTTCCTACACACAGGAATTAATTATGTGGAGCCCCCCTTAATTAATTCCCTTTTGAATTCATGCCAACCATTTAAAATAATAAGACAATCTATTAGTTTATTTTGGGGTTGGAATCTATCATTTTTGTTGGCAGGGAGAATTGAGGAGAGGGGGAGCTCTTGGAAAACTTCATCTTCCAACAAAAAACACCCCTCTTCACCGAGGAATGACGAACGCCTTCTTCTTTCTTCAATCAGAACAAAGGAAGGATCACCATCCTTGAAGAATTCAGAAGACTCCATACTCAGCTTCTTCATTTCTGACATCAACAAAACGACGTCTGATACTCCAGAACTCCGTCAATGATCGAAAAATGAGGTAGGGGTTGTTTTTTGTATCAGTTTTACCCTCCGTTCTTCATCGATTCTTTGTGATCTTTGAGGCTGATTGGTACCATCTTAACATGGAGGGTGCGGGCCGAACAAACATGGCCCGACCCACCTCCATATTCTTCCCATGATGACGATTGTTTCAGCCCAACAAAACCACCGAGGGAATAAACTGCGGCTGAAGGACCGCGGCGGACCAACGGTGGTCGACAACGGGACGACCGCAAACAAACCGGCGGCGCAAGGCCGCTGGGTTTCCAAAAGGGCACCGCACCACCATTTCATGCAGAGGTAAAGGCGGCCACAACCAGTGTGGGCCACGGTGGAAGGGCATGGTTCCATCACACCATGCGGAAGAGGAGATTTGTGGCCAGGGAGGGCTGCGGCGGAGGGGTACGGTGTCGTCGTGCCGTGCTGAGGAGCAGAACCGTGGCATCGTCGCGCAGCGTCATAAGAGCCGAGATGTCTGACGCCGTGCCAGTCACCGAAAATGTGGAGCGGCTGGATGCTTGGCAATCCAGGAGGAGCGGGACCCAGAGGGTTTCGCGTGGTCTGGACTGGCGCCAGGTGGCGCCGGTTTGGGTTACTGCCCGAATGAATATGCCATTCCAGTGCCAGGGGTTGCGCGGTTTACCCCTGGAGGCAGCTTAGGAAAACTCGTGAGCCACCGGGCTGCCAGGCTGGACCGAGCGTGGCCTGTCGGGCAGGACCACGTGTGGGCCGTCGGGGCGCCTTCGGGCCGGGCCGCCCCCTCAGGCCGGGATGGACCCACGGACAGGGTCAGACCCGTGGACCTAGTTGGACCCACGGACCGGGTAGGACCCACAGACCCAGTCTGAACTGTGGATCGGGTCAGTCCAACTGGGTCGGACCGGACCCAAACCCACTATGGCCTATTTTCACCATTTCACCCATATCTTGGTCTATGGGTGTCCGATCGACGAACCGTCTATGGAGACGAGAATCATAGAGTGAGGCGGTTCTTTTAGAATACCCCACATGAGGTTTTTACATAGTTGGGGTAAATTTGGGTTGGTTTGAACTTAAAATCCAACCAGGCCCCTCGAACAGAAATGCCAAAAACACACAGACCGGGCGTCCAAATGACGTGTCGTCTGTTGCGTTGAGACCCCAATTATGAGGAGGAATTTTGCAATACTTCTACATGGTATTTCGTGATAGATGGGGAATAGACCTCTAGCTCTTGTAGAGGATCCTCCAGGATAAGAGTGAGCTGTGTACGGTGACCTAGTAACTGGCTGAGACCAGATAACTATTGACCTCTCGACTCGGAGTGTTTCGAATAGTCATGTTGGAAGCGCCTCTGTGTGACATGGTAGACCAATAGTGGGGAGCTCTTCTATGTGACGCAGAAGACCCATAGTGAGTTGTGCCTCTTTGTGATGTAGTAGACCAATGATGCTCTATAGGAGGAGTACCACAGTAGTCCAGGATAGTGGGAAGCGCCTCTCTGTGAGGCAGCAGGCCCACAGTACTCTATATAAGAGTAGTACAGTAGTAGCCGAGGTTTGGACAGTTTTAATGGGAGAGTTTATTGTTTCCACCCTAGAATAAAATCCTTGTTTTGTGCTGAATCAATGACATTTTAGTTTTCCTCATGTTTCATATTGTTTACTAGATAACTTAGGTATATGTATGGGAGTATACCTAAGGAATGGTTATATGTTGAATCCATACATTGTCATTTATCCTTGTTGGATTTTGTGACACCATGAGGGTCTCATGGTATCTACTGAGTATCGTTATACTCACCCCTGCATGGGATATGACCGTAGCACGTTGTGTTGGTTGTAGACAACTGAGAGCCATACTGAGGTGGTGAAGTTCCCAGTCAGGATCCAAGAATCACTGAGAGGGGGAGGGGGTGAATCAGTGATATATTTCTGTTGTTATGTTTCCTATTTTTGAAACAACATTCATCTCCTTTTAAAGAGTTTCTTCCCTGCTGAACACACACAACCATAGGAACACAAGATTTACAAGGTTCACTACTCAACAAGAGTAACTACGTCCTTGGTATGGTACGGAAATAATCCAGTACCACACAATCCATAAGAAAACAATCCTTTGATTTGGAATAAAATGAGTAGGATATACCTTTACACTCATGTAGCACTTTGAAAACAATCCAATAGTGTGTATGCACTCTCTTAGAACAAATAGGGTAATTTAATGATTATGTGATTCTTAATGAACATTCACAAATCAAATATTTCAAAAAAAATATTCACTTTCCTACCCAGATGCTGGTAAGAACCTCCTGGTGCAGACAGCTTGTGCACCACTCCCTGCTTGCGCGCCCCCTTCTTGCGCTCCTATGGAAACTTACGCAGCAAAACTTCCGTGGAAGAAATTGCGCGGAAAAACTTGTGTGGAAAAACATGAGCAGAAAAATTTGTGTGGTACCCAAATTTCATGCCTTAAAAATAACCATCATCTTGTGTGCCACTTCATCTTGCACGCCACCCTCTACTACATGCGCAATCATAGAACCCTCCACTACTTATGCAATCAGATCTCTAATATTCTCTTAAGTGTTGATCATAAAAAAATGAAGAGGCAAGTCATCTATTTATAGTCATTTTTGTGACTTGCGACCCACATACACTTACACGCCACTCCAGCACTTGCGCGCGACACTTGTGCGCCGCTCCAGCACTTGCGCTCCACTCCATCACTTGTGCACCACATTCTTTCCATTGTCATATTTTGATATGATGATATTGAAATATGACTTGCGCGCAACATTCACTTGTGCGCCACTAATACTTGCGTGCCACACTTGCACACCACTTATACTTGCACTCCACTTTTTAACTTGCGCCCCAATGTTTAACATGCACGCCAATTTATTTCCTTTGTCAAATTTTGATGTGATGATCTTGAAATATGTCTTGTTCCCCACTTACACTTGCGCTCCAATACTTGTGCACCCCTCATGACTTGTGCTCCACTTTCTTTATTTTTCCAAAATCACTTCTTTACACTCTCTACTCTTCATAAGGATAGCCTCACAAGTACTCCAAACTTATGATATTTGTAAAATACAAATCAGCAAAGCATCATCATAGTTGCTGGTCCATTTACAAAGTGAATTGATTTATCTTCTATGAGAACAAAATACAATACTCTTCAAAGGCTAACTCTCCAAACTTCTTTCTCCATCCAACTTGGTCCCAACAATCTCCCCCTTTGGATCTTGTTGTCAACCAAGATTCTTAAATCACTGAACTTTGTAACCTTATGAAATGGATTACTTATCATCAATTCTATGCCTATTTGAGCTAACTCATTATAAGAAACAAAAATTATTGACAACTAAAACCATGTTGTCCAAATGTATTGGCTATGAAATCTCATGATCATATCTCCTCAGCCTTCTTCAAAACATCATTCAGAACATCATTCAAGATTCTACTTCATCATTCTTCTCTTATTCAACATTCCTGGAATACAAATAAATTTGATTCCTACAACCACTCCAACAAACAGTTAGATTAGTTCACACACATACATGTTGGATTCACAACATACCCCTAACTCCCCCTTTATACACACATCTATAAGGATAGATTTATGAAACAATTATCCCCCTTGAAAACACTATCTAATGGAAATATGAGAGTGGGGACTGAAACACATAACTTTATCATGGTGAGAAGGAGGTTGGACACCCATGTTCAACCTAAATTTTGAAAATGGTTCCATCGGTAATGGTTTTTGTGAATATATCAGCAACTTGTTTAGATGTAGGAACATACTCCAGCCTCCATTCATTCTTATCCACCTGCTCTTTGATGAAATAGTATTTTATATCAATATGTTTTGAATGAGAATGTTGTAAGATTTCTTGTATGATTGATTTCACTCTGATTATCACAACCCAAGAGAAATGGTAGCTTTACTTTAACAAGTAGATCTTCCAGGTGAGTCTTCATCCACATTAGTCGAGTTACAGCTTGATTAGCAGCAATATAATCAGCTTCAGTTGTGATAAGAGTTACTAAATTATGTTTCTTGGTATTCCAACTAAGACAACTTTTCCCCAAAAAGAAAACTCCACCAGATGTGGATCTTCGATAATCAACATTTCCTGCTCAATCAGTATTAGAATACATGAATAGATCAATATTTCTTAATACATCATACCTGATTCCAAAATATTTTGTGCCTTTGATATATCTGAGAATTATTTTTCCATCAATCAAATGTTATTCTTTAGTAGCACTCTGAAATCTTGCACATAAAGTGACAGCATAGACGATGTTGGTTCTTGAGGCAGTCAAATACAACTGACTTCCAATCAGCTTTCGAAACTCTTTCTGATCAACTTCCTTTCTTTCTCCATCGTTAGAAAACTTAGTTCCCCCTGAAATTGGTGTGGAAACTGGTTTCGAATTTTCCATTCCAAACTTCTTCAGATGTTCCTTAGCATTCTTTTCTTGAGACAGAAAAATGTGATTCTTCTTTTGTGAAATTTATAGCCCAAGAAAGTACTTCATTTCTCCCATCATGGACATATCAAATAACTTCCTCATATCCTCATCAAATTTTCCACATGATATTTCATCATTTACAGCAAATATAATATCATCAACATAAACAATAAGGATCAGTGAATGCTCTTGACATTCCTTGATGTAGAGATTGATGCAAACTCTCCCTTTCTTAAAGTTCATCTTTTTTAAGAATGTATCTAATTTAGAATACCATGCTCACGGAGCCTGTTTTAGCATATAAAAATCCTTCTTCAATATGCACACATAACTTTTATCCTTTCAAATAACAAATCCACAAGGTTGATCAATGTAAACTTCCTCGTCAATGTCACCATTCAAGAATGCATATTTTACATCCATTTGAAAGATTTTATAACCTCGTTTTGTAGCAATATAAAGAATGATTCTAATTGTTTCTAATCTTTCCACCAGAGAAAAGGCTTCATCAAAATCAATGCCTTCAATTTTTGTATACCCTTTGCAAACTAATCTTATTTTGTTTCTTATTACTTTACCTTCTCCATTCATCTTGTTCCGAATAAACCCACTTTGTACCAATAATGTTCTTGTTGTCCGGATTGGGTACAAGTTTCCAAGTATCATTATTCTCTATCTGATAAATCTCTTCATTCATTGCAAGAACACATTATGGATTCTCAAATGATTCATTTACATCATTCAGTTCAACTTTCGGATAAAGATAAGTATGTGATATAGCATCCATTGTTCTTCTTGTTTGAACCCTCTAATGTTTATCTGCAATAATATTCTGAGTGTCCACTTGTTTCCTCAACCTAGAACGAGTTGTTTGATCATCATCCTTATCAATCAATATTTCTGAGTCGTATTCCTCTTCAACAGTAGGATTATCATAGTCTGTAGCATTATCGGAATCATTAATAAAATCTTCTCTATCCTGCTCAACATCCACATCAACATATGACTGCTTTTGTTTCTCATCATTTTCAAAAAAATTTACATCTGAAGAATCAATAATTATTCATGTTTCGTTGTTGAGACATCTATATCCTCTTGCTTCTGAAGAATAGCCTAGAAAAATTCCATCATCTCCTATTTTCTCAAACATTCCAAGGTTTCCACCTTTCTTCATTATAATGCATGGACTCTGAAATACTATTAAATTTTTTAGACGTGGAGTTTTTCCATAGAACATTTCATATGGAGTAATATCTGAGTTTGTCCTATATAAGCATCATTTCTAAATATAAACAGTAGTTCTCATGGATTACCTCCAATAATAATGAGAAAGACTATGTTCAAGTAACATGGTTCTCCCCATTTTAACCAGACTTTGATTCTTTCATTTAGAAACCCCATTTTTTGGGTGTGTATAGTGAACTAAACCAATGTAAAATTCCATCTTTTGCAAGGTTACTTCCAAAATCTTCATTATTATACTCACCACCATTATAAGTTCTCCACTTCTTCATTGAATACTCACATTCCTTTTCTACTTTCCTCTGGAAACTCTTAATTATTTTCAGAGAATCAGACTTATGTCTCATGTACATAACACATGTAATGCGAGTAAAGTCATAAATGAATGTAATGAAGTACTTATCTCTATTTTTTTATTGCATGCTCATTGGTCTACATATATCAGAATTTATAAGTTCCTAGGGTTGATTTGAACGAATTTCAACTCTCTTATGAAAAGAGTTTGTAATCTTCCCTTTTTTACAAATAGTACAGCACCAATCTCTTCTTCTTGATAGATCAGGAGTATCTGGGACACTATCTCACATTGATAACATGCACATATCTCTCTGAAACATATATCCTAGCCTTTTATGCCATAATATATTTTCATCAACTACATCCATGTAACAAGAGTTCTACACTTCACCAACTTGGAACAAATTCCCTCTTGTATGTTTTCCCCATGAAACTATATTTTCATCATTTTCACTTTTCACAAAAAATCCATATTTTATTAATATAACTTTGTTTCCCTCATCACAGATTTGTGAAACACTAATAAGATTATGTGTCAACCCATCAACATATAATTTTTTCTTAGATTTCTTTTTTTCTTTTCCGATGATGGATGATCCAACACTTTTGATTCTCAGAGATTCATCATTTCCAAATGTAACGGTTCCTTCTTTGAAATCATTCACATTATTCAGAAACTTTATGTATCCTGTAATATTATAAGAACACCGACTATCAAGAATCCATAGACGTTCAATTTTTTGTAGCTTTCAATGCAGTTTTGAAAACAAGATCTTTTTGTTCTTTCTTTTCCTTCACTTTCTATTATGCTTCCTCCAATTTCCTAGCCAGGGTAATGTGTTCTGGCCAGAAAACCAAGCACTCTTTCGTTTTGGACATATCAGACCTTCCCTTTTTAGCTTTTAATAAGTCTGGATTTTGAGAATTATTAAGAGTATTTTGTTTTTTCTGGTAACACACTAAGGCAGCCCTTGGAAAGATGTCCAAGTCGATCACATTATTCACAAATAGTTTCTAGTGGTTGGAACCTATTCTCAACATTCACATCAGTCTTCTTATATTTCTTCAGAAACTTATTTGAAGAATTTCTATTTTGAAAGGATTAACTCCCCCCCAATCCTTGTCTTTCCAAACTTGTGGAATAGTTGTAATGTTGTTGGTTGAACCAACATATATTTTCCATGAGTTCGAATCCACCACCACACCAGAAATAACCATAGAAAAAATATTTGCCTCTGAAACTTCTATACTGACCAAATTTTTGAACCTGCTTCACAACAACCTTATTAATACAACTATGATGACCATGAACCTTCATATTTTCATTTGTAACTCCCTTTCTCATTTCATATTTAACAGCACCAGAAGTATTAGAATTATTTCTTGACTCGTGATTATTATGCACTTCTGATTATTCATCATTGTTAAAATTGACCACATACATGATCTTTCTCGCCGTGTTCTTATCAGAACCACTTCTGTCTTTCATTTCAACCTTTGAAGGAAAAATTTTTGGATCCTTGTTTGGTTCATTCTTACTGGAACATTAACCAACTTCTGGGACAGGATTTTTGAAACCAATATTCATTTCTTTAGCTATATAACGTTTCAGTTTGACATGTTCTAAATATTATTCATTTGCCTACATCTTTACTTCAAGATGATCATTCCGATTTTGTGTATTCTAAAGATAATTTTTCAGATCATAAATCTCATTTTCCATCTTGACATTATCATTAGTATACCCTTATTGGTTGTTTCATGTGGAATTTTCATTTGTCAACTTATTTTTTTCCTTCCCAAGCCTTCTAATCTTCCTCAAGCATTCTTTCAAATCTTCTTTCAGATGATATTCAAGTTGAGTTTCTTATTATTCTGAACTGTTTCTCTTATACTCTTCATTATTCATGACAAAAATAAGGGTAGTGACTCTAGTTTTTTCAGAAAATAATTTCTTAGATTAATCTTCACTATCTTCTTCATCTTCATCTTTAGATAAAAAGCATCGTCTTTTTTATTTGAATAACTTTTTATCCTTCACCTTTGAAAAATATTTATCTTTTTCAGCTTGTTTCTTCCACAACATTCTTGGCCTTCTATTATCATCATCACTGTCTTCTTCTTTAATATTTTGAGGACAGTTAGCTACAAAGTGACCAACAGCTCCACGGTTAAAAAATTTCAAGTGATGTTTACCCTTGTATTTCCCTTTAGCTCTTCTCACATTCATAGAAAAAAAGTATAAAATTTCATCAAAATTATTACATACCTCAACATCAAAATCATATTCACTAGTATCATCATCAATAAGAGTCTTCTTCGACTTCTCTCTCTTTGTAGACTTGAATGGAATTACTCTATCAGCTTTTGTTTTTCCCTTCATAGTCATATCCCTTATTATCTCATAAGTAATGATAGTGCTATAAAAATCACCCAAAGATAATGTTTCAGAGTCTCTATCTTCTAATGAAGACACTTTAGCATCAAAATTTTAAGGCAGAATTATCAAAATATTATTGACAACTATAAAATCCTCCAATTTTTCACCAAGACATCTGGTTGTACTAACAATATCATTTATAATGGTAAATAAATCCACAACAGATTCAGATTCTCCCATTTTCAAGTATTCATAAACCAGTCTCCAGATTTGTATTTTATCCTTTATCACTTTTGTATTTCATTCATAGATTTTATTCAGTTTGTCCCAGATTCCTTTGGTTGTAGCAACACATTTCACTATTATAATTTTACTCTCATAAAGATATGAGAGTAATTAATTTTTACCTCTTCTATTATTCTCAAGATTCTTTTTATCGACAGGGGTAAGAGGAACCTTGTTATCAATAGCAATAAATCCATCTGTTGTAGTTTCAAGAACTTCATATCCAAGAGACATAAGATAAGGCATCATTCTTTCTTTCCATATGTGATAGTTCTTTCAATAAAAAATTGGAATCCCCTTACTATTGATGCAATTTAGAATCCCCATCACAAATTCTCTTCAACCACTTCAGAAAAGAATAAAAGAAGGGAACCTGTTGCTCTAATACAAATAGAATTTCCCTGTCAGGATCTAGGTATCACTAATAGGGGGAGGGAGTGAATCAGTGATATATTTTTCTTTTTATGTTTTCTGTTTTTGAAAGAACCTTCCCCTCGTTTTAAATATTTTCTTCCCAGCTGAACACACACAACCACATGAATAGAAAATTTACATGGTTCACTACTCAACAAGAGTATCTACGTCCTTGGTATGGTACAGAAACAATACAGTACAACAAAATCTACTAGAAAACAATCATTTGATGTGGAATACAATGAGTAGGATATACCCTTACACTCGTATATCACTTTGAAAACAATCCAATAGTCCGAGTCCACCCTCTTAGGAAAAATTGGGTAATGTAATGATTCTGTAATTCTTAATGAACTTTCAAACATCAAATCATTCAAAAAATATATTCACTTTACTACATAGAAGCTGATAAGAACCTCCTGGTGCAGACATCTTGCGTTCCACTCCCTGCTTGCACGCCTCCATGCTTGCGGGCCTTTGGAAAATGGTGTGTCAAAACTTGTGCGGAAAAACTTGCACGGAAAAACTTGTGTGGAAAAACATGCACGAAAAAACTTGTGTGGCACCCTACTTTCACACCTTACAAATAACCCTCAACTTGCGTGCCACTTTAGCTTGCGTGATTCCCTCTGCTACTTGCGCGATAAGAGAACCCTCCACTACATGCATGATCATAGCTCTAATTTTCTCTTAAGTGTTGAGCATAAAAAACTAAAGAGGAAAGTCATCTATTTATAGGCATTTTGGTGACTTACGTGCCACATAAACATGAGCGCCACTCCAGCACATGCGCACCGTTCCATCACTTGCACACCGCTTTCTTTCCTTTGTCATATTTTGATATGGTGATGTTGACATATGACTTGCACGCAACAAACACTTGCGCACCAATTATACATGTGTGCCACACTTGCGTGCCACATATACTTGCATGCCAATTTTTGACTTGCGTACCAATCTTTAACTTGCGAGCCAGTTTATTTCCTTGGTATAATTTTGATGTGATGATCTTGAAATATATCTTTCACCCGACTTACAGTTGAATGCCAATAATTTCTAGCCACTAATGTCCTGCTCTCCACTTTCTTTCCTTTGCCAAAATATCTTCTTTACTATCTTTACACTTCATAAGGCTTTCATCACAAGTTCTCCAAAGAGAGGATATTTGTGAAATACAAAACATCAAAGCATCGTCATAGTTTCTAGTCCTTTTACAAAGTGAATTGATTTATCTTCTTTGAAAACAAAATTCAACACTCTTTAAAGGCTAACTCTTCAAATATCCTTCTCCATCCAACTTGGTCTGAACATGCGGAGAGTAGTAGGACTAGACGGTACCTGGAGGTGGACCACTTGGCATCACGGTACATTGAGCGGATGATCGGATGTGGAGTGATAAAGAGGCCATCTGTACCTACCCATCTGGTAGGAACCCCGAAGGACAACCCAGTAGCTACTTTACTTGTCTCCAGTTGTAGATGATTTCAGTTGTACCTATACTTTACTATTGGGCTTGTATTTATGGACCACTTTACTTTCATCACTCTATTTTTTATATAGTTTTACTTTGTTTTTTACTACCATTTGTGTACTCTGATGTGTTTGTTTACTATTATAAGGGAAATTCCTTCCCAGTTTGGGGATTTACTCCTTTGGTTCTTGTCGGCAGCCCCTGGTCTATGGAAGGCGGGCATGGGGTAGTCATGATACGGGCCCAGGGGGATGGTTCCTGAAAATTGGTATCATAGGAGTCAGTTTTACCACAGAACATATAACTCTAATATTTCTTTTCTGTGAATAAATAGTGTTAAGGTTACTATGTGCGGTTTTTACTCTAGGGTGTCCAGTGTTGGTGCGGGTATCCGTCATATCCATACACCAGGACCCTGACTACTGATTTCAACTTAGTGCACGAAAACACATATTTCATGTGTGTTTTCAAATATTTTCTTAAATAAGCTCAACAAGGTCAGCTCAACATGTATAATCTTTTGACCATGTCGCATCTATTTTTTTCATGATGCCTCCCCCCAGATCCCTAAGATTCGTACACTCTAACTACCCACCGAGTGAAGAGGCCTCTGTGCAGGTCCCTTTAGCTATGGAGGAACCAGTGGTACAACTTCCCTTTGGGCCACTGATTCCACCCGCCCCAGTAGCAGATGATGCAGACCGCATGAGCATGTTGCATGATTTCCAGTTCCATAAGTCACATAGGTTCTGGGTAGATACGTCCCACAGGGGGCTGAGGAATGCCCGGAGGCTGTGTTGAGTGTCTTCAGGCTGGTTGGGACACCAACAGACCTCATGGTGATCCTTGCTGTGAGTCTCCTTTGGGAAGCAGTAGGGAGATGGTGGAGCCTGATGGTCCAGGTCCACGATGAGGCGACACTACTCTAGACAGACTTCTAGAGTTGGTTCTGTGCAGATTTTGTGCCAGCGACCCTATGAGGGGTAAAAATATATTACCTACTTCATCTGCAGCAGGGCATCATGCCAGTAGTACAAAACTCTATGAGGTTCACCAACCTCTCGCGCTACTCCACAGATATGGTACGTGACCCATTTTTCAGGGACCAGACCTTAGAGTAGTGTCTCATGAATGAGATAAGGTTATCGATGGTCTCCCTCAGCATCCCGACTGAGGCGGGGGTGTTAGAGAGAGCCCTCCTTGTATAGATTTTCTTTGCTGAACAGCCACCAGCAGCAAGACCCACTACTAGTTGACATGAAGCAGAGTATTCTAAAATGGGAAATTGAAAAATGATGTAGAGGTCCTATAGGACCAGACCCATTGGTGAGTGACCTCATGACTCAACATCTAGTGTGCAGGGCACCCGGGGCAGTGACATATATGCCAGGAGTAGACCGTGCTACTCATGATGTGGGCAAGGTCACATGGATCGTGACTGTCTGACCCATTGTGATGATGATCAGCAGATAATTGAGGGACCTCCTAGGTAGAGGCAGAGATTTGATCAAGTCAGTCCATAGGGAATAGGAAGACATGGCAGTGGAGCTGGTCCAGAAGCATGCAAGGGACGGTGATTCGAGGTGCTACCGCCACCACCACTAAGAGGAACACCCTGACCACAGGGAGCTGGAAGATAGGGGAGAGCTCAACTTCATGTAGCTAAGTAATACAACCATGGGGCACCAGAGATGATTTCTGGTACTATCTGTGTCTACTACACCTTATCTATAGTTATTATAGACATTAGTGCCAGTCACTCTTCTATTTCCACTACCCTCGATTAGAGCTCGGAGATTCTGATGGAGCTGTTTTCTCGATAATTATGGCTAGAGACTCTTACGATAGTAGACTCGATGATTATGAACCTGTGCTGGTAGTGTGAGCTTACTCTATGAGGCGAGATCTTCGGTTGGGATCTCCTCATAGTGGCGTCGAGGCCTTACAACATCATCTTGGTTATGGACTGGTTATCTACAGTCCATGCTCAGATTGACTGTATTGGGCTAAAAGTGTAGTGTGTCCGCATGGATGGGACCATGTATACCTTCACCGGTGAGATGGGAACATTTTCATCACAAGACTAAGTTAATCAGAGAAGGGTGTAGCCGATCACTCACCATTGGGCTTGCCTTACCCTTAGAGCTGTTTATGTGGAGAGTCTGACGTATCCTGTAGTGGTGGACCAGTAGATAGATGTTTCCCCTGACGATATTCCAGGACTACCTCCTCATAGATTGGTGGGAATCTACATTGACCAGTACTATGGGACGACACCAATATCTACTCCAGCATATCGGATGGCTCCCGCTGAGCTTCGTGAGCTGTTGGTACAACATGAGGACTTGAAGGAGAAGGCATTCATCCAGCCCAGTGTTTCGCCCTGGGCATCCCTGATTCTATTATCCAAGAAGAAAGATGGGAGCTTGAGTCTTTGTGTCTACTACCATCACCTGAACCATGTGACCATGAAAAACAAGTACCCACTATTGAGTATTGAAGACCTCTATGATCAGCTCAAGGGAGCATGATGGTTCTTGAAGATAGACCTCAGATCAGGCTATCACCAGCTTAGAGTTCGAGACAATGATGTGTAGATGACGACCTTTAGATGTTATTATATACACTATAAGTTCATGGTTATTCCCTTTAGCATGACCAATGCTACAACAGTTCTCATGAGTCTAATGGAAAATATCTTTCATCCTTACCTCGATCACTTTACCATAGCCTTTATCAATGACATTCCAATATACTCGAATACTAAGGAGGAGCATGCCTACAATTTGCAGGTAGTACTGGAAACACCTTGATCAGACAAGCTATATAGTAAGCTCTCGAAGTGCCAATTTTGGATATGAGAGGTTCACTTATTGGGACATGTCATCTCAAAGGCTGGAGTTGCCATGGATCCAATGAAGATTGAGGTGGTACTTGCTTGGGAGACACCAAGGAGTGTGATGCAGGTATGGAGTTTCTTAGGCTTGGCTGGGTACTACCATAGGTTAGTTCCAGACTTCCCCAAAGTTGCAGCACCACTATCATCCTTGACAAAGAAGGGGAATCCCCACGTGTGGTCGGAGAGATGTCAGGGGGTCTTTTAGGATCTGAGGCATAGGTTGACTAATTCCCCCATATTGAGGCTTCCAGAAGAGGGTGTAGGGTATGTAGTTTAGTGAGATTCATCAGGGACCAGAAGTGGGTGTGTCCTGATGAAAGATAGAGTAGTGAACGTAAATGGTTCTCGGTAGTTGAGATAACATGATCACAACTATGCTACTCATGACCTAGAGTTAGCACCAGTGGTTATCTCCTTGAAGATGTGGTGGCACTTTTTGAATTTCTAGTGTTTCACAGTCTTCTCTGATCACAAGAGTCTAAGGTATATCTTCTCGAAGAAGAAACTGAACCTGAGACAGTGGAGTTGGATTGAGTTCCTACAGGACGATGACATCATGATAGTTTATACTCTTGGGAAGGGGAACGTTGTTGCAGATACACTCAGTAAGAGATCTGGTATAAAACTACTAGGAGAGCCGACAGAGCAACTGGCTGCTTTACAGATTTCTTATGTGGACGTAGATGGAGAAGCTTTCCTTCATTCTCTTACAGTCACTCCTCCACTTCATCATTGTGTGAGGGAGGCGCAGCATGGGGACACTGACTGTGAGATAAGACATGCTCAGATATCAATAGGGCTGGAACCTGATAGATTTTCTGAAGGTGGGTAGCACGACATCATCTTGAGAGGATGTACCATGGTACCAGTAGCACTTCAGGAGGATGTGTTGAGGGAGTTCCACACTTCCCCTCTAGTGGTATATCCAGGAGTGGTGTAGACATACTAGGACCTCCGACGACAACACTTGTGGCCAGGTATGATTAAGGTGGTAGCAGAGTTTGTCTCATGGTGCCTCACTTTTCATCAGGTGAAGGTGGAGCACCTGGTACCAGTAGGCTTGGTTCAACCATTATGGGTCACATAGTGGAAGTGGGATGAGATATCCATGGACATCATGATGGGTCTTCCACATACATCCAAGAGTCATGATTTGATATGGGTGATCGTTGACTGACTCATCATGTCGGCCCACTTATTACCGATCATAGAGAAAGGTTTAATAGAGAGATTGGGAAGCCTCAATGAATATAATATGATGCATCTACATGGAGTAACTTATTCTATTATCTCTAACCTTGACACACGGTTTACTTCCCAGCAATGGAAGGGGTTGCAGGAGGTTTTAGAGACGCAGCTATGTCTGAGCATGACCTTCCAACCTCAGAAAGATGGCCAGACTGAGTGGACCATTCAGAACCTCAAGGACATGCTCTGTGCATGTGTCCTCGACTTCGGTTGTAGATGAGATGATCAGTTCCCATTGGTGGATTTTGAATACAACAACAGTTATCACTCCACTATCGGTATGGAACCTTTTGAGGCCTCGTATGGTTGACCTTGCAGTTTGCCACAATACTGGACAGACCCAGGGGAGTCCTCACTTGTGGGACCAGAGATGGTACAAGCTACCACGGAGAAGGTGAAGATAATCCAGGATTGGATTAAAACTGCACAGATCGAGTAGAGGTTTTATAATGAAAAGAGATGGATAACACTTGAATTCAAGAATTTTGACCACATCTTTCTACAGGTCTATCCTTGACATGGTCTACAGATATTTGGCTGAGATGGAATGTAATATCTACGATTTATCATACCTTTCTAGGTCCTCAGCAGAGTAGGTAAGGTGGCTTACCACTTAGCTCTTCCACCTTAGTTGCACTGGGTGCACGACGTATTTCACGCATCCTAGCTAATGAGATACGTGAACGAAACTTCCCACATCATCGAAAATGGACAGAAGGACATCGATGATAGGGCAACATTCACAGAGGTCCCAGTGGAGATTGAGGATCAACAAGAGTGGGTCCTGCGTGGACAGTCGATACCTCTAGTGCGTGTTCACTGGTAGCATGAGAGCCTGCAGGAGAGCACATGGGAGCAGGAGGCTCAGATGTGTTCTCAGTAACACCATTTGTTCAATTAGTTTGAGTTGTATTGAACGTGGACGTAAATTACTAAGGTGGGGAGAATGTAAAGACCCAAAAATTCCTTGTATTTTTTTAAATATATGGAAATTTTACAAGTCCGCGAAAATTTACGTCGCTTGATTCTGAGGCCCGGTGTGCCTGGAATCAATTTCTAAATTTTTTTTCAGGTACGATCAGTAAATTTACACGCATGATTTTATAACTTTTGACCTAGTGCTTGAAATTGATTTTTGAGGGCACCGTTGAACATGTAGTGCCTTTATTTGCCTAAGAAGACTTTCACCTCGATGGTAGTTGGTCGAGAATGGAAGATCGTTTTGTGGGTTGTAATTAAATTAAATTAAATTAATTTTTTAGCTTTATTTTTGTTGGTGGGGGTTAAAACCTCCAAGAGGAGGTTAGGGGTGGGGCCACCACACCATATCCTCCAATGAGAGGTTATAGTGGTGGGGCCCACCCAAGGTTTAAACACCTCATGTCAATTAGTGAGGTGGGGACCACCTGAGAATGAGACCCTTGGAATCCCCATTTATGGAGCAAACACCCATGAATCCTCTTGAAATCCATTAATTATTTTGTTCCTACACAAAATAATTAATTATGTGAATCCCCCCTTAATTAATTTCCTTGTGAATTCATGAAAACCATTTAAAATAATAAGACAATTAATTATTTGATTTTGAGGTTGTCATCTTTCATTTTTGTTAGAAGTGATGTTTGAGGACAGGGGGAGCTCTTGGAGAACTTCATCATCCAACAAAGAATGTCCATCTTCACCGATGAACGATGAAAACCTTCTTCCTTATTCAACTGGAACAAAGGAGGTAGTGTCATCCTTGAAGAATGCGGATGACTCCATACTCGGCTTCTTCATTTCTGACGCCAATGAAACGACATCCGCTTTTCTATGACTCTGTCAATGATCAAAAAATAAGGTAGGGGTTGTTTTTTGTTTGATTTTTACCCTCTGTTATTCGTCGATTGGTTGAGCTCTTTGAGGGCGATTGTTACCACCTTAACACGGAGGGAGCAGGCCGAACAAACACACCCCGATCCCCCTCCGTTTTTCTTCCCTTCATGATGAAAAAACTGATGGTCCAAGGCTGCTGTGTTGCAGAATGGCTGTGGCACCACCATGCTGCATGGAGGAGAAGGGTGTCACGGCCAGGGCTAGCCGCAGTGGAAGGGTGTGGCGCCATCGCGTCACGTGGAAGTGGAGGGACACATCTAGGGAATGCCACAGAGGAGGGGCATCTTGCCATCACACCACGTGGAGGAGCAGAACCACGGCGCCATCGCACAATGGAGGAGAAGATGAGATGGCCAACATCGGGTCGGCCAGAAGAGATGCGGTACAGCTGGCCGCTCGACCGGCCAGGAGGAGCGAGACCCAGTGGGTCCCACGTGATCTGGACCGGCGCCAGGTGGTGCCGGTTTGGGTTCCCACCTGAACAGCTCTGCCATTTGGGAGCCAGGGGGTGTGTTGTTTTCCCCCAGGATGCAGCGTAGGCAGACCCGCGAGCCACCGGGGTAGAACCAGCATGGGACGCCAGGACAAATCCAGCATGGGCCGATGGGCCGCCTTCAGGGTGGGCTGCCCCTAGGGCCAGGTCGGACCCGTCGGCCAATTCAGACCCCGGTCCGGACCCTGGTCGAGCAGGGTCAGTCCAATGAGGTCAGACCGGACCAGGACCCACTATGGAATGATTTCACTTTTTGCCCATATCTTGGGCTATAGGCATCCGATCGATGAACCATCTATGGAGACAGAAATCTTAGAGTAAGACAGCTCTTTTGGTATACCCCACTAGAGTTTTGGACACAGTTAGGGTACAGTAGGGTTGGATTGAACCTAAAATCCAATCAGGCCCCTCGAACGGAAATTCCAATAACACACAGTCTTGGAGTCCAAATGACGCGACATCTATTGCATTGAGACCCCTATGACCAGAAATACCATTGCGATACTTCTACATGGGACTTCGTGACAGTTAGGGAATCGACATGTAGCTCGTTGAGCGGATCCTCCTGGAGAAGAGTGAGTAGAGTACGGAGACCCAGTAGCAGGCTGAGACCTGACAACTGATGACCTTTCGACTCGGATTGTTTCGACTAGACCAGTGGGAAGCGCCTCTGTGTGATGTGGAAGACCCATAGTGGGGAGCACCTCTGTGTGACGTGGCAGAACCATGGTACTCGACAGGAGGAGAACCTTATTAGGCTATGAAGGGGAGATCCTCTATGTGACGTGGGAGACCCACCGTGGTGAGAACCTCTGTGTGACGCAGCAGACCCACGATGCTTGGCAGGAGGAGTACCAAAACAATCCCGGATAGTGGGAAGCACCTCTGTATGACACGGTAGGCCCACAGAACTCTATAGAGGAGGAGTACACCAGCATCCGAGGTTTCGATAGTTTGACTGGGAGTGTTTCTTGTTACCACCCTAGAATGAATTCTTGGTTTTGAGCTGAGTCATTGAGTTTTGAGTTTTCCTCATGTTTGAGATTGGTTACTAGATAACTTATGTATATTTATGGGCATATACCTTAGTAATGGTTATCCATTGAATCCATACTTTGTGGTTTATCCTTATTGGATTTTGTGAGACCATGAGGGTCTCGGGGTCCCTACTGAGTATCGTTATACTCACCCCTACACGGGCTATGCCTGCACCTCGTTTTGTTGGTTGCAAAGGATGGACAGCACTGACTGAGGCGGAGAGTAGAAGGACTGGATGGTACCCGAAGGTAGACCACTCGTCGTGATAGTACACGAAGCGGATGGTCAGATGTGGAGTGATATGGAGGCCATATGTACCTACCCTTCAGGTAGGAACCTCGTAGGATGACCCAGTAGCTACATTAATTTTCTTCAGTTGTACTTGCTTCAGTTGTACCTGTACTTTATTATTGGGCTTGTATTTCCGGCCCCCTTTACTTTCAGCACTCTCTTTTGTATACAGTTTTACATAGTGTTTTACTTCCATGTGTGTACTCTGATGTGTTTTTTTACTGTTATAAAGGCAATGCCTACCTAGTTTGGGGATTTACGCCTTTGGTACTAGTCGGCAGCCCCTACCCTATCGAAGGCGGTCTTAGGGTAGTCACGATATGGGCCTCGGGGGATGGGTGGTGACATGCGATGTAAGTAATAAATAATTAGTTTCATTGATGTTCTTATGTCAAAAATTTTAATCAATATGTATATGTTTTTGTGTATCCATCAGTCATTCTATATGTATTTTTCAATTCCTGAGACCCTCAAGCATGTGTGTTAGTATTGACATACTATTGATGATGATGTTGTTTGTCACAGACCATACCAAGTATAAGTGATGTCCATTTCAGAAATGGACACTCTTAAACATAGATGAGCTACATTGTGAGTCATGACCGGAATCAGTACTTATTCCCCTAGGTCATGGTTTATCCTTTTATTTTAAATGTATAATCCAATTTTACATGCTTAAGAACAATCATGAAATTTTATTTCAATTATGCATTATTAATTATTTAATGTATCTTAATGTCAATTAGAATCACATGAAATAATGAATAGTAAAATGCATAATGATGTAATGAATGGTTTCTTATTAATGTTAATTTCTGATAACGACTACATTATGTGAACCTATTTAATAGAAATGGATTAAATTCATTGAAAATGTTAATACAATTGATGAAATATTTTGTCATAAATTTATTTCATCACTCAAATTTGCACAAAAATAGGTGTATAGGGTTCTAGTCATCCAATGTAGAGGGACCCTCCTACTACTGGGGATTTTTTATAAGAGTGATGGGTTGATTTAACTAATGTTTAAAACAATTAATTTTCTAGATATAACTAGGATCAACATTAGAGTAAAGATCTGTGTAAATCATTCTATGATTTTAGAAGTGGGTACATTACTTAATATATCATGGATCGGTTAGGTAATGTGATTGGAAAGTCTAGTGCCAACCTAAAAACTCTTCAGGTAGTGGAATAAAAAATATTGTAAACTATTAAGAGTGGATTCACTTGTCCTTTCAACTAGAATACTCATCTGACAATGTATTCTTAATCTAGTATATAGTCTTTCAATTGTTTGATAAAATAATGGGAGATGTTTACTAACTCAACTTACTCTCCAATGTCTAATCAGTAATCACGATAAACTTGTAAATTTGATAGATTTTATTTTTTGGAAATAGAATATAATACCACAAGTATATTGTGATAACTATTGGAAATAGATAATCTTCTAACTAACAAAATTTCTCAAATAGTAGTAAATGTATTTTTACAAAGTACAAAGACATTAGAAGTTCAAGTCGTTGGGGTCCCTATTACTTTTTGAGCCACCTCAATAAGCAGGAGTGATAAAAATGAATATAATAGAATCATGTATAACACCTATGATGTTTATCTCATTATTTTATCATAAATTTATGATACAATTTGGGGATAGAACAATAGGAAATAAACAATTTAACATTTCATCTTGTCGTTGAGAAGTTTTCAAGGAGAAATTGAAGCAAGACATGAATGGGTGATGATTATAATAGTAATGTGTATAAGAAAGATGCATCATTATCTTTAATTATATCCCACGATTATATATTTATCACCCTTATACTCCATATTAGTTGAGGATTACAAAAACGAATAGTATAAATAAAACACATCAATATATTTTTTTAAGGTTCTATAAGAAATAAAAACATTAAATAATGATCAATATTTAATTATTAATATGATCTATTTGAAAGACAGTGTAAAAATCCCAATGGAATGTGTGACATCAAAGTCACCTTCACAACATCCATTGTGGAAATATGTATGAAACAAGAGGATATTTTATTCTCATATCATGAAATAAATAAATGTAATATTAATTGTCAATAACTATGTAGAAGAAGAATGTATAAATTTCTTATTTATGTATATTAATCTATTATAATAACATTTATAAAACATTACTAGAAGAATGTTTGTTTCTCTATAAAGATGAGAGAGTGTGAATCCTACCATAGTGGTGTGAAGAAAACCCCTTATATATTTCCATGTTTTCTAATTCAATTTGAACATTTATATTATAAAAAAAGTACCTCATGTGTCCATTAGAAAAAATAAGTAATTCTTATATTTTTGGAATGAATACTGTTTGTGGGGTTTAATACTCAGTTAATTGTTCAGTAATTCTGGAATCAATAGAAATAACTAATGAATATAAAATTTAATGATTATATACAGTATGGTGGAAGGATAATTATTTCTTAGGTAAAACTAAATTTGGATGTCAAGTATATACCAAGTATTCTATTTTTTATCATTGTAAAAAACCCATAATTATTATCTTAGGATATAACTATTTATTTTGGAAAAATATTTCTTTTGAATTATATCTACACCACATAGCATTCAGATTTTTTGGATAGAGTTTGTGACCCATTCCAAGTATATGATAGTGGTAAATATAATTCTTAGATTCCATTATGTGTTTATAATGAATTTTATAGTAATATATGATATTTCATGGTCAGAAATTATGATTTACACCTATATATAGTGATGAAGGACATCATGACCATGAATTCATTGATCATTATAATGTAGCATGGAGTAATTCTTAAGGGAACATTACCTTAGACACATCAATGCAATGATTCTATAAAAGAGGATTGATGACCGGTATTATATATTAACATTGATCATCATAATTTTGAGTGATTTAATTTCTAAATGAACATTTCCTTACAAAAAAATTGTGATATAAGTTAAGGTGCATCAATGTTAAGACATGAATTTATTGTAGTGAATTCCATAATATCTCAATATATATATAAAATAATGATTTTATCCCACAACCAAATGCTAAAAATCATGAAACTAGAGTTCATATGATTTATAAAATTATGGAAATCCATTGTGTCATATGATCACTACGTTTTCAGGCCCAATTTTTGTTAAGGATATAAACAATCATGCATCAATAAAAACACCATGTGCATCAAAAGTTAATATCCAAAATTTTTTAATCGGTATTACAAAAATAACTTATATAAAAAATAAAATGTCAATATATAGAATATATTTTTTAAAAAAGGGTGAACATATCTATTTGAAATAGTGGGAGGAATATAGATTTTTGATTATTCAATTTCTTCAGAAAAAAAAAATACATTTTATAGAAATGTGTTCCACAAGAGGTTTGGAATGAAAATTTTTCCAAAACATATACTATGTAAGATGGATAAAACCATATTGATGGTTTTATAATCAATTGGGATGGTGATAAATTATTTATTGAGAATATTGAATCCAAAAAAGTAATAAGTATATTTTAATAATATAATATTGACATGATCCATCAAAATTAAATAATAGATTCCATGAATCGTATTATCGTTGATTTTATTTTGAATAGTGCAGCTGGTATTTAATTGAAACTACACAAGAATAGTGCATGCATGATACCAATGAGGATTGATTGGAAACACCAAGTAGTTTTTGCTAAATCAATTAAGAATTTTTATGTTATAGAAACATTAAATGCCCGTTTTATTCAGAATTGGATGTAAAGACCACAAATAATGAAAGGTCAATATATAATGCAACTAGAATGACGTGTTGATTCTTTATAATTCTAATAAGGGGTAAAAGTTAATAAAATATTATTCTAGATTAAAAGTAAGAAACAAGATGATAGAATATTCATTTGGAATGAATTTTTCCCTTGTCTATACTAGAGATTAGTGGCAACATAAATAATTTTAACTGTAATTTTTTTTGATATCATAGGGTAAACAACTTTTTGTCATAATGTTAGTTGAAAACATATTGATTATAACTCTCTAGCAATTGAATTAAAATATTAACATAATATTTAGGGATCATCATATAATATAGAAGATCAAAATGGTACATAGACTAAGACATTAGTACATAAACTAATAAATTCATTTACTATATATGATTTAATAGGTTGATATTGAATGTTTCACAATGTCATGGGAAATAACATACAAAAAGATAATATTTATTTTCATAGTAGGATATTTATCTGTTGAGTATATTTTGATAATATTTTGAAATGGATCGATCAGATATGCTATGTTATGTACTAAAATTGATATTTCAATAATATTTTCTATGGTCAGAAAATATATGTTTTATCCTGGAGAAGTCCATAGGAAATAGTCAAAACAATCCAATTGTACATAAGAATGTATGAAGGATATATACCTGGTATGTTGACAAAAATGAGGCAAATTTTAAAGGGACAGAAACTAGTATTCCTTCATATCAAAAAGATCTAATATTATATTCACTATAAGGTAATGATCCATACAATATCATCCATTCTTGTGGTATCCATTCCTACAAATATCGAGTGTGTTGCGACTTCTCAGGAAGCTAAAGAATCATGGTATAATATGAAACTATTTGTTCTAATTTTTTTAATAGAATTTAATCAATAATTGTTTGTTATAATATAAATTATGATTATTATAATACTTTTACTAGACAGAATGACATGTGTTAAAATTATACAAAGTGATATACACTCAGGATTTAAGTCTCATGAGGAGTATTACTCAAGGACATAAAGTCGCACATAGAATAACTTCCATGGAGTAGAGACATGATAGACAAAAACAAAATAAAGTCATAGCTAAATTAAAAAAATATCTTTTAATGATAATGATAATGAGGATTGTTATCATGTTTCATCTTGTAATAGAGGGAGTGTTGTAATAGTGGATTCCCTAGAAAAAACTAAATAGTACTTTTTGATTACCATTCCATGTATACAAAGAGTTATAAATGATGTTCACTTACAATTATAGTGATTATATTTGTTTTCATAAACTATTAAAATGTTGATTTACATTGATTAATTCTCATATAAAAAGGATATAGGATTTACCTTGAAAAAATGATATCAACGAGATAGTATGAAATTAATCTTAAACAAACTTCCAATGGTCTACATATATCATGTTGATTGAATATAGTTGATGTCTAGCAAAAAGTTGTTGGTTGATCACAAAAAATTATACATCTATTCATGATTTTCTCACTTAGTGATATATAGTAGATAATATAATGAGGGAAGACCATCTAATATGAACACCAAATGTTTCATTTTTCATTTTTTGTTGTAATCTATAGAATTTTTCATCAGTATCCTAGATTCAGATCATTCTCAATTTGTAAAATCTGATCAGGTACATTCATAGATGGGAAAAAAACATGACATTGAATTCCTAGAGAGGTAGTTTTTGTTGGGTGTGTCATTAGTAGTATGTAAATGGATGAGTGACAAACTAAATAGTGAATTTTTTAATTGTTTTATTGCATATATATCATACCATGAAAGAACCCCATGACTCATGGGGGATAAAATAATGAATACCAAGGGTGTTTCCATTAATAATGAAATTTCAAACATATGGTAAATACCAAACACAATCATACATTGAGTTATTATCCACTATGTTCTCTTTTCTGGCAAGCACATCCACTGTAAAATTACCTTCTCTCCTATTGGGTTTGACCAGAATTCCCTACTTGAAAAAGAAAATACAATTACTAATAATGTTGTCCAATATCCAGGGATATCTGTTAGTCTCCTCTACAGGTTCATACATCCTAGAAGATTTTGATTCAACCTCTATGATATTGATATCATGTTGTGTGGACAATATCAAACTACTGAGAAAAGCACTTGCCTCTATATTAGTGGAATTTCCTAGCCCACAAAACGTACTGAAACTCACATGTATTACGCCCCTATTTTATCTCACTTTCTAACCACCTCACATCTTCTAAGAAAGACATGATCCATCTACAATAAACACGATCCCTACAAAAGGGGATTTCTAATGAATTCATCTACATAGAAATACTCTTCTTAATTCCAAATATAAACCAAGTTGTGGTAGAATCTATTGAAAAGAAGCGGTAGATAACACACTATGAGTGAAGAAACCCTAGTTCTGTAACCACCACAGTAACACATACCTGATGGAAATCATTTTAATGTCTTTACCATCATTAGATCTGTTTTGATCCTCCTATAGAGAACCATCAACAACAGAACTTATGACTACCCGAGCCTTCACCTCTACCACCTACATAACTATAATGAAAATCCATGTATCAATGATCTCCTATATTGTACTACCAATGAATTGAATATTCATAATGTGCCAAAAAAAACTCCGAACAGCCCATAAACATTCACCCATGAAAAATAATTGTTCTATATATTATTTCTAAGATTATACACAACAATAATATTTAGAAACTTGGAAAACATACTTTTTCCTGCATTCTCATTTATAAGATGAAATTTATTTTTTTGTCTAAAAAATAAAAAGTTTAACTTACTTTTGATCTCTTATCACAACAATTTAATTCCCTTATTTAAATTTAATTGTATAATATACACTATATCCTTGTACACAATACCATTAAAGACAATTGATCTCAATTCAGTAAAGATGTGGTGATCTACCACTTCATTTAGGAAGATATTTTTGAAACAGATCTTATTATCATGATTTAAATTTATTTTAATAAAGGCTATGTATTTAGAGGCTTCACGAAAGGAAATATCTGGAAGCATTTATCTCAGAAAAAATAACTTCTCTAACAACTTTTTTTATACAAGATGTTTTTGTCTCCCCAACCAATAATCTAGTGGGAATTTTCATCCAAGATATCCGGGTAGGCAGGCATGCAGCATGTAAGACTAGTGATTTTACTAGACTATCCATCCCAATAATCCCAAACATCCCAATTTTTATCATATTTATTTCTAATAAATTTTTCCCATAATTAATTCATAATTATTATCAGTTTTCTTTTAAAGAATTCATTGTTTCTTTTATATTGCATAGATAAATCTTGAAATATTCAAATGGAATAAATAACCACTTCCAAGAGGCCTAATGACATTTCATGTCATATTTTTCATCCCAATGAATAAAATTTAAGATATGATCCATTCGTTCAATTTTAATGTTTAGTAGATTAATGATGGATGCAATGTACATTGGCACTGAGGCAAGAACACTATTAATTATAGTGATAAGACTTTTAAATGAGTGGATTTTATATTTCCCAATGAAAATACTCAATATTATCTAATTAATAAAGGTTAAAATAAATATTTATTTTTTATCCACTTACACATCAGACTACCACGATATTCTATATTATGTTTCAAACTTCTCATTCCCAATTTATCATATATCGTGCCACCTCTTATACTTGAAAACATGTTAAAAATAAAAAATATTTAATTTCATTGATTGATGTATTGAAAACTAAAACTATAATATGATTCCATGGTTCTGATGAAACTGTTTATTATATTCTTCCTTATATTGTTAAAAATAACATTTCATTGGAATGCATTAAATGGGATAAAATTACACTCCCAAACCAATTTGTGAAAAAAAACACCAACCATTCAAACCCCACTTGAATTTTCATTTGAGAGTTTACTGTTCTATGATAAAGAGGCTAAAGGAATGAGGATCTTTTTATATTACACCCCAAATACATTTAAATAACCCAAATATTCTTCCCATTAACTAGATCATGAGACACATTGAACCATATCATCTAAAGCACAAGTCACCAGACCAATCATTAAACCATACATCCTCATGGCCCATAAATTAAATCTTCAATCCAACCCATCCTAAGAATTTTCCATATTAACCTTGATCATGAAAATGGATCAAATTTTCCTTTTATTAAAGTCTTCCACAATTTATTTTGAAATTATCGTTTCCCCTTTGTTTCTAAATCCATTCATAAATCCATGATTTTTTTTTCTGATATATATCAAAGAAGGATACCACTAATCCACCTATTGTTCAGGTTGTCAGGAATTTGATTTCTGAAATTACAGAAAAAATGGCCTGTATTGATTCAATTAGGTAAGATCATTAAATTTTGGAATAAATATCAATAATTTGACAGAGACAAGCCTAGTTTGCGCTCCCGCATTAAGGCAGTCCTGAACTGCCCACAAAAATGATTCTTAACATGATCCCATGAGGCTACAAATAATTATAATAGACACCCGTCATGATATGGATAACTCTCTTGATGTTTTCTGAAAATAATGATTTTTTATTTCATCATATATAATAGTAATATCTAAAATTTCATTATCTGGATTTGAAATCAACCATGTAATTCTATACATGAATTAATTTTCATCATATGATCTACAAGAACAAAAATCCCTACTCCATTTTGGACCAGCCAGAGGGTTCTCAGAATGATCTAATTATCTCTACCCTATGATAAACACCTCTAAATTTAAGGAACCATCATTATTATGTAAATTAATATTAATTATAGCATCCCTTTATTAATATAATCTTTAAAATATATTATTTAGGGTCCCCTTATCTCATCCATACTACATTGGACATGTGTCTGAAAAACATTTTGGACTCTTTAAGTCTTTCAGATAAAGATTTTTATTTCTCAACAAAGGAAATAAAGATGTCCTCATCCCACTCATTCTAGATATTCTATTTGTATTATAAATTTACCTTTTAAGCTGGTCTAAAAAAACACCCGACCATTCCTATTATTAAAAAATTTCAAATATCATATTTCAAACGATAGAACCCTTTGATCAAGCTAGTACAAGGAGCACCCCCTCTAGTTGACCATAGATTTGTTGAAAAATCATTAATAAGCCCTCAATATGATTACAATTAAAATAAAACTTGAAATATTTTATGTCATTTTATCATTATTTAATCAAACTAGAAAATGTGGCTGGTCTGACAAGGACCTTGTGAGATTTTTAACTGAATCTAATACAAATGAATCTAACCATGGACGATTCATGGGGCACCAATCCAATCTTCCCTGGGATCTTCAATTTCCTTATATGTTATTACAAAACCTCTATCTTATGATGGAGAAACCCATATCAATGTTTCCTTTTGAATCGATGATATATGATAAATCATGCATTTATTGTTTATGAATCGCTAATCCTCCTTTTTTTTATTTTAATGGTCTTAATAGAATTTATCACGCTTTAGTTGAGGATGTAATATCATGGTCCTAGTGATATAGGGTGATGTTAGCTTCCTAAATCCTTATCTAGAGTAGTCGATGGTATGTCCAACCAGTTAGATCAGTAAACAATAAAGCTTTAATGGACGATGACATAGGTTTCTTTTCTACATTATGAGAAATCACTAGATAAAGAGATTATATTTCATAGTTCGTATTTGTAGGATAGTTATAATTGTTATGACTATTCTATATCACTTTAAATTCCTATATGGGTTTCTAGACTCAACTCTTGGTCTTTGAAAAATGTTATTTTCAATGGATGTTCTGGATTAGAGGGTCACACATAATAGTGCATACAATATTTTCTCCCATTATTATTAATAGGAATATAGGACATGGTGGGACCCACCATGGGGACTGAGAATTTTCCAAGTAGTCAATCACTGAAAAACAAATAAATTCATTATTATTAATGTATAGAATCTTTGGGTTTAATTTATTTATTAAATTTATTAACAATGTATTTAAGTAAATACCTGAAAAATATTATACATACCTATATTATTTAAATATTCAATGTTTTTTAAATATTAGCTGTAATTATGGGTTGAGTTAACAACTTAGGGTTTTTAAGTAATATATTTAATATATATTACATTCATGTGGTAAAATATAAATAATATTTATGAAATTTTTAGTTCATTTAAAAAAATATTACTTATTTAGTAGTCCATTCATCTCTGGGGGTCGGGGAACCCTTTCCATGTTTTTAAGACTCTTTCTATATATAAAAATGATGTATTTCAATTTCCATAGCCTCTCCATGATAATGATTGTCAGCTTTTGTATCACCCCATATTCTAGGGACATAATTTACCTCCATAAGATACTGATCCAGGGATTCCTTTGATATATCAAAGGGATGAGATTGAGGTGGTCATTACGACATCCAATGATTCATTTGAGCTCTGCGCTAGCAACAAAAATACGATGATTGGAATATGAACTGATTCATGGAGCATTTTTTAGATGATCTAAAGGGGTTTGAATTTACGTCCTTTGAGAAATGATCACTGGCCAGAAAGCTTGTCACTATAGATGACGTGTTTCATTTATCTAGTGATAAAAAATTTAAACCCTCAACCCATTAGCTTCTAATGCATGCTGAAATACCGACAGTGGTTTCCGAATAATCCATCTATATAACGATAAAATATTCCCCAAAATATTATGTATATCAATATAAAATATTATTGATTATTAAAATGTCAAAAGTTGATAATGATGGATTTATAATGTTTGGATGAAAAATATGAGTACCATAAAACAGATAATTTTTAATTGAACTTTTGGATGATTCACATAGATTTTCCTTATATATTAATCCATGAAATATGAAGATTCATAGAGAAATAAAAAACATATTATGCGAACTTTGAATATAGAAATGACGGAATATGTAACTATCTTCATGGTATGCCTAAATGTTAAGGATAAATGGAAAAATCATAATGGTTTGTTGAAACTATAACCTAAGGTATAATGTAGATAATAAAATATAAAAATATAATTCATCATTAAAGCCCCCAAAATATGTTAGGTTCATAATATTTTTTGTTTTGTATTTGACCGTCTAATATAGTCAATAAATTTTATTTCTATCAAAGACAATTAAATTTTTGACCAAGGTTCCACAATATTCATCAGGGAAGCAATATGGAAATATAGAGTACCCCTATCCATTGAATCATATTAGGATTTCAGGGTTATGATGAGGGTATTTAGATATATTCAAAAAGAATTATAGATAGATATATGTTTAAGAATAGCTTATCACCCTCAAATATATGGTCAGATAGAAATGACCATTCATACTCTATAGTATATTATATGATAATTTTCGAAGGACTTCCAAGGATATTGAGATAATAACTATCCTGGTATCATCCCATATAACAATAATATCAATTATATCAATCTGATGAGACCATGGTATGATCTTTATGGGAGACATATACGAAAATGAATTTCGTGGATAAAACTTCAGAGAAGAAGTTGATAGATCCAAACCTTCTCCAATGAAATATAGAAGGTTTTAACAACTCAATTACATATAAAATTATGAAAAAGTAAACAAAGAGTTATACATATAATTATCGATGAGTCCAATTTTTTAACATTGGTGAAAAGGTGTTACATAGAATATGTCCATGGAATAGGGTTAATATATTTTGGAAGAATGTGTAGTGGATCCCTAGAAACTTTTTTCCCTTTGAGATCCTTGATCATGATGGGGTTATAGCCTATAGCATGAAAATCCATCTACAACCCTCCCAAATTCAATATCTATTACACATATTTCATTTGAGGTTGTTAATATAAGATCCATGACACATAGTATGTTTGGAGGATTATAATGGAAATGATAACTTTCATATAATGAACAACCTATGGAAATCATGGATCTATAAGCCTGGGTTATGAGGAAAAAGTCCACCCATCTAGTAAATTTATTGTGGTGGAATCGTAAGGTTTATGTTAGTGACAAGGTGTTATGTTGAATATCTCCATAAATGAGGGTTATGAGATTTAGGAGGAAGGGAAATTGATACATAGATACATTATCCCATTCATGTTATTACATACCAAATCCATCAGTTAAAAAATGTATAAAATCATTACAATTGAACATGCACTTTTTAATGAAGAATAACCATTAGAAATCATTGATCTAGGAGATAAGTTTCAGAGGAATAAGACCACCAATATTTATAAACTTTATTTAATAAAATGGATTTTATATTTGGAATAATTATGTCCAAATTTTTTAAAAATTAACATTTTATTTTTATGAAGTAAAATATGATTAGTAATATTAAACTTAATTACTATGATTATAGTTAATTTTCAATTTTCAATGATTTGTTTATTTAATATATTTCTTTTTTTTACCTAAACTATAAAGTAATATATTTTAAATAATTAATATAATATGACATTTGATCATTTATATGGTTATTATACAATCTTGAAATTAATTTTTCAAAAATTCAAAATATGTTTATGAACATATAATGGTTGAAAAAAATTCTACAGAAAATCGCTTTTCTGTGCATTAAATTATTTTCTGTTAAATGTTAATTTTATAATATTTTAAACTTAATTTTTTTAAAATATAATTTAAATTTATGTTGTTCACACCCAAATCTTTTGGGGTGTTATTTTATATATTTGGTAAAGTTTGTATTATTTTTTAAAAAAACTATTTACCTTGGTAAAAACCAAAAATGATAAAATATAAAAAATAATGGAAAATGATTTGAAACATGTTTAAAAATGGGTATAAATTTATAGTTTAATCTTTATATAAAATATATCACACCAAAATCCATTACTATTCACTTTTGGGACCATTGAAACCTGGAAATGATTCAATACAATTTTGAAAAGTAATGGGTCTTCACAAAAGATTCTTTTCGTTAATTATAAAATGGACACATTTCCACCATTTCATGTTACACCTAACCCTTGAAAATACCCCATTAAACAATTATATTTTTCTCTCAATAGAACCACCTCCCATTTTATTAAACCACTTTTACAGAATATTTTCTAAACCACAGCAAAATCATTTGGGGTTACTATGTGAATATTAATTTCTTCAACATAAGTGTCACAATTCAATATTGTTTTTATTCCATGTCCTCATTTTTTACCTCCCAAAATAATTTTTTATTTAATGAAATTATTATTAACACCATTCTGATATTTTTATATTAATGGAACATCCATTATTTATTCTTCCCCATCCACATATTCAAACAAAAGAATGTTGATCGTGCATATGTGGGGACTAAACCCACCACATAATATGTTTTATCCATTTTTAATATAGCTCATAATTAACAAATGAAAAATATTAAAATATAATTCAAAACTCTAAAAATTTCTAATTAAAATAAATATTAATATTTTATAACGCTATTCTATCAATGAAAATAGTTATTAACCATACTGACACTATTAATAATAGCATATATATATTTGGGTAGGTTTTACCATTTACATGAAAAATGATACAAAATCATATCATTTATGAAAATAGAAACTTATATGTTGGGGTAATTTGATATTAATGAATAAAAAATGTTTTATTATTATTGTTTAATAGTTATATTACTATTTTCCAATTATTTATACACCACTTTATGTTTTTTAGGAATTACAAACACAAGACCTTCACTGTTTCATTTTCACATAATTTAACACTCATCAAATGCGATAAAAAAATATTAATAAATATAAGAGATATTTTCTAGTTACATAAATGATCTATGAATTACAAGATTGATATTAATAAATTGGTCCCAGTTTCAACATTGTAGAAGGAGTACAAGATAATCCATAATTACTTTCACACAATGGTATAGAAAATAAATTAATAACAAAAATAATTTCAATAAATGGTTATGTGTGATTTATATAAATAGAAATATATATATATAATTTTTTATATCATAAATTAAGATATTTTTTTTGTTTAATAGTTTTTATAGTGTGATCACCTAAGAGGTAATCCATTGTAAGGTTTTCATCAACTCCAATTTTTATTCATATGGACGTAGTATTTAAAACAATAATAAATATTTAATGATTTTACTATTCTTGGAATTCCCCTATTTTATATGAAATTTAAACTTATAATATTGGTAAATGTATAACCATAGTCAAGAATCATATATTTAATAATTTATATATAAATAAAATTATAACATTGTTCAGAATAACTTATATTTTTATCAATGGATCTTTTTCATTGATGAACATGCCTTTCCTATAGAAATTTTTTTATATAATAAAACCAAATATGTTCCCTATTCTAAATTATACAAATTCTTTACCTATTTTAAGAAATCAAATCTATTTAATATTTCATAGATGTTGGTTTTTCGTTTAAAACCCTGAAATGGAATTTCTTTTCATTACTTACCCCATTAGATATTTTTGATTTTTTTTCAATAATACATTATTTGTAACTCTTATTTATAATATTTTTGAAAGTAACAACCATCCCATATATATTTTTTAAAATTAAATATCCCTTCCTCTTTGATAATTAATTTTAATAGGTTTTTGTGAATGATTTTATATTTACACTTTTATTTTCTATCTAATTTTTGTTTGTCAAAAAATGATCTCTTTATCACCATCTATATTTTATTATGATATGATTCCTTTAAGGAAATGATATTTTTGTTATTATATGATTTCTTATGTTCATGTTATTTAATTATTGTGAAAATATTGAGATACCCACTCTTTTAAATGGTTTTTTAATATGTGGTGATAATTGGTTTTAAGTGGAACACATACGTATGGATTGTGAATAGTCAGGTCATATATCACCATCCAATAAATTGGATTTTTTGGACATCTCATCAAATATTCAGCAGTGGACATAATGAGTTTTTTAACACATTCTTGGTAATAATGAGTTTACTCACATTTTTATGCATGTACATACTATGTTTTTTCACATATGTGTTGGAATAATGAGTCTTCTTAGAATTGTTTTTATATACATATTATTGTGCCAAATTTCCATGCAAATAATCAAGTTACTCCACATTTCCTGGTTACTACCATGTTTCAACACATTTCATTGATGCTTTATTTATTTTCATTATATTCGATGTTTTCACAATACACGATATTTTTTAAATATTCTTATCACTTTTATGATTCCCATGATATTATTTATTATTGAGATATATTTTGAGGTTTTCCATAACATTTATGTTTACATGATGGTATTTTTATGAAAATATATTTATATATCATTTTTAAAGATCATTTTATATGGTATATGGATTTTTTATTATGATATTCCACTACTACTCAACTTTAACCTCATGGTTATGAGCATATACATTTTTGAAATGTTTTTTCTTTTTGAGAATTTAAGCACCTCTTATTTATTTATTACCTAGGTTATGAAGATGATTATATCATGAGAGATGTCTAAAATGTTATCAAGATGAGTATAATTATAGTGAAATTATTCCACGTGTATTAAAATAAGATATTTATATAGCTAATCTCTATAAAACTGAATCATTTAGTATTAGGTTTTTTACAACTTGTGTGACGTATTATTAAAATCATCAAATTAGTGTATTATATAGGATATGTTATGTTTGGGTCACATTAATACTAATATTGATTTATGATATCATGCTCAATATCTGAATCAAGACATGATTATTGACCAATAAACTATATTTCAATATCAAAATAAACTTTATTAATAAGAGTAACCCAACTGTAATAGTGAAAACCCAAAGACAATAACCTCTGCCCCTAGAATCCTATAATACATAATATATAGGTAATTTCATGGCACAACACATATAATATATCCCATGTTATATCCAATACTAGATTTTTATTCCATTTCCAAAAAATTAATGAAGGGGATAAAAGGACCAATAGAACTATAAATCTTCATAATTGAGTTTTCATCCACTATGATTGAAATGGGTGCCACATAATTCACAAGTCAACCTCCCTTTATTCCACAGGTTTCCTACCATTAGTGAGGGTATATGATAAGTGTATAGAATATACCTATATCAATATAAATGGCTACATAAATAACAAAATTAATATAATAAACATTCAGTTTAGATAAATAATATTTTTTTGATATCATAACTACATGATATTTTTAAAAAAAATAACACTGACCATGATATATCAAAAGGAATAATGGTAATGAAATGAAAATATATTTATATTAATTGGTTATTTATAGATGATCAAATATCATTGACACTAAAATATATAAAAGAATATTCATGATATAAATACTAGTTTTAGTCCATTATTGTTCCCATCTCTTATCACCTACCATGCCCTACATCCCACAGAGACCACTGACTCTAGTTGTCTGCCTATAGCATACAATGAATCATTCATGAGGTACGTCACAAATAGTCAATTCACTGTTTATGTAAGTATAATAAGGGACTCTACATGTCAAAATTAGTCATTTCTTAACAACCTAAAGTCATCATTATGGTGCATTCAATAATATATAACATCAATGATGTGCCTCATTATATGAAACAAACTACAATTATTTTAGTTATCATCCCCAGCTTCATTGGTCTTACAAAAAAATAGTCCCCTGATCCAGCCCATGACATCCCTAAAGGGTGTACCCGATCTCCATGGGGTGGAAACAAGCACTATGGGCATCACCAATAGATAGTGGTAATGATTTTACCCCAAATAGAATAAACAAAGAAAAAGAATGAAAAATGAGTAAATAAATAAAAAATAAATGACACATAAAAATAATATAAAATAAAAAAATATAAAAGAAAACTAAACCTGATGAACATACTTATCTCCATGTGCCCATTAGGGTCACCCACTGAACCCTAAAGCAAACATCACTCCATGGTGATCTAATATTTGTAGGACATACAGATGAAGCTAAGATTATAAATGTAATTATATGATTGAGTATTAAAACTCAATAGGTATTCCGAAGAAAGACTGTTACCTATACATTACTTTAAAATAATATAATCATTTCTTTTAATTTTGAAATACTATCATATAAAAAACATATTTTCCATCCATTCAATTGCAAAACAAATCTTGTTCCATTTTCCACATTATTTAGAATAGTTTTTTTTATAAAAAAAGTTATTTCGTTATTTTAATAGAATATTGAAGAGGGAGATAGAGAGATAGTTTTTGAATAATATTTCTGATATAATTTATGAAATCCCAACAATAAATTTTTTCAATGCATAAAAATAATTTTAGGAGGGGAAAAGAGATAATGTCGTATAGAGATAAATGGGGACATAGTTCTCAAGTAACCAATCTCGATGTGGAACCTAGTTTACCCTCCACATATTAAAATGCTTCAATGAACATGGGAATACCTAATGGATCATGGGAAAATATTTAACATTATATTACCAGATCTATCCTGTGGGAGTGCTTGATGGAATAAAATAGCCTCAATAATCAGTCGTACCCTACCTACCCATGCCAGGGGAAATTTCTTAAATGTAGAGTGCTTCCATACTAAGGGACCACTAGAGATAGCATAATACTACATTATTTTAGAAATAAACTCATAAAATACCAATTCTATGCAAGGTTTACTTGTTAGGCCAATGTTAGGTATCATCCAAAGACGAAAAAATAATCAACACCTATACACAAAGAATAATCTCAAGCCTGTACATGAATCAGCCATCCAAGAATCACCTCTGAATCACCCCAATGAATAAATCTCTAGAAATCCATCCATCAATTCATAACATAAGGACACTAACCTGGAATTCCATTTTCTTTAACAACAAAAAAAGAAATTAAGATATATCCCAAGTATATGTTTGCAATGAAACCCAATTTTTATGGTCCCAACAGGGCATAATATATCCTTTGTGTGATAACCCCAAATAAAATAACCATGCACACATATTATAAAACAAAAAATACATTTTGAATTCCATTTTTTAAACTAGTGTATCCATTTATAATTCAATAAACATTTACAAAGGCTAACTGGGAATTTTTAAAAGAAATTTGTTTGCAAAGCATAAAAATACAATTTTGTAAAATTAAATTCTAGATGAATTTATTTTATTTTATTCTGAATACATATTTTATATAATAAATATCATTAATTAGCATCAATATAAGTTTTTAGAATCATGTAATAAATGATTATTAAATTTAAAGGTAAAATGAAATGGTTAACCAACCACCAACTCAAGGATCCAGGAGAATAGTAAACAAAAACTTCTCCACAGATAGTCCAAAGAGACAAGGAAGGCTAAGCAGATCCTTGAGAAGAAAAAAACCACAAATTAAAACAATTTTAACATTAACCCTAGACCTATGGGACCATGGGATAAGAGGAACTAAGAATAAAATTAATGGATGGAGACTATGGAGAAGGTAAGAGTGGACTAATTTGAGAAATTAGCCCTAAAAATGAATATATACCTTTATTCCACTATTAGAAGAGGTCGGGATGTGTGAGGAATATTGAAGGATACACCCTAGTGTCCTATAATCCAAAAGGGAGATAAGGATGTGTTTTAGGGTTAAAAACTAGGAAAGGTAAAATAGTAAAAAGACACTATTATATAATATGGGCATTGTGTGCTGTTAAGGTGCATGGTTTAGGAAACCATATTCAAACTTTGCATCTCTTAATGAACACAAAAGACACCTAACTTGTTTTTCAACGTTATTTGGGAAAATTTCCCATGGTTCAATCAAAACCTGTAGATCCATGCACATTCTTTTCGAAAGGGTTAGTCTAATCATTCTTAGTCCTTGTGCCTTCAGCCCTGAAAATATTCCTACCAACACTTTTCTCCAAGGTGGTACATATTTTGGAGTATAATCATGAACTACCCATGCAAATCTAACTAAGAAATAACAAAATGAACTTAAAATTCAATCTATATCTTAAGGATTCATGATATCCACTTAGTTAATCACACTAACTAGAAAAAAGAGGAATAATTGATGAAAAAGTTAAAATTATATCTAAAACACCCATAAATCTAGATAAATACTATTCCAAAATGACAAACACATTATAATTGCAAGAATAAAAAATGCGGTGTTACAATAGATAAAAACAAAAATCCCTTATCATGGGCTTAATAATAGATCCAATAAAAACTCTACCTCTTGATAAACATTAATAATTCCATGATGGAATAAAAAGAAAACACACTCTAATAATTTGATATCCTATAAAAATGATACTTTATATAAAATAAAAACACTATTGTTGAGCTAGTGAATCCATTTTAACCCCTATTATTCCTTCTTAGATAGTACAAAAATTGATAGATTCAAATTATGTCTTCATAATTGAAATTTAAATCATGTGTACTCTCTTATGATTTACCAGATGGAATAGAACTCTAGTATAGACTCTCAATCCTTCTTTGATAGCATTTAATTCCAACTTGCCCTCTAAATCAAATCCAAATTCATGAAACTCCTTCATACAACCTTAGGTCTTACAATATGGGATTATAAAATATAATAAATCCCTATGTTTTAAATTGGAGAGAAGTTAGTATAGAAATATAATACTGATGAACTTGTATATTTATACACACATTGATGACAAATAGTTGAATTAAATCACTTATCTATATAGATATTAATTCCAGAGTACTCTTCAATGTTTATTTAGATTATATATTCTTTATTAATAAAAATTTCACTATGAAAAGAGAAATATATACCCCATGACACTAGAAATATATTATTTTCAAAAATATAATATGTAACTCATTATCACAATCAATGAATTCCTTTAATCAATGGTGTTTGACCCAATGAGTTTCTAGGTGAAATAAAAAAGTTTTTGATATTATGGAAGATTTCTTGAATTTATATATAAATATAGAACCGATTCAGATGAGTTGAAATATGATTCTCTAATTGGATAAAAGGTTCCATTTAAATAATCATTGGTGAAAAATAGATTTCATACCTTTGGAAATAGGAGTTGGACCCAAAAAATATAATCCCTCTAGAAAGGGAAAATTATAAAAAAAACAATAAACCCAATATTGAATCCCAAATCCTATAAAAACTCTAATAAAATGTAGTTGAATTTTTAGAATGTTACAATGATGGGTATCATTCTTTTAATGATCCATTAGCATCCAATGATGGAATAAATATGAGATCTCACTGTTGTAATATTTTATTATCAGTGAATAAATGTAAATTACGAGGATGGTCAAATGAACCGTGGAATATTTCCATTATTCTATGGAATAATTTCATATCTACTACCACTACCTCTACTATAGATTCTTGGAACTACCATTCACTCTACCCACAACCAATGGCCTTAAATAACATATGTTCAATTAATAATATTTGTAATATATAATATTTTACACAATCAAAATATGAACATATACTCTAGAAAATCCAAGATGAGATGAGGACATATAGGTTGATCTGATTCTCATTTGTTATCATGGTCTAGGATTCCACTCTCATCACTTCTAATATCTTGATGATTCACTCTTCCAAATGTGGAAAATCCTTCATCCAATATATAGAGGAGGTTGAAAATAATGTCATTGATATCCAATTATATTCCTAGGTGCCTCTAAAGATGGATCTCACCCATAATATCCATTATTATCATCGAGCCTTACAGATTCCCTAGAGGTTCCCTATAAAACCCCAATCCCATACATATGAATCCAAGCGCTTAGGGTTAGGCCTTTTCACTATGTTATCAACTCCTAGATTGTCTGGTTCATTGACTCTCAAAATATGTCCATCAATAACCTCATGATGTTCCCACTAGTTTATGTTTAGATGCAAGTGGAATCTAGTAACATCAAAACCATGAGTTCATAGCTACCTTACAAGTGCTCTAGTGTGGCCCTAGTGTCTGGACCTATCCTAAAAATGGATGCTTGAATATTACAGAGGTAAATATCATGATGTCATTAATGAGTGTTTTAAAAGAAATACCACTTCCAGTTTGATACACACCTTATTGGACTTCCCCTTGGTTGTACCAATCCATATAGATTTACACCCCTTGGGTTTTATAGGGAACCCCTCCCCAATGTGTCTGCAACGACATTGTATATAGGATCCCATTTAATGGGTTTGATATTAACCCAATATTAAATACATCATGTTCCGGAATTCTCTATGAAATATATATTATTCATTTACTTGGTTATTTTTACAATTAAAATAACCAAAATAATCATTTTAGGAACCTATAAATAGGATATTCATGCATGAATAACCATACCATTTTGTACATATAATATAGTGTAAATGAATTTCTTACATTTTATAATGCCACTAAAAAATATTCATAATTTATTGTTGATAAAAACCAAAATAGAGGCATCCAAATGAAATCCATCCTTCATTGTTTATCCATAGGTTAGATAGAATCAATCACCTTATGATTAAAACTCTCGACAATTCATGATATGATTATATGTCATTAATGAAGCATGTGGTAGAGAATGAGAGATTATTATAAGAGAGAGTTTAATCAATATACATAAAAATATCACACACTCACCCATCAAATGGGTGTTTCAATTATATAATTTGAAGAATCATAATGAGAAATTTTATACATTTACATTAATGTTTTATAAATGAATTAGTAAATTTATATGTAATGTCCTAGACCTCTTCGGTCCATTACATTGTAAAAATGTGGTGTTAGAGGCATTCTGGGAGGTCAAGATAACTTATCCACAACGCTTTACCAAAATCTTCTTTTTTACTGAACCATTTTAATGGTAGACAGTTGTAAACGGTAACATCACATTACGTATTTAGGTAATTTAGATGTTTCTACCTACCTAAGTTTCATAGTAGTGGCTTGGGGGTGCACTTGAGTGAACATTTAAGGGAGACAAAAGGGAAATAGCTTTTGCATGGGCAGCGCACGGTTTGTCCAAAACGTGGGGCCAAACCGTTCAAGGTTGGTGTTGGTAGAAGTGGATAACACACGGTTAGCACAAGGTTTGTCTAACCATGCGGTCTAACTGTGTGAGGAGTGATTGATGATGTAGGAGAGAATGCACGGTTAGCGCACAGTTTTCCAAACCATGCGGTCTAACTGTACAGGCACTTAAGATAGATCCTAAAATTATGGATACTGACCATTTTCCCTCTTACATTCTTATTTATGCTCCTAAATGGCCATAACTCTGGATTACCCTCCCTTGAAGGTATGAGAACCTCTTCCAAGCTTTTTGGAGGCAATCTGATTATTTCTCTTGTCAAATCGAAGTCGATTACTTGAGTTATGTGATCGTTCTTGTTTGCTTGTTAGATCTACTTAGATATACTTCTCTTATTCACTCAATTTCTTAGATCTTCACCTGTTATGGGTTGATCTATGTGTGTGTCAGGCCGAATATGATGAGATTTGGTGTTGGTTGTGTTAGGAGAGGAGATCTAAGGAGGATTCTTGGAGAATCAACACAGATTTCTTGGGTGTTCATTGTTTGTTGGGGGTTTCATCAATAACCTTTGAGGTAGGGATCTTACCTTCATCTATCTCTATTTTGGTCATCATGTGGGGTGGGTATCCACATGTTTTTTAGGGATATGGTTGAACCAAAAAATAAATATAATAACTGGTTAAAGAACGGGTTTTGGGAATTTATTTTTGATATTGTAGTTTTTTTTCATCAATGATTATCCTTTGATTATGTTGTGAATTGAATAGAATTATGCCAACTAAAAATCACTGTCATTGGGGGACTTTTCATATGCAATTAAATGTCACCCTATTTTTCTGGATTGTTTTGTGGATTGAGTTTCATAGAATGTGTAAATTGGTTAATCATGTAAAGTTGGATGATTAAATTAATACCCGGAACCCTTGTATGATCACCACGGTTAAACAAAATGAATGTATGAATTATGTGGGTGCGGGTTGGGGTTTAATTATGTGAAGGGAGTGTTTCATGGGTTGTTGTGGAACGGGTGAGGAGCAGGGCTACGGTTGGCTTGGTTGTGGGTTGGCGTGTATGATATGGTTGTGATGGGCAGCAGAGCTACAGTAAATGTTGTCGAAGGGATCATGATGTGGTATGGGTTTTGTTTCCAATGTGTTTGTGGTTATGGTGGTTGGAAGCAGGGTAGCAGGGATGAGTTGTTCATATGAATAAAAAGTGGAAGAGTTAACAAATAAATTGTGGGGTAGGGTATTTGATTAAATACATAAAATCAACAGAATTGATTGGATGAAAAAAGAAAATGGTTTTGTGTTTCTTGTGTTTTCCCTAACTTTATTTGTTGTTGGTAGGGATATGTTTTACAAACAATTAATCTGGTTTGTTTTTTGTTAGTTGCTCGGTATTTATGGAACTGATAAACTAAAACTACTGAAACATGAAAAGCTTAATATGTTTTGGGGATATTTATTCTGTGCATACCATCGAGGTAGCAGTGCCGAGGCATGTTCTCAGATCTTATGTATAGAATCCTTAGTTTGGTTAGAGTTATTGATTTCATTATATAAATCCGTACGTTTTATGTTTCTCTACGCACCCCAATAATGTTGAGAACTACGTGTCGAACACCAGTGGGACGGGGGGTGATATTTTCAAACACCTAAAGGATGGAGGGTTATTGTTCTTCACTGTGATCCCTCTTCCAGGATTTGTATCCCAAGATCTGTTGGGCAGGATACAACAAATGTTTCCCAAGAGTCTTCAGGATGAGGATGTGATATGTTTCCATGTGTCTTCGGGATTAAATGTGATGTGGTTCCCTGGTGTCTTTTGTATGAGGATGTGATATGTTCCCAGGTTTCTTTGGGATGAGATGTTATGTGGTTCACAGGTGTCTTCGGGATGAGATGTGTTTATGGCCGAGGATTGAGTGTCGGTGGGATACTAAGCTTTCCAAGGATTGAGTGCCGGTGGGATACTATGATGGCTGAGGATTGAGTGTCGGTGGGATACTATGAGCTTCGAATGGCCAGGTTGCGGCACTAGCTCGAGCATCATATGGCTTGGTTGCAGCACTAGCTCAGGAAGAGGGGGAATCACCAGAGTGCTATGCGTGAGGGCTTGAGCAATAGTCAATGGGATGGTGGTGCGGGGTACCCATACATTGATAATATTACAATAATACTATATTGACTTGCGATATTTGGTGAGTTTGGCTTGTGAGGTTGGGTGGAAAGATTCCTTGTTAGGCTTTGGTTCCTTTTGTTTTCTCATGGGGCATTAGGATTTCTCCCCACCTATGCATGAGAGATTTAGGTTTTCTTACTGAGTATACTTGTATTCCCACCCTACGTTTACTTTCAGGTTTTTCTAGAGGAATTCAGGGACCGTGCAGGACCATGCTAGTTGGGCGTTGGAGGTTTTCTGGTTGTAGTTTTTGCTTTTTTTTGGTATCGTACTTTGGAGAATTTCATGTACTTGTAGTTTTGTTTAATTATTGTATAAAACATGCATATGGATTTGGTTTGGGGTTTATTTTAATTTAATTGTTCATTTTTCATTTTGGTGTTTGACTCATCCAATTTCCCGATCTTGAAAAATAAAAAGGGTAATGCCTCCCATATTTGTGAAAACTCATACCCTTGGTGCTAGTCACCACTCCGGGGCCTACTGGAGGCGGGACTCGGGGGGAATTATCTCCCTTTCACAATTTCTAGCTCAGGAGGGGCATCTTTGGTGTGAGGGGGTCCTAACAGAATGGTATCAGAGCTGATGGTTTAGAGATAGGATGGAGTCTGGACTTAGGCACAGTAAGAATTGCATGGGATGGTAGGGAATCATTGTTGGCTAATCTTGGTTCATGACATAGGCCAGGGAAGACCATCTAGGACACGGGATTTTAGGGCCCCCCGAGATCCGATTAAAGGACTCTGAGCTTACCGAACAACCATGTAAGACTACATTGATTTCATGGTAGGGACCCTAGGAAAGTTACCTGCATCATCATGATTTGTGTTTTATTTGATTTGGGTGTTTTTGGAAATAAATAGAAGTAATATGATTAAATGAAACCTTGAGAAAATTACCATGCTACTTGGGATTAGGCATTCCTTGTATACCGTGCAGCTATGGCTCCTGGATGTTGTTCCCAGGTGACTCGGGAAGTCGAGGCCCAACAGTGTCAGATGGTCGATCAGCTGAGGATTGTCCATGGAGGTGACGTCAATAGAGAGTCAGAGGAGTGGGATGCGGATAGTTTCACACAACAAAAGCGATAACCCTAGATAGGCCAAAGATCGAGAGAGATGATTTCAGTTTTACATAAATGCTCTCGATTATGTTTTGTTTAAATTAAGGTCCATCACACTCCTTTGTTGGAACACATTCTCACCCATTATTTAGGCTTGGACCATGTTTTTCATGAGTCTATAATGCTATGTTGTTTCCCTCTTTCATTTAAATGTGTGTGAAGAGACCTAACAAGGGGGGAGAGAAGGACCTGATCCCTAATCAAGATGCATTAATGTGGATGTGATTAAACCTATGCAGGCGAGTCATTTCCTCCCAAAGAGGATAGTATCTTGACATGGGAGAAGGAAATTCCCCAATCCATGTGTTGGGTCAGTGTGATGCTTGTTTTTTGCAGTTTTGGGGGGTAGTGTGTGTATGAGAAATCCTAAATTATGGGGGTGGGAGGACCAAATTCCTAATCGAGACGCATTAATGTTGATTCAATTAAACCCGTGCAGGCGATTCAGTGCCACCTAAAGCGGATAACATCTCAACATGGGGGAAGGAACTCCCTGACTCATATAATTAGGATAGTGGTTGGATTCCTGTTATGACGAGAGCCCTAAGAGGTATCTTTTGAGGTGGTTGTTCAAAACATTCCCTCTTTTTATTGGTTGGTTTTTAATTATCGAGGACGAGAATGTTTTGAGAGGTATCTGATGTAATGGAATGGACCTCTCCGGTATATTACATTGTAAAAATGTGTTGTTAGAGGCATTCCGGGAGATTAGGATAACTTATCCCCAATGCTTTTCCAAAATCTTCCTTTTTGATAAACCATTTCAACGGTATAAAGTTGTAAACTGTAACATCATGTTACATCTTCAGGTACATTAGATTTTTCTAACTACCTATGTTTTGGAGTAGTGGCTTGGGGGCGCGCTTGGGTGAACTTTTAAGGGAGACTAAAGGGAAATAGATTTCTCACGAGAGGTTCACAGTTTGTCCAAACCGTGCCGCCAAATCGTGCGAAGTTTGTGTTGGAAGCAGTGGCTAATGCATGGTTATCCCACAGTTTGTATATCTTTGCGGCCTAACCGTCTGAGAAGTGTTTGACGAGGTAGAAGCTAACGCACGGTTAGCGCACGGTTTCTCAAACCATGCGGACTAATAGTTCGGGAACTTAAGTTAGATCCTAAAATTGTGGATCTGGACGGTTTTGCCCCTAACTTGCTTGTTTAAGCTCCTAAGCGGCCATAACTCGGGATTACCCTCCCTTGATGGTAGGAGAACCTCTCCCAAGCTTTTTGGAGGGGATCTGAAGGTTTCTATTGGAAAATCGATGACAGTTACTTATGGTATGTGATGATTCTTGTTTTTTTGTAGGATGTACTTAGATCTACTTCTCCACTTCACTCGGTTTCTTATATCTACACCCATTATTAGTATATCTAAGTGTGTGACAGACCAAATATGATGAGATTTGGTCTCGGATGTGTTAGGAGAGGAGATATAAGGAGGATTCTTAGAGAATCATCCTAGATTTTTTAGGAATTCTTTGTTTCTTGGGGGTTTCATCAAAATCCATTGAGGTAGGGATCTTACCTTCGTCTCTCTCTCTTTTGTGCATCTTGTGGGGTGGGTATCCTCTTGTTTTTTTGAGATACAGTTGAAATATTAAATAAAGATAATAACTGTTTAAATAAAGGGTTTAGGGGAATTTTTGTTTATATTGTTGTTTTATTTCCATCAATGCTTATCCTTTGATTATGTTGTGAAAGGAATAGGCTTATGACTACAGAAAATCACAGTCGTTGGGGGAATTTGCTTGCGTAATTAAATATTACCATATTTTTCTGGATTTTTTTGTGGATGGAGGTTCATAGAATGTGGAAATTGCTTAATCATGTAAGGATGGATGATTAAATGAATACCTGGAACCCTTGTATGATCACCCCAATTAAACTAAATGAATGTTTGAATTTTTTGGGTGTGGGTTGGGGGTTAATTATGTGAAGGGGTTGTTTCGTGTGTTTTTGTGGAATGGGTGAGTAGCAGGGATGTAGTTTGCTTGGTTGTGGGTTGGAGTGTATGATATGGTTGTGATGGGTATAAGATCTTCAGTAAATGGTATCGAAGGGATGATGATGTATAACGGGTTTTGTTTCCAATTTCTTTGTGGTTATGGTGGTTGGCAGCATAGCCGCAGGGATGAATTTTGCATATGAATAAAAATTGGAAGAGTTAACTAATGTATTGTGGGGCTGGGAGTTTATTAAATATTGAAAACCAATGTAATTGATTGGATGATAAATGAAAATGGGTTTTTTTCTCGTGTTTTCCCTAAATTTATTTGTGGTTGGCAGGGATATGTTTTACGAACGATTAGTTTGGTTTGGTTGTTGTTAGTTTCTTGGTAGTTAAGGAACTGATAAACTAAAACTGTTGAAACATGAAAAGCATAATGGGGTTTGGGGCTATTTATTGTGTGAATACCTTTGAGGTAGCAGGGCCGAGGCATGTGCTCATATCTTTTGTGTAGAAGCCTTAGGTTGGGCTGAGTGGTTGGTATAATTATATAAATCTGTATGTTTTATGTTCCCTTATGCACCCCACCCATGTTGAGCACTACATGTCGAACAGCCGTGGGACGGGGGTGAGATTCTCAAACATCGAATGGATGGCTGGTTGTTGTTCTTCCCTATGCTCCCTCTTCCAGATTCTATAGCCCATGATCTTTCGAAAAAGTTACGATAGATGTTTCCAAAGTGTCTTCGGGATGAGGATGTGATATGTTACCATGTGTCTTCGAGATGAGATGTGATGTTGTTCCCAGGTGTCTTCGGGATGAGGATGTGATATGTTCCCAGGTGCCTTCGAGAATGAGAAGTGATGTAGTTCCCAGGTGTCTTCGGGATGAAATGTGTTTATGGCCAAGGATTGAGTGCTGGTGGGATAATATGCTGGACGAGGATTGAGTGCCAGCGGGATACTCTAATGGCCGAGGATTGAGTGTCAGTGGGATACTATGAGCTTCATATGGCTAGGTTGTGGCACTAGCTCGAGCTTCGTAAGGGCAGGTTGCGGCACTAGCTCAAGAAGAGGGGGAATCATCAGAGCGTTAGGCATGTGGGCCTGAGTAGTATTTAGTGGGAAGGTGGTGTGGGGTACCAATACTTTGATAATATTACTATACTACTCTATTGACTTGCAATATTTGTTGAGTGAGACTTATGAGGTTGGGTGGATAGATTCTTTGTTAGGCTTTGGTTCCTTCTATTTTATCATGGGGAATTATGATGTCTCCCCACCTGTTTATGAGAGCATTAGGTTTTCCTTTTGATTAGACTTTTATGCTCACCCTATGATTACTTTCATGTTTTTCAGGAGGACTTCATGGACTGTGCGGGACCTTGCATGTTGGGCATTGGAGTTTTTCTTGTTGTAGTTTTTGCTTTCATTTTTTTGGTTTCGTACTTTGGAGCTTTTCGTGTACTTGTACTTTTGTTTCATTATTGTATAAAACATTCATATGGGTTTGGTTTTGGGTTTATTTTCATTTAATTGTTCCTTTTTCCTTTTGGTGTTTGACTCATCCTATTTCCCGATCTTGAAAAATAAAAAGGGTAATGCCTCCCATATTTTTGAAAACTCATACACATGGTGCTAGTTGCCACTCTGGGGCCTACTGGAGGCGGGACTCGGGGGTCTTTATCTCCCTTTCACCATTTCCAGCTCATGGGGGGCATCTTTGGTGGGAGGGGGTCATGATAATATAAGTCGCAAATCCATTATAAAAAATCTTCCATAACCCTTCTCCCTTTTTTGAATGTAATGTAATCATTTATTTATAATAAAAAAATTTGGATGATACAAATTTTCGTTTCACCTTCATCCATTGGAATTGGCCTGTTATCACAAAAGGGGATCAACATATGAATACAATAAATCTTACATCATTACCTATATCCACTCTTGTTATAAGGTACTACATGAACACATATCATACATAAAATTATAGACCAATTCATGGTATTTAAAAAATATCTCATTCTATATCCCACTTTTAATAATGTTTCATAGATTTTATTCCATATCATATATTATTATTTAATATACAATAATATGTGAAATCATATCCAAATTATCATTTTGATATTTCTCAACACTTTTTAAAATAAATCATTAACTTCACTATGTATCACTTCATTTTTAATTCAATGTGTGGCCCTTTAGGCCATTGTGTCCTTGAAAAAAAATATGAATACATATATCTATAAAGGAATGAAATTATTAATCTCTATCAATGAACCAATTTCACTCAAGCTATAAAAGGATCTGAAATTATCTCCATTAAACACATTTATTTCTATACATATGTCAACAAGTTATATCATATGAAATCAATCATTTTCACATAATCCATTTATCTAGGACAATGTGTGGCCATCATACATGGGGTATATGAATCCCATTTATCAATTTAATGCGTTCAAAAATATATGAGTATTGAAGAACTAGGATGATGAATACATCACATATCAATCAGCTTTATGGATGAGAATAACATATACCCCTCACCTGTATAGATCAACATGACATATGAATTATATAGGAACAACAATACACCTAATTAGTTGATATCATTCAAGGGTCCATAACACATAATATTTATGTTAAAAGACAATTATCATCATGGATAAGCTCAAACCGATGACATGATTGGTAACTTACCAAACCAAACATGATTATCAAAGTCTCGAGGTTTGTCTATGATATGTACCAATGTATGAAAATTCTCAAGATAGTTATGTCACATAACACATCTATCTGGGACTCGAAATATGTTCCATACAACCCAATTTTAACAATGACATGGTTTATGACACTCCATGTGGTATACATCATGGGACATCCTATTCACAAAACATATTTTCATCCTCATGATCATATTATATTTACCAATACAAGAGTCATACTAACACTGATATTTAAATTTCATCAAAACCTCTATTACTCATTGATAAACATTTTCTAGGGAAAACTCAAATCCATTCATTGATAGTTCAATTATCATTTCTCATCAAGAATGTATATCAATAAGTATATATAAAAAAATATGGATAAATATAAACGGGAGATATCCTTTTTTATCATGATACATTTTATATTCATAAAAAACATTAATTATATATAAAAACCAATACATAAGTTTCTAAATGACATAAAATATATAATAAGAATCCCAGATTGACCTAAGGTTTTTCTTCAGTATTAGGGGTTTGGTTCAACTAATTACATAAATATGTAATTATTGTCACATCACTAAGTGACCAACATATTAAAATATAAAAATAAACTCTTTAAGGATTATAATAAATTTATTTAGATAATTTAATTAATTTATATATTTTGGAAAAAAATTTATTATGTTAAACTCCTTGAACATAATAAATCCTTTTAAATCCAAAACATCAGATATAATAATGTTAGTAACTTATATTGTTTCAAAGAACTATTTATAAGTATATCATTACTATCCATGAATCACGTTATTTTAGAAATTTTCTTGAAATATTGTGGAAATGTTTTTAACCTTATACAATAGTATTTTACCAATATACATCATCAACTTTTTTAGGATTAAAATTGACTTTAACATTTAAATTTTTATTAGTTTTTTTACATAAAAAATATAAAACCACAAAATACCACCACTATCCTAATAGTCATTGGATTAAATTTATAATATTATTATAATATACACATAATCTTTTGTTTTTTGGAAATTAAATTTTTTTCCTCTTAGTATTAATAATTATCAAATTAACTATTACCTCCATATATAATGTGGAATAAAATGGGTTTTGAAAATTTACATGGAAATAAAATTTTTTATCAAAACATGCCACAATTTGGGGTAGAATCTCTATTTTTATTATTTTAATAGACATCTAGATATATAATAATATCTTTTATAATAAATTTTTTTACATTTATCATTTTAAAACACATTATAGAATCCAACTGATCATAAAATATGTGTATATAATTTATTATCTCATATTGGTAATACAAACATTTGGTTTGAAAAAAACACAATTAATAATATAAGGGAAATTAAATAACTATTCACATTATTTTTTACAACATTTTATTTCTTGTTAAATTCCTTTATATTCAGTTATTTGGTGTAAATACTCTTTTCTTCATCACATGAATGAAGGATAAATGTGTTATCAATTAATCATCATTTTTCTAACTCATATATGCTCAAAATATTTTTAATTTATAAATTCGTACCATATACAATTTAGAACTGAAGAGATAATTTCTCTATAAACAATAACAGGAAAAAAAATTCTATGAAATTTCACAAACGCCTTTAGGTATTCTAGACAATTCAACCCAATTGAATCAATACTTCTCCTTCCAAATTACATCATTCAGTTTCAATGACCATTACTGTCTCATAGAAGACATTCAAAGTGACTTTCATTCTTCTAATTCAATATTTTATCCCCATAAACAATCAAAACAATAGTATAACTTATTCATAATCATCAGAGATCATACAACCTCAACACATTTAGACTATAGAGAAAACATTTTTTTACACATTCACATTTTTGAAACATTTCCAAAGATGAAAACAAAATGAATTCCCAAATGAGAACAATAATTTTAGGACACTTTAAGATCCATAATCCAGTAACATGTCCAATCATATTGAGTATATTTTAGTGGATTCAAATGATCCTTAGGTTATAAAGAATATAATAACATTAAAACCCTAAAAGAATCATTTAATGAATCTTATTACTATATAGATTCATTTTTTAAAATAGTAAATTTTAATATATTCATGTAGGTGTTTCTCTATCACATAAGATTTCAGTAAAAAAATTATTTTCCTTATGTTATCAGCCATTATATGTTTCTTACAATATGATTCTTACTTTTTTGTATTGATTTAAAAGTTATGCTAGAGGAAGATGATATTTTTCTATAATAAACAATTTTATTAGATGGGAATCATGTTCTAAAATCACATAATATGGATATTAATTAAATTCACTGTCACTAAAATTTTGAAATGTTTTTTATTTGATATATCAATTACTCGCTATGATCCGTATTTCACAATACAATGAGTCCACTAAGGAATTTCTATCATCAATTAGTTACTTATGCGGGCATGCTTCTCATCATATAATATATGACTTTTGGATTGTGTGACAAATAACACATTTACAAATCCATTATATAAATAAATTAAACTCCATTACTCAAATAACCCAATAACGATAGGGCATCCGAGATAACTATAACCCAAATAAAATGATATGCATAGTAACATAAAACTATTTTTTTCACCCATTACAATCATTCTTTATAAATAATAATATAGGGGATCCCAACATTTGCATAACAACCCAATTTCAGAAAGGATGTATTTACATGTGTCACATTCGAAGGAACCTAACACATATTATTTTTAGGTGATTTAAAAATACTATCTTATATCATATATTCAATTTACACTTATTTATGCTTCTAATGATTATGTTTTGTATCTAATTTATTTTACAAAATTACAATTTTTATAAAATAGTGATGTATTTCTTTTTAAAAAAATCATACCTAGTGTTATGAACCCAAATTAAAATCCAAATAAAATATAAAAATGTATCAGATTCGAAAGGTATATTAACCACTTTGAATTTTATTTTTATAATATTGCGATATCATTAATCCCCACATGAGAATCATGGAGCCAAAAATAGTCAACCCTCTCTTTTCTAGGTATGGTATAAGTGTCCATTCCACAAAGCAGTCTAACCATATTCCCCTATAAACAGTCATACATTTTACATGTTATGTTGTAATTCTATCATAATTATAAATCTCAATATCTAAGAATCATTATTAACTACTTAGTTAAATCTTCTAACTCTATACAAGGGAAATTTATCATAAAATAGAAAAAAAAATACATTTTCATACTAAGCATCTAATTTCTTAAATTCATGTATGATATCATAAAATTTATTTAAAACACTAAATTAAATAATACATCCATTAATAATATAAATAATGTATCATACAATACATGAAATATAATTTAGAAGACCAAATCAAGACACCAAAATGTTTACAAGAAAAATAAAAGTATACAAGTTAAAACATGAGGATAGACATGTTTTTACCAATATAAATATTTCAAAATGTGACCATAAATGATAGAATTTTTTTCAAATGATATTCCAGATATTATTTTGATATTTCAATTAGAAGCATTGAAAAACATCAACTATGTTAATAATAAACACTTCAAAAAGACTCTTGATGCCACAAAATAATAAGATATGAATCCTCCATGTATTACACCAAAAATGAGTATTGATGTATCTCTCATGATTCATAATCATGAGAAATTTATTTTTTATAAAGTAAAAATATTTTGATTTCATACTTGATGAAAGTGTATTAATCCTCAGTATTGAAAGACACAATCTTCTAGACATTCCAAAACTATTATTTTTCATCATAGTATGATTATTCCACAAAATAAGAAGTAAATTATAAGATTCCACTATAAAAGATGAAAATATGGAATATTTTAATTCTTATTCCATCCAACAATTGATGCTATTGATGATCCATTCCTAAAATTCATGAGGTTTCACCAAGGTATGCCCATGTGTTGAGGTATATAACATATCATTTTATGCAGGTAAGAGTAGGATATCAGGGAAATATTGAGTATGTATTGAAGTGTAGGTATTGAAAATAATGAATTTATGGGTAATGGAGTTCTATTATATGTAGGAAATCATCTAAAAATTAGAACAAAATGATGTTTCTATCCATGAATCTTGACTATAAAGAAGGTATTTAGGATTCATCCATAAAGGTATTGTTGAATCTCTAGAATGGACTATGACATTATTAAATAGTCTACCATAATATTAAAATAAAATATAAAATATAGAAATACAAAGTGCATGTGGAATCAAAGGATTCCCCTAATCTTACCCTCACCCACATTTATTCAACAAACAAAAACACTTTTTTGGTTCTCAGAAACACTATTCCTAACGGAATTTTAACGAAAAATAGTATTTATTATTGTCACATTCATATTCTATTAAATCAAACATATACACCTTCATATGATGCATATCATCCAAATGTATTTCCCCATTTTTAAATCTAATGAAATCCATCACATTTTCTCAACATACATGACATAGAATTCATCTTTGAGACCCTCTTTAATAACAATAGCGTGGTTCATGATCTTATTGATATCATATACACTTTATTCATCATAAAAAAAAGATATATCACTACATCTGAGGATGAAGAGGGTCACTAAACAACTATCTAAGGAGAAATTTCATTGATTCAATTCTCAGAGGATCTAGTGATAACATTTCTCTATAATTTAGAGTAATCCTAACATTTCATGTCTTCATATAGTGTGGAGTGATAAATACATCAAAATCAACCTTTGGTTTCATCCATTTTTTTATCACGCAAGAGTAAAAATTAATTTTCAAGTTGACATGGTTTTTAAAGTTTGTCATTATTGGATTCACCAGAAACATTGTGGCCTTTCTGAGCCTCCTTCTTAGTGGGCTGGTAAGATCTAGAGGCATTAGTGTTACCAATCATCTTTAGTGTCTCCATAGTGGCGGGTTGAGCATAATTAAGATCATTCACAAAAACATATCATCCCCCAACTCAGGTGAAAACACGTGATTATTTTATTAAACACAATCAGGATCCATAAACATAACATAATTAGACATAATCCAATATGATTTCTTATACTTAAAATGATCCTTCCGAACAATAGGAGTAGAAGAAATCTCTTTTTTATCCCATATTTCATTAAACCTTACTAATGTTAGTGTAGATGGTTCTTCTTTGATTACCATTCCCCATGATATATATGTGTGACCGAAATTCAAATTGTAGATAATATAATCAGGAATATTTTCAAAAGATAACTTTTTCCGAAATCTGTTGTCCCCATTCTTGATCCAGATGACCATGTGTAAAGTTTAGTTGATATCCACCTCAGTAGAGATATTCATGATAAATGGTCTCAAGATAATAGAGGTGGATGAATCGTTACTAATATGTTTGTAAAGAAAGATAATCATTAATATATATTTCATACAACTCAATGATATGTCCATGTAAACCCGGAAAACCTATCCAAATTTGAAAATAAAAGGTTCAAAATACTTTTCAATGGTTGAGACCATTTTATCATCTCCATATAACATCCTATAAAAGACAATCTCCCATTAGACAAATATATATAATAATTCATTCTCATGTAGACAAGAAAACATTAAATTTCAAGAATCAGGAATCCCTTAATCAAATGTAGAATAAATTATAGTTTCAAGTGAAATCCTAATAAAATAGTTCGAAAATGTTTAGTTAGAAATAATTGAATTAATTGAGAACAAAATATCTCAATATAGAAGATCCACTTCATTATTTGAAAAATAAGTGGATGGTTGCTCCGTATTCAAATAATCAAATGGAGTAGTTATATTTGAGACTTTTTCTATGATGTGCGTGAATAATCTTTGAGAAAACACATCCATAAAGGTAAAACTAGGGTTCATGATTGGATTACCTTATTAGAGACATTAAAGTGGAAATTCTTCCTTACTCTCCAATTATGATAAAGAATTTATATGTATGAATAAAATAGGGAAAAATAAAAATGGAAAACTTATTATTTAAACATTACAGAGTCTATTTATAAAAAAATTAAAAATAAAACTACAAATTATAAACATTATTATTTTTCTTATTCATTTTGAATATTCCATAATTTATGTATATATAAAAATTTCATTTTTATCCCCAACATATATTTTTCATATTTATCAACATATAAAATATAATTTAAAAATGTGATATTAACTGAAATACAATCATTTTATAATCTTAATTTTTTATGTAAATATTTTATATAGTCTAAATATCAGATATTCATAATTATTCAAACATCGATCAAATCAATCATAAAAAATAATTATGATGTAGTTGAAATAATTTATTAAATACTAATATTTTATTGGATAAATTCAAATTTGATATTTTAATGAATTAATAATATTAAATATAAACTCTTTTTTTATTATTTAATAATTTATAAGACTTTTTTTAATACCATTATGATATCTATATAAAAATATTATTTCTAAGTCAAATGGAATACTATTTAATATGATTAATATAATTTAATATTATTATTTAATATTATTATTTAATATTATTATTATTTATTTAATAAATTTTTCACACACATTTATTAATTTGGTATAAACATTTATTAATTAGATATTAATATTTTCAAATTTATATATATATATATATTATTATAAATTAAAAAAATGAAAATACATTTCCCATATTTTATGAAAAACATTATAAATAATATAATTTAATTCATAAATGAATTTTATGGAAAAAATTTGTATTTTTTATCCTATGTGAGATTATTCATGGGGTGTCTTTTTATTACTTTATAGGAACCATGGACTTTAGACATAGAGTATCCATTGATTAATATTCCCCTATCCAAAATCCTACAAGAGATTGACTCATGCAACAAATCGTTCATAAGATCTAACCACTCTAGCTCGCATTCTATTAAAATATGCTCGTGTAAGGAGTAATAAGTGTATGAAAACCAACCTTGGAATAGTAGATTTCAATATGGTCAGTCACATTTGATGAATCCCATTTGGAGTTGTCTACATGAGATTAAATTCATGTTATCTAATAGGTTGGCAATCACATGTAAGATTAACTAATCCTGGAGTTGAACAACAATGAATTAATACAATAATTACATGATATTTTCATTATATGGGGAACTTTCTATGTAGTATTAATAAATAATTCATGTGATATTAAATATTCTAGTATTAACATCGTTCCCATGTGAGAATAGTTAATCATGATAGGCTCAACGTAGGTTGAGTAAATTTGAAACATTGATGGCTCATGATAGGTTACCATGATTCATTAAAATGAGATATTAACACCACCTCCAGTAATTTTTGATGACACGAAAAATCATAGAAGATTATTCAATGTACTTTTTATCAATAATAGTAAAAATACTAATTTACAAACACACTTTTAGAAATCAAATTCAAGGGGTAGATCAGATAAAATTTTTGGGTTTCATGCCATATTTTACTAGTGAATATATGAATAATATGCATTTAGTTAGCCCATAAAATATTTTCACATTTTAATGAAGAAAAAATTCTATAAATAAAAAATTATGTTATAATATAACTTACACCATAGAAATTTACTGCAAAACTTTTGTCATCTATGATTGATGAAGGTCAAAATGGATATATCCGAATGATTTCCCTCTTCAATGGGGTATCCAAAGGATGGATAAAATCACTCATTGTACCTATGGGACTCTCCTTGATCAGCAATATTCTAATATCTCATAGAAGCTCAAAGTGGTCAAGAATGATATATTATTAGAAGAGGGAGTTTTGGACAGCTGTAAATTGTAACTCACACACACTCATAAATTGGGAGCTTCATTTTTATTGGGATAATTAAATCAATAGAGCTATTTTATAAATTTACTAATGAATTTCAAAAAAAGGATGTAAATAAGTATGAAAAAAATATGTTGGGGGATTCACTATACAACTCAACCCCCATTCAATTAGCCTGAATCCATTGCGATTAATCTTGGACATCATAATCACAAAATAAAAAATAAAACAGTTAATTTTTATATTCTAGTTTCATAAGATAAAACCAATAAACCTGAATGTATTTGTAATCAAATCCAACCTAAAAAAGAACCAACAAATGATGTTATTTCAACGAACATCATCACAAGATAGAAGTGGCTATTACATTTTGACGCATGCAAAATATTCTCAAAAAATTAATTTCAAATTAATATTAAAATAAATCCTCAAAGAAATGATACTATTCAATGATATACATGTCAAACAATCAAATACAGAAAGCAGATAAAGGCCACAACCATGTTATATGCTTCATCTAGTTGGAATAAGTGCATGGGGTACGATCATCATTGGTATTTCCATATGAAAAACTAACGAATAGAAGAAGATAATGACTGTAGTAGTAATAAAAAATTAAAAAATATGGGACATACATGGAAAGAGAAAAAAACATAAAAACCAAGGATCACAATGAATCGACAAAAGGGAAAAATAGTAAACAAGAGAGAAACCCCCTTACCAGGGTTCAGACTCACGTTTTTTGATCAATAAGTTGGTTATTATCTACTAAAAACATGGTCATAAATTTAATCAAGTTTTGACAACTTCAATATCATCTCTATCTTTTATGTATGTGGTAGTTGTGTCGCAATTCTGGTTGTCCAAGGTTCCCAAGGTGTTGACGCAAATTTCCAGGATTAGGAACCTGAATCCCCTCACGATCTGGCTTCAATATCATATCAAGATTACAACGAGGAGTGGATTCCAAATCGATCACACAATGAGAACTAACACGACATCCTCCTATAGGAAACCATCAATATGCTGCTAGGTTATAATGCAGATAGACCATGAAGGAAGATGATCTATTTTTTTCAAATTCAACATAGTTGGGATGGGTGCATGGATGGTGGAGATGCAATGGAAATTTACCTTTTTAAAATACGAAACATATTATAACAATGTATTCATACTAAAAAATATATAATTCTAATTAATAATGAAAATGAATATCAGAATTAAAAAATCTTATTATTGGAAATGAAAATGCCGGAAAAATTTTAATATGGTATAACAATGATATTGAACTCCACCTTAGAAATTATAATATATCCCTAAGATGATTGTGCACCAACTATACAAATTAATTTTTTAATCACAAAATTAATTAAAAATAACTTGTAGGGTACGACCCAAAATTTCCCATATCAAGCATCAATGTGACACACGCCACCCAAATAAATTATTTTCTAATGCTACATAACATGTTCTGAATTAATCAAATCTAGAAATAAACAGGGAAAATACCATCACATACTAGATTCAACCTGATACCATTCCATAAAGGATGTCTTAGACTGATCACCTATACCTGAAACCCATGGTTGAACACAACAATACGGATCCTCCAAAACCATGGTGACAAAACATCGAAAAAATGAATAATCACATAGTAAATCCACAGTAGTAATAAATATAGTAGTAATTAAAGAAAAACTCAAAAATAAACAATAATAAAGAAATTGCCTCTACCTAAAATATTTATGGAATAAAAAATCACTCCACATAAAGGGAAGACACTATAAAAATCATGCCAATAGGAGAAGATCAATTGTCACTGAACCCATTCACATAAAACTTCCACTCTTCACACTGCCCAAACTGAATCACTATTGTCTACATGTCAATACCTAGAGACACCAGCCCTATCTAGAGCACTAATTAGATGAAAAAACATGACCTATTTACCAACAAACACCCCTCAAGCTAAAGGATGAACTACGAGACCAAAAAAACATATGGACCCTGCCACACACCTCATTGCTAACTGATTCACTATCACCAAGGCTAGCATCCCATGAACCCCTCCTACCAGAGAACCCACAACATAAACTAGATAACTCCAGATCATCTTATGGTCTCTAATAGGGAATAAAAAATAGGTATAAAATAAGGGAACCAATAATCAATAACAAATTGAAAAATTTCAGTAAAAAAAGACCAATTATAAAAAAACATCAATGCATACTACAGAGTAATATCCAATAAAAAAATTAATGAAAACAAAAAATGACTTCAAAATTTTAATGCTAAAAAACATAAAATAATTTATGCTCTAATACCACTATGTTGGGGGGTTGTGCCATTCAAGGAATTCCACATTCAAATAGATAAGATCAATTGGGTATAAATTTTATTTTTAGATTATAAATAATGAAATACAAAAAAAAGTTTATTGTTATGGTTTTATAAATAATAATAGATTAAAAATAAATTAATTCATATATAATTAAAATAATAATGAAATAAATAAATTATTTCTAGTGGAGAAAAAAACTGCAATTGGTAGTGGCTAATACATATAAATTCGAGCACGACATATAATGAACAATTCCAACATGCCAGAAAAGTAATAACATCTTGAAAATACAAATCCAACTGCTCAAACAACTTCACTATCAAATAATTTAAAAAACCACCTTTTATAAAATTTAAAAATAAGATGTTAAGTATTAATCATGTCAAAAAAAATGAATAAAGTAGTAAAATGGACACTCAAATGTAACGTGATTCTTCCACCTCGTCTTACATGCACGACATGCGATCAATATGGATTTCATAATAGAAAAATTGTGGTGAGGATTGTAGTAGTAAATGGAAAAAATAGAACAAAAAATATGCATGAAATGATATCAACAAGAAGTGGATGCAATGCTCACAAGGAATCGACAAAGGGAATAAATTAAAAATTGGACTGAAACCTCCTTACAGGGGCTCGGTCTCACCTTGGTCAATTAATAAACTGATGGGGAGCTGATGAAATCGTGTTAACCATGTTATTTAAGGTATGAAATCTTTATGATCATCACTATTTTCCATGTACGTAGTATCTGTGTAACTACTACAACTATTAGAGGTGCTTAGGGTGTTGAAACTGCTTTCCAGAATCTGGAATTGTAAACCCCTTACGATCTGAATTCAACCAGAAATTAAAATCACACTGAGGGGTAGCATCCAATGTCAATCATACTGGGAGATCCACCATTTAACCACATCTAGGAGACTATCAAGTTACTTCTAGGATTCAAGTAAGGTAGTCCACGAATGGTGATAATCAATCTTCCTCAAATTTTTTATAGTTGATGATGTCATGAAGCTCCTCTAGATTAGAAAAAAATATCACAAGACATATACATTATATGGCATGATTATAGGGAAGTGAATTGTTTTAAAAAATTGATTATTTTGACATTTATCAGTGTATTAATAATTCTGATAAAAGGTTCTTTATCAGTACATTTTTTACAACAAACAAAAGGGACCCCATTTTATTAGAGCCTTGATTATCAATGCCATTTTAGTACTATAAATGTCCCTTTTGTGTTCTTTTTAAGGACATATATTTAGTAGTGCATGCAATAGTCATGTATTCATTTCATATAATATAGTTACGATATACCTGATATAAGGAAGACAATAAAACTTTTAATCAATCATGTCATATAGTACAACATACAAACATGTCGTACATTACAAAGTAGCCATTTATATGGGATTTAGGGCATAAATAATTAAAAATAAACCAAAATCAGGATACTGATATTAAATTATTATCCTTTAGACCTAAAATTTGTATTTAGATCATTCTTATCCATTAAAAAATATGATAGTGGAAACTATGGTCATCAAAATGGCACTCTCATATAAGAATTAAAAGTCCCCCAATGGGGGACCAATAATCAAAAAATGTTGTTCTACCACCGATAGAAGATTCTCTAGTAGATCAATCCACATCTATTATGATAATGGAATGCCAAAACAAATGTGAACTAGAAGGTTCCCAAAGAAATTTGACCTTTCCCAACAAAGATACAAGGAAACAACGAATACACGTAAAGAAATCATATGACCAATCTTTTAAAAGTGAAGCATTACCAATGGAAATGTTAAAATAATATACTATAGTTAAAATATTGATAATATAATATACATCTTCCACTCATCGTTATATAGTTCCTAGTAGAACAAAGTGATATTATATGGCTAACATCCACCATATTTAATGGGCTACATTAAATTAATTTTGTGACCGGCATGTACAGTATTTATGAGAGAATAAATTCCTAATTTTTCAATGAATTTGTGTAATAAATAACCCATATTTAATTAATTTACTAAGTATTAGGCATATTTTTTTGGATTTAGAAGAAAATATAATTTAATGTTGTAATGTTTTAAAAATATTGTTGGAAATTATATCTTAATTTTTGATATTTATTTAAGAAAAATATATTCACAAATTATTATTTTTCTATAATCATTGTGTGGAAAATACCATATTATGGAATTAATAAAATATAATTGGAGGTTAGAAGACAAGCCAAAGCAATCACAAAGAGAAGAAGAAATGGTTATCTAGTCTGTGAGCATGTACTCATATTGTGATGATCTATGCCTCCACCTATACCCCATTAATGTCCTCCTCTTTTCTATGTCGTAGCATGAATATATGTATCATCATCATCTAAAGATTTGACCACAACATCATCCTTTATGATTTTTCCACCAGAAATGTAAATCATATTTTTTTCATCCTCTTGATAGCTATTAGAAGGAAGTCTATACAAATTATTATATAGGATAACATTTCACTATACCTTTCCAATTTAGGATTTAGAACTCCTACCTGGCAAAACATTACTTGATAATTGATATCTTATCCACCATTGAGCAGGGGTACTACATTGAGCCCCTATTAGTATGACATGTTCTTTCCTAGATTCAACATCTAAAAAAGTACTGTTTTGGTCTAGGACTGGCTCTAGAAAATGGATTTATATGATGTCCGTTTTTATTTTTTTTGATCGACTGGTGCACTTCCTGGTACAAGAGTAGTCACTATAACATCAATGAGACCATACATCCCAATGGATAGAAGTTTTGTCATAGAAAGATGGCCACCCTCCATTGAGGAAACTATTTCAATCATATTTCCAGACATAGGGGCCTATGAACTACTAGATTTACATGAAAATATATCATTCAATGATCTAGACATAGGGGTGTTAGAAGGCCAATATTCACTGGCCAATATTTTATTCATAGTTCTATAAACAATAGCCTTTAAGGTTATTCTACACATTCCAGTTTATTCACAATTTGTAGTGAACAACAATAAGAATTTCCACTAAACCTATTATTCAATGAAAAAGCTGAGTATTCTTGTCCTATGATAAGAAATGGAGAGGATTTTTTCACATGAGGGATCATTCAACATATGATTTGGTATTCTTTTTTCTATTATTTGATGAAATTATACGTTTTTCCTCTCAGAAATTAACAAAAACTTTATCTCATGTATCTACCTATAGAAAACAAAACTATCATCAGATTCCACATCATTTAGTTAATCAGATAATCCCCAATGCAATGAAACATTAAATGAAAAACCCTCCACATTTAAATGACTATCTTTAGCAAGGTAATCCCATGATAAATAAGATTCCATCTTTCTATGAGCTTGAAAATTTTCATTGTGATTAAATGTGGGAAAGAAAGGACACACATACATTAATGGACAATATACTGTATTATGGATTAGACAACCTCAAATTGTTCCTCAACATTGTGTTTATACATACCATCTTGGAATTGGTCTGTTTCATTAAGTTCTTTTTTAAGTTGAAGTGAAAAATAAAAGTATAATATATATTCATTGTAAATTGGGAAATAAGAAAAAAATAAAACTCTCATGCCCCTTATCAAATTCACAGCGTTTCCCGGCCCCCTTACAAATTCATGTAGGAAACTGAATCCTATAATACACTCAAGCCATCTGAAATTCCCTTTCCCATCATAGAAGACAAATAATTTCATAGATCATCCTCACACTACTAAATATTCTGTTATATTCAGTCATACCCTATATCGGTGCAAACAAATGCGGATAAATGTTGAATTTTGTCAACACTATAAAAAAGAAATGATAAATGTGGTATTTATCAACTCTAGTAAAAATACTCATATCTGCGAAACATATGAAAACAATTTTTTTGACCAAATAAAGGGTACCATATAAAAAATATTCTATTTAAAAATATTTATATATTCTTAAATATGATTTATACGTCAATAAAAATATATTTATATAAAATTATATTATATATAATTTTAATCATTAATATTTTTGTTTATAATATATTTAAATTCAAATTATATACTTATATAATGATATATTTATAATTATATTTCAATATATATATATATATATCCTTATATTATATTATTTATAATAAACATAAATATTTATATCTTTACATGTCTATATATATATTTATTTACATATATTTATATTCAGAGACAAACAAACATATATAATATATTAAAAAATATCATACACACTTTATAAATATATATATAAATATATTAAATATGGTTATGGTGACACCCAAAGATTTTGTGAATTATTTTATTTCAAATTAATTTATCATTTTGATATTTTTATATCATGTGACATTGGAAATAGTTATATATATATACACACATTAAAACACTATGTCAAATATTTTATTCACATGACATTGATTTTGGTTACTCTAAACACAATATTTAATTGTCATTAACCACACTCAAAACCAACTTGTCTTGACTTATCTTCCACATAGACATGGAATATATTATACGCAACATTGAGTTTATGAAAAGCATCATTTATTATATTTTTTAAATGATATAATTATATCCTAGTCAATAAATTTAGTGATATTTATATTAAAAATTAATTTTTAATTTTTTAATGTTTTTATAGAATTAAAACATATTGGGAATGAAAGATATAATTGTTGGTGATGTCCTTATATGTTTAATAATAATATGAACTACACTTCATGTCCTACAACAAAAAATAGTAAAACCAATTTTAGACAAAATATAAATTTTATGGGATAAAACAACCATAATTTTTTAATATATAATTCCAAAATTACATTATGGTTTATTTATGGTATTTTTCTGAGAAATTTCAATTTTTGATAAATAGTTAAAAATTATTCTTTTGTTTTTAAAAACTGGATTTTCTTTTATGTAATTATTAATGTTAAATAATATTTTAATTTGGTTTTAAGGAATTATTATATCAATTATATAGATACTAATATAATTAAGGTCATTATAATCAATTCTAATTTAAAATTGAACGTAAATAAATAATATGGATTTGAACTTCTATCATGCTTAAAAATCTGATTTTTCCTCCCGTATGTGAGATTGAAATTATTAATAATTTTTCAGATTCAATGAAATTAATTTATAATAAAAATCATAAAACATTAGAATCAGTAAAATATTTATAGTCCTATAATGTTATCTTAATTTTTGAACGAAAATATTAGTAAAGGTAGTCAAAATTAATCACAGTGATTAAATTCTAATTAAGCTTAATTAGTGATAAACCATATTTATATTGGAAAAATTGACCTATAACTGGTATAAATCCCATTGGTAGGATATAAATCTGGAATAATCCATCAATTTTTTATTTATGTTGTGTTTTTATGTCCTTTTTTACGTATGAACATTTTTACAAATTACATGTTTAAAAAAATTCCATGTGAGTCCTTATCCTTCCCCATTAAAGACCACCAACACTCCCAATTATTTTCACATATCAAACATCATAAGATCATAATTGGTCTAATAAATACAAATACCAAATCTCCTACCATTTTACTATATTCCTACCCATGGGAAGAAAGCTATCCAAGGGATCGTTTTTGCACAAACCAAAAGAAGTTATCTGATGAAGGGGTACTATCTACAATCAGACTCTTATTTTATTTTATTTATCCACTCATAAACATTATTTTTTAAATGATTTAAAAAAAATTATATTAAATATACAATGATGTTTTTATGTTATGTTTTTTACCTACACTTACACACATAAATACTTAATGGGTAATGAACCTACCGTTTATGGGTATAGTGAACTTCCCACTCAAAAAATGCTAATTGTTCAATTTTCTTTAATACCAATGATGATGGAAATTGTTATGGTAAATAAGTTTATATATATTATATATTAGATTTATTAGTAATTTAATATTATTTATTCATTTTACAACAGATATAATTTTAATTGTCATTTGGTATAAATAAGATAATTTCGTTTGAGGAAGTGTGGAATACCACCCACTCAAAGCGATGTGATTCACTCACACACTACATGGAATGTATTAAATATGAATTTGGAAAAGTTATTAGATATGTATAAAATTTTAATTATATATTAATGATATTTAATATATATACACAAATATTTTATTTACTTTCGTTCTCTCAATACGATAATAAAAATGGAAATAATGTATATGCATACGTACGACTTACCATCTTTATGAATGGTGTATTCCATTTAGTAAGTCTATATTATATTGATTATAATAATAAAAATATAAGCGATATATGTGATATTTATTTCAATTATTACATTCTTTAATCAGGATATAAGTTTAAGGACCAACAATATATCAAATTAAAAAACATGTGAAGACCAAAGATAATATTATCTAAATTGAAATCTTAACATAGGATGGTTAACAAGTAGATAATATAAGGTCATAATCATATAATATATGGAATTATATATAATTATATGTTTCTTTAAATGATTTATAATATATTTATTTTTATTATAATTCTGGTTTTAATTATTATGATGAGATCAATACATAATGTATGGGGATTCCATCTTACTTTTTATTTCTTCGAGATACATGATTTATTCACCACACATTCCATTTTTGTGGTGTTTATAATACCAATGTATATAGTCAATTATTATTATAATTTAATTTATTGGGATTTTAAATATCCATTATTTTACATTTATTTCTTGGGGGTTATGTTTCAAATGTCAAAAAATTGATTAAATGATTTTTTCTCAATTGGCCATCCTTGAGACTCATCTCTTGTTATGCACCTAAATTAAGTTTGATTTGTGTATAATTTTAATTTAAATGATATATAATTAATATAAATCTTTTCATAATATTATATGCTTCATGTAATTTCTATTTCATACATGGAGATTAGGATCCCATGTTACCAGCTGATATGATATAATTTAAATTATCCTATGACATTTCAGGATTATTTAGGATTATGCATCATTTGAGGAAATTTTATATCCCATTTATCAATTAATTAACGAATTTTATTCTAATAAATTTATTTATTCTATATTCCTTTATATTTACCATATTAAAAATCTTTGGAACATAATATAGTTAAAAATGTGTTTTCTAAAAATCATGACATTACCCTTTATTTGGTCAAAAATCCATGATTTCTAATAAGGGTTCCAAGAATATTGTACCATTATCATGAGACCATGAAATGAAATTTTTAACCATTTTCCTTTTAACAATATCTTCAAAGGATTCATCTTGTCTTTTTCCAAACATCTAATCTTTCTCAACTTTTTACAGCACAAAAGTAATGTCCTTTGTAACTCGTACCTCATGTTTTGACTTACCTGTCTTCATTTCTAGAAAACTTCCTTTTCATTTTTAAAAGGATAATTTTTAGAAAATTTATTTTTAAAATGATTTTTATAGATCATAGTTTTCATAATGTTTTCAAGATTTATTTATTAGTTCTCAAGGAATATATTTTTCAAAATGTTTTCATGACATATTTATAAGTTTTCTAAGTATTTTTAAAGATATGGTTTTAAAAATATTTTAACTCCTTCTTTATAAGATTTCAAATTAATTTTCAATGAAATGGTTTTAAATTTATTTTTAAGATTTATTTATACATTTTAAATTTTTTCAATGAAATTGTTTTCAAAACATTTTCAAAATTTAATTTAGGTTTTCAATTTTTTTCATTGAAAAATGGTTTTAAAATATTTTGATTCTTATATTATATGTTTTAATGGAAATTTGTTTTCAAAATGATTCCATGTCTTCCAAATATGCCAACAATATATTTTTTATGAAAATTATTTTCTAATGATTTTATGTATTAAAATGAATATTTCAAATAAGAAATGATATTTTCCTTAAGAGAATTTATTAATGATATTTCAAAATTATTTTCCATCTATGATGATATCTTTTGATGTTACTCATTTCTCTGTAGGAAAGGATGTAATAATCCGACCCCAAAATCCCATAGTTAGTGGATTATTTTAATACATTGGAATTATTAATATGAATTAAATTTGGTAGGATTGTTCAATTTTTCTGTGTTGGAAAATATGTTACATAACAGAAATATAGATTAAAATTCAAAACATAAAATAAAAAATATATATCTCATTGATAATTCCATTAATATCCTAGTATTTCCCAGAATATTAATCATGAAACACTTCTTGGATTCCAGAAAAAACAATACATAAAATGGGTTGATCTTAGTTGCTCAGTAAGGGTTAAAAATAAAATAGAATAACTCATAAATTAGAATAAAATATTAAGAAATGTTATAAATATAAAACACAAGACTTTTAGACATTATATTTAATATAATATGATATGAAATAATCCAATAACACAATTTAAACATTCACATGCATATTATAGTGGTCGAATAATAATACATTATATCAATAACTAATCTAATAATGAGGTAATGCATAATGTCAGATATCATAACCATACTTTCAAGGATACATTACAATAGAAAACATAATCAAGTAGGATGTTAGCCAAAACCGAAACAAATTTGTCTCATGAGAACTACTGATGCATGGAGCATATTTAATTAACCAATCACCAACACACAGGGCTTTCATTATGTGGTTCCGAACTGGTAACTTACTACGTCAAATTAAATCCTCATATGAAAAAGATAAACATAACCAAAATAAACATTCATATGAAATCTTGCATATGAAATAATAATATATTAACCATAAACCATGGATTGTATCAAAATACCACATCCACAACCAAACATATAATAAACCCATTAAAAAATATGGAATATTGTATCATTATTAATAAACCTAAATTAAGTATAAAAATCATCAAATTATGTTGACATAGATGAAAATAATATAATAACAACATTATAATTAATTGAGAGAAATATCCCTTATTTACAATGAAATCATTAAAATGTTAAAAAATTATAAAAGAAAACATATCTTATAGAAATAATATTGTAATATTGTAAGTGATGCTTCAAAATGAAAAATAATAATGATGGTAGAAATAGCCATTCATATCATATAAGTTTAAACAATAATATTTCCATAATTTTTCAAAAAAACCATAATGTACCTTGTTTGGAAAAATAATGTGATATTCCTTTAAAATTGATTTATAAGACTTTAAAAATGTGTAAAAAGAATTAAATCAATTTTTGATAATATTTTTGAAATACATTTTTTTGGAAAAATGGACATGGATAATAAAATGTGTCCTAGTAGATACTTACATATAAACAAGATCATATAATGACGACATAGAGAAATAAACCTCTATAGAAAACTTAAAATATTAATTCTTTAAAATAATTGAATTAACATCAATATAGAAATAATATTTATTTTATAATAATTTTATATACATATAAATAGTTATGTAAAATAATATTAAGAATCCTGAAATGGATAAAGAATAAATTCCATAAACATTCAATATGCCACAAACAATATGGAACATTTAAATCATAATCATGATATCTGATAATGAATTTTTAAATAAAATGAATAATAATTTATTCATGAGATGAAATATAATAGTGGTGGTAAATACATCCCAAATAAGAAACAATAGTTGAACATGTCTTATATATCACAAAAATTAAAACTGAGAAGGAAATTTCCTTACAATGATCAAGTAATTGGAGTGAAGATAAATTAATGAAATAATTATGTGTGAAAAATATAAAGTCAACAAATATAAATTTAAATTCTAAATAAAAAAATAATGGCTCATTCACATATATTCTTGGAGGAACATTGCCTATGAAATATATGTTTAACTCAATATATGGAAATTGAGTTATGATTTCCTTTAGATTAGGTCCCACACTCTCCATACATTTCTAAAACTCATGTATAATGGTTTAAAACACATTAATGACTCCTAAAAAATCATAATAATATTTATTATACCATATAATATTCATTTGTGATGTTATATCTCCTGGTTTGTAATAATTCAATGTAAATGCAACGTTTCGGGTAATATCCTCTTTTTTTATCATATGTTATTGTAATTTTAATTTTTGATTGTATCAAAATGATCATAATATAATTAATTAAATAATATTAAAAATGACTTATATATCATATATATTCATTATATATATATTATATTTAATGGAATACACCATTCATGGAAACTGTATGCTATATATATGCATGTACATTGTTTCCATTTTCTTATCATATTTAATGGAAGCAAGTATTTAACATGAATATATATATTATTAAATAGATTTATTATGTCATATATTTCATAATTATTAAATGTATATATTTTTATTCATTCTTGAATGGTTAACGTGGAATATGAATCTCATCGCATCATGGAGAGAGTAAGTCGTACGTACACACAGGTGACGATATCATTTCCTTAATAGTAAATGGGTAAGTAAATGGGTGTTATGTTTGCTATAAATAATACATATCACAAATTATATTTTAATTATATCCAATATATTCATCATTATACCCACCTAAATAATTTATAGATGAAAAAATAGTTCATAGCATGGCATGAAGATCATAATATGTACATACACACACAAGGTGGCATTGTTTTTGTTGGATGGGTAATTGAATGAATGTGGTTGTAGAATAATCATTAAAACATCTGAGAATATTTTAGATTCTGGATTTATTGTGTTACTGTGGAGGCAACATATGAAAATTAAGTAGAATAATATAATATCTTTTTAGTAGTTGGTAAAATAATTACCTCTTCTTCGAGTGTCGCCATTTGATTTGTACCAAATGATTCCATAAGTTGGGTTTCCTCCAAAATAATTTCCTTTTAGATAAACTGATAGATATTAGGATGATAAATTGGAATTTTTTGTCTGAACTAAATGGATTTAGCGGTGTGAATAAAAGAGAATGATTGGGTTCCTTTTATAAGAGAGGGGTAGGACACTTTAGAAAACTCCAAAACTATTAATTAATTATAAATTTAATTTTTATTTGAAATAGATAAAAAGTTGGTTATTTTGATGATATGATGATTATGGATCTAAAACTTCCCAATACATTATTTAACTTATTTTTAGGTCACAAAATTAACCTTATTATTTGGTTTTAACCCTTATTTATACAATTTATCTATTACCATGACTACTTATATTTTGACACTAAAAGGTTAATATAGTTACTATAAAATGCCAAACAAACCCAAATTGGATAAGTAATGTAATATATAATATTATTCTAATTAGTTTGTTTGAAATATATATTTTTATGAATTTTTATTCTTTAATAAAATATTATTTATTTTAAAATATCACGTATTTTAATTTTGACACTATTTATAAAATGACATTTTAAAAAATAAATAAAACATGAACCATTAGAAAAAACCCCCATTATGTCATCCCTAACATGTAATAGTAATCCATAAAATTATTTTATTGAATTAAATATTTAAATTATATTTATTTTAATTTTATTAATAACATTTATTTCATTCTAACATTAATAAATAAATTACTACTTCATCATTATGTCAGAATTAAATTTAATTATTTCATGTATAAAAACTTTAAATAAATTATTTTGAGATATATAAAGATTATATCATTATAAATATCATTTATAGTAAATTTAACCTTATTTATAACACTATAATAAAAATTATTTACTTATTAAAATTTGAATATGAAATACTTAACTCTTTTTTTAAATAAATAATAATAAATGTATTCATCATACATAAGTGGCATAAAATGGATTAAATTTTCATCCTACGTTTTATTTTGGTCATAAAACCTGTCCAATTATATTAAGAGAAGTTTTAGCATAATTTTATATTATTATAATATTATTTTTACCTTTAATTACACAATTTAACCTTAACCGTGGTAAATAAAATTCAAAAGTCATTATTCACTATTTACAAAAAACTTATTTTGATCTTGTTAGACCAAATTTATTAGAATTATTACATAAATTTAGGAATTTTTTTCAAAATTCAATTCATAGAAGTGGTAAAATTATGTTTAATGCTAATCCTGCAGATGTTGCTAGAAAGAATGTAAAAGAGACGATCAAAATATTAATAAAATCTTATATCTAATTCCATTATGAAAATAATTCCAATGACCTAAATGTTATTTATATATATATATATATATATATTTTGACTTTTAAATCAATTTTAATTAATATAATTATATAAATTAAAAAAAAATTAGCCACAATTTATTATTTTTTCACATTTCATCAAAAATTTAATACTTTTAGAAATATATCAAAAATCATAATAACATAATATTAAAATTCGGAAATTAAAAATGATGTCTATAATAAAAAAATCTTTTTTATTAGAGTCTACAATTATTTTTAAAATTGTTAACAAAAGGCCATAAAAAGTAATTCCTTTAGGAAAACAGTATTTATACACATATAACTATTTTAACAATGCATATAAATTTCAATATAAATATGATTTATTTATGTTAAAAATTTATAAATAACATTTTAAAATTATTTATTAATATTTATATTATTATATTTAATAGTTATGTTATAAATATGTAATTTAAATAATTATAATTATAATGTGTTGTTTCACAGATACTCAGTTGTGCATGTAATTCAAGATGAGTCAGTGTTATAGGTAATATAAGCTATTAAATATATTTAAAATGATAATGTACAATTAAATATTATGGTGTTACATCCCCTCATGCATCAAGAAATATTTTCCTCCCAATTTGAAATTTTTCTCCAAAAATAAGAGGCATATACTAGAAAATACCTTTGCGGAAAATTCATATCTACAATAGGGTTAATAAATCGAATAAATCAAAATAATGAAAGGGATGTGAAAATGTTACTTGAGATAAAACATAAATGTTATATATATAGGAAAACATGGAAATGGAAGAGAAATATAACCATCATGTTTTGATAGAGGGTGATAGAGAAAATGATTAGGCTAAGGTAAAAAATCACATAATCTATATATGTGACAATCTCAGGTACCATTTTATTCATCAGAAAAATTACTAAGATAACATTTCGGGTTTCAAAATACATTCTCGAGAGTTGAAGAATTAATTTACCTAATAGAATACGTAAATAAGGAATACTAATTACCTGAAAGTAGACTTCCATTATTTAACTAATTTCCACCACAAACTCATCTTTCTCTCTATAAGATAACAAAATTTAAAAATATTCAACTTATCAAAATCATATAGGGTAAAAAAAATTGAACTTATTCTTCATTTATCATATGGTTTAAACAAAGAAAAATTTTCTACACAATCTAGGAAATAATGTATTTCTTGGTAGGTGATTCACCCTTATCACACTTCATATTCGGGTCAACGTCTCACAGCCTTGCCGAAAGTGTCGGGTTGTCACCTGACCTACGAGTTGCCCTTTTTTGAAAAATTTATTATTATAAAATTATCAAAAATAACCTAAAGAAATTATTTTATCTTAAACAATAGAATCTATGTAGTATTTAATCCATTTAGAATATTATACATATACAAAATACTTATGTCAAAACTCAGAATACAAATAATAATAATGGTGGTAACTAAATTTCAAAAATTTACATTATATAATGTAGGCCCATTTTTGTCACATAAAAACCATGTGAATACTATTATGTTGTATTCCATTAAAATATGGTAAAAACTATAATTACCATAAAAAAATATTAAAAACATTCTTGATTCTTTATTCCTTATGTAAAACATTGTATAATGGATATACTCTTTAAATCCAAAAAATTTGTAAACTACAACAATGATAGAATAAGAAAACCCTTAATCAGTTCGAAGGTAGTCAATAATATATATTTTCATTTTTCAAATCAATCATCTCTTTAATCCAACATCATTATATCAGTCGCATAAACATATTAAGGGGTATCTTTCCCTTAACCATATATTTTCCAAAATGATTAACATTCTACTAAGTCAAGTTTCTTGGTACCATAAAATCTCAATCTCTTAAAGAAAAATAACTGCAGTAAAATCCTTAAATATTGCATAATTATTATAACTACTACATCGAAATTAAAATATTCAAATGATATAATTCTTGGATAGGTATATTAATTATTCACTTCATATGTGGAAGTTTTATTACTTCCTCATTATCTAATATCATCATTTGAGGTATATTCCTTTGATATAAGGGAAAATGATTCATGTATTATCCCATCTACTTTCAGCGGAAGCATTGAACATTGAAATTGTTTTTAATTACCCTGAAATCATTAGTGTAATTACCTTTTTCACTACACATGAAGCAATATCCTTTTCCTTTTAAAAAGTAACTACTTCGTTTCCTTCTAATGTTATCATATGTGGGAAAATACTTTCTTCCATTATTTTCTATATTCATCTTTGTACCTTACATACTCATCATTTCATTCATTATTTTAAATCCATATGACCTATATAATTATTTATCTTTTTTTTATCTCATGATATATATATCCTCAAATTAAGAGAATACATGTGAGACTACTATCGTTCAAAATTTTGGCATAATGCCACAAAAGACATAATCCTTCAAGATGTTTGTGTCACGTGAAGTGGTGTAGTTCACACTATTTCTTCCAGGAACCATTTATAAGTATGTAATATAAAATAATAAATCACAAAATAAGAAATATACCCAAATCTAGTAAAAAACTAAACATTAATTAAATCATTATGCATATATAATCACATAATCATAAAAATAGTTTCATTATGGACATATTTACTCATAAATACTTTATAATATATTTTAATGAAATAGTGAATTATCATCAGAATAAATCACAGGAGTGTCAGTTCGGGAGCAAAGTATGTACCGTTGGCGAGTACAATGTTACCTTGAGTTGAGACTGAAACACCTTTTTAGAGTTATCAATCCATGGTACAATTGTTCCAGAACCACGTCCAGTTGTAGTATTAGGACAATAATGATTTTTCTAGGAATATAATCAAACTATATACCATAAAAAATATGGTGTACTTTTATGATAATATTTCAAGTATATCTAAGGGTTATGTTCAATTGTCTATGTGTTATAAATATAATATTCATGGTTTTTTTCATAAATTCCTTTGATACAAAATATAAAACTCTAACCCCAGAATCCCGGATTTGGTGAATTATTTTTATACGTTGGCATGATTAAAAGGAATGAAATTCCAAACGATCAATTAGATTTTGTAGTATTAGAAAATAGACTACATACATGAACAATACATTACAATTAAAAACATAAAATAAAATATAGATAGTTTTTTAGAACAATATTATTCACATATATTAACCATATATATTAATCATAAATCACTTCTTTGCATGCGAGGAAAATAATATGTGGGAAAGGGGAGAGCTCAGATGCTTACTGAGTGTGTCCAATACAGTAGATCATTCATAAATAAGGATAAAATTTTAATGAAATATATAAAACTAAAACACATGGATTTTAAAAAACATTCCGCATATTTAGGAAAAAATAAATCAAATAATTCCATTTAAACAATGACATGGATATCATAATAGTTGATAAATCACACTAAATTTCAATTCATAATATAATAATGGGGGAATACCTAATTATGAACATCATAACTATAAAGTTAAGGCCTCATTCCCAACCCATGCATAATCGGGTAAGAAGTTAGTCAAAACAAAAACTATTTTGTTTCATTAGAACTACAGATTCATTAAGGGGATTTCATTAAATGATCTACAACCCATATGACATTAATTAAGTGGTACCCTACATATCACTTAGTAATTTCAATTAATTACTCACATAAAAAATGGTGAAACCTAACCAATTTACACATTCATTTTAAAATAATCATATGAAATGTTAATACAATAACCATAAATCATGAATTGTATCAAAATAGCACATCTATAGTCCAACATATCATAAACCCTCCATTTAAATATAGAATATTGTATCATAATAATTTATCCTCAATTAAGTATAAAACCCAAAAAATGAGGGTGACATAGATTAAATTATCTCACAAAGTAAATAAAATTATAGGAGCAACATATCCATTTTTTATTACAAATCCTTAAAAATTAATATAATTATAAAATCAAAACTTTAATTTAAAACTAAACTCGTAATATTTTAAGTGAATATTAAACTCATAATGGGTTCATGGTAACGCAAATAAAGACTCACACCATATAAGTTAAAAAAATTATTTCCTTATTTTTTCAAAAAGGTCATAAAATACCTCATTTGAAAAAAGAATGAATGATTACTTTAAAAACAATTTATAAAAATTCATACATGTGTAGTAATTATTTTAAATAATAGTAAATAATATTTTGAAAAAAAATTTAACAAAACATAGATATGGATGAAAAAAAGTGTCCCTGTAGATACATACATATAAACAACCATATATAATAAAGAGGTTGTGAAATTAACTATTACATAAAACCTTAAAATATTAATATTTGAAAATATTTGAAAAAAAATCAAAACAGAAATAATATTTCTTTTATAATAATTTTATATAAATTAAAATAGTGATGTAAAAAATATCATGACTATTGAGATGAAAAAATGATCAATTCATTTAACATTCAAAGCAACTCATACTACATTAAAAATTTGAATCATATGTATGATATCATAAGATGAATATTTAAATAAAATGAAGAAAAAATTTATTCTTGATATGAAATATATTATGAGTAGTACATGCACCACATGAATTAAATAATTGGTGAACATGGCTTATATCTCATAAATATTAAAAGTGAGACGAAAGTTATCTTACAATGATCGTATCATGATTATGGGGATAAATGAATGATATAATTATGGGTTATTAAGATAAATACATTGAATATAATATTATAATAATTAAAATACAATTAGTTCTCATTCACATATATTAATAGAAGAACACAACCAATGGCATAGATGTTTATCTCTATGAATTTAAATATAGTAAAAATTTAACTTACATTAGGTATGATATTCTTCTTACCGGTCCAAAACACTTGTATAATGGTTTCAAAAATATTACTATCTTTTACCAAAATCATTTTAACTTTTACAATATTATATATGATTCATTTATTACTATATATTACCCATTATAAATTATTCTATGTTAAATCAATGTTCCACGTAATATCCTCTTCGTTGATCATACCCATTTTGAATTGTTATTACTGATTTTATTACTTAGATCATTATTAAATTAAATAAATTATATAAAACATGATTTATATTTATCATACAAATTAGTTTTATATATATATTATTGAATGGAATACACACTTTAGAGAGATCGTATGTCGTACGTACTCATGAACATTTTTTTCCGTTTTTTGATTGTATTGAATGGATGAAACTAAATAATATATATATATATTATTTTTATATTATAACATTATCATTGTTTCTTCATATATATATCATAATTATTAATTATATAATGTTTTATAATCCAAATTGGATGGTTAAAAAGGAAGATGAATCTCATCACATCATTGAGATGATAAGACGTACGTACGCACAAACGACAATATCATTTCTATAATGGCAAAGCGTAAGTAAATGGATGGTATGTTATTATGAATATAAACAATTATGTTATATTTATTATTTATATTGTGTATATTCATGATTATACCCATTTTAATAATGTATTCATGAAAAATAGTGTAGAATATATGTAATGCCCCGACCCCAGTTACCCAGAGTCGGTGCATTATTACATAACATTGGCATGATCACAAGAATGATCAAATCTCAAAAGACATATTGGTTTAGTAGCCTTTGAAACACTAGATATATTCATAAGTCTTACATTTCATCATAAAAATGAAAACTACAACAACATCTTTTCTTCATATTCCACACTCATATCCCCACATACTATCCATGTAGGTCATTCATAAATTACTTCTCCACATCCTGGGAAAAATAAAACATTGAAAGGGGTGATCTCAGATGCTCAGTAAGGAAAACAATATAGTGGAATCATTCATAAATAAGCATAAACATTTAAAGAAATGTATAACTAAAACAGAAGCCTTTTAAACTTGAAATTCAACATAGTATGGCAAAAATAAAATGAAATAATGCGATTTACTTATACACATGGATATTCTACTAATCGAATAATAACATGCAATATCAATAACCACTTTCATAATGATAGAATGTATAATTCCATACTATCATAACCACATATCCAAGGCCTCATGCCAAGACTACAAATAAGATTTTTTTCAAGTCCTTGTGCCAAGACACTAGTTTGTCTCGTAAGACCTACCGATGCATCGAGGAGCTATAGCGGGCTCCACCCATCACATATTAAGTCCAATGCATTCCCATACAAAAAGGTTTAAACATAACATAAACATTCGTATTCAAACTAGCATACGAAATGTAAATACTTCATCCATAAACCATGAATGGTATAAAAATAACACATCCATAGTCAAACATATCACAAAACCTTCAATATAATATAGAAGTTTTTTATCATAATAAATCAACTATAAATAAACTTAAAATCAATCGACGTATGTTGACATAGATGAAATCAAAAATATTTGAGAGAAATATCTCTTTTTTTGAAATCATTTAAAAGTCACACATTTATTAAGGATGCAATTTAAAAGAGATTTTTGGATCAAAGTGTCCCATAGCACATTGAAACTTTTGATAAGAAATGTCATTTCAAAACATTCATGTCCATAAAAATAAATCATTAAAATCATTTTGAAAACATGGACATTAATTAAAAATATTTAGAAAGATAAATCATTATAACATTTAAAATTCTGGTTTTGATAAAGAGTACCTTTCAGAAATTCTTAAAATATTCATTTTGAAATCATTTAAAAGTCACATAATTATAAAATAAAACATTTACTTTGAAAATATCTTTATAAGCTTGTAAGGGAAGCTTCAAAAATTTTATAATGGCGGAAAATAGCCACACCCGCCGTATAAGTTAAAAAAACATTCTTACCTTAATTCTGTCGAAAAGGTTAAAAAGGACCTTGTTTGGAAAATGACGGAAAGATTCCTTTATAAAATTCCTACAAAAAGTCAAACAAGGGTATAAATGAATTTAACCCCTATTCTGTAAAATAGTAAGAATTTTTTGAAATACACTTTCTAGAAACATGGATGGGGATGATAAAGGGGTCTGAGTAGATAATTATGTATAAACAACCTCGGATAATGAAGAGATTGTGAAATAACCCTTTCCTTGTACTTTTCCTTGCTTGGGGTAGGTTAACCTTCTGTATAATGCTGAAATAATTGTTATTAAATTATACAAGAATCATATACATTATTATGTTATCATATATGATCTTTTAATATTTCTTTGTTAATAATATCTTAGTATTATCATCGTTTCGGGTGTTAACTTACTAGTTTTATTTTATATGTTTTGTTACGTAAGCCATGTTTTTCATGGATAGGTTGTATCTTATTCATATCCATAATGATATTAAGTCATTAAAAATTATTTTTAAATCATCAAATTAAAATTATACTTGAACGGGTACGATGGAGAATGAATCTCATCGCGTTCGAGGAGATGGTAGTCCGTACGTACGCACGAGCGACAACATCACTCTTTTGATACTAAAATAATATAAAGAATCATTATCATGTTATATTTATTATTTACTTGAATTAGAAATCATTATTATACCCATCCAAATAATAATATATTTAATAATAAATACACCACGACGTGGAGACTGTAAGTCGTACGTACGCACGTATGGTGACATGCCATTCAAAGGATGGATAGAATACTGAATATGGTTGTACCATATTTATAATAATATTACAGTATATAGGATATACTTTATTCATTATTTTAGAATGATAATAACTAAGAATGAAGAATTTGAAGATGAAATGAATTTGAAAAAGGTTGGTGAAAACATTACCTCTTCTTCGAGTTCATCCTTTTGATTTGATCAAAAGGGCTCCTTAGGCTGAATTTTTTTATCAAACTAAGGCCTCTATGTTGTATTGAGGGAAGTTGAGAGAGTATTTGGGCAGGGTTTGGCCGAACTAAAAGGCTTTCAAGGTGTGAATTAATGAGAAGGGGGAGTTCCCTTTTATAAGAGAGGTGAGGGGCACCTTTGGAAAAGCTAGAAATATTATTTTATAATAAATTCATATTTGGTTTATAATAGCTCCAAAGTAGATTATTTAAAGGTTAATGTGGTGATGGGCCGAAAAAAACTCAACCAATAGAATATAGACAGGTTTGGGATATTATATTAACCTTATCTTTAAGTATTAACTCTTAGTTAATTAGTTTCACTTTTACAATGTCTCTTTGTATTTTTATATTATATGGTTAATAAACATACTATATACATCCAAGAGACCCCCAAGTGTTCCATTAATGATACACCTGTCATGATATAAGTCTCTTGGTCGATCCTTAGATTTTTAGGAATTTAATATCAATTAATAATATAATATTTGTTTTAAAAACGCTTTTATGTCAATTTTGACACTATTCAATAATTGATTTTTGTAAAAATCATAACAGAATTATTACTGCTAAAAAAGTTAATTATATCAATCCTAACATGTCATATTAACCTATAAAATTATTGGTATTTATAAAAAGTCTCAAATTACATTTATTTGGGTATTTATAGTATCAATTATTATAATTTTTCATTAATTAGGTAATTACTGCATCTCCATTGTGTCATAAATAAATTAAATTATTTAATACTTTTGAAAATTATAAATAAAATACCATTATGTAGGAAATATTTTTATCTTTCAAATTAATATTTACAATCAAATTTACTTATGTATAACCCTATATTAAAAATGTTGTAATAAATAAACTTTGATTTTAACTCTTTTAACTCTTCTTTGAATTAAATAATAATAAATGTCCTAATCTAGTACAAGTGGACCTAAATGATAATATTTTACTCCTAAGGTTTTTTTTGGTATAGATACACTTGTCCAATAGAATTAGGACTTATGTTAGGGTAATATTAATATCATTTTTACCCTTAATTGCCCTATTCACTTTTAACCGTGGTAAATAAAAGTAAAAAGTTACTATTCACCAAAAATTATATTCATCTCATTGGACCACATTTTACTCCTTGATATTAACCATGTCTCTCGGATTTTCGAAATTCCACCCACACAAGCGGTAAAATTATGTTTTATGAAAAATTCAGTTTTTTAACTACCACTTAGTGGTTTTACTCTTCATCAAAAAATGAAAGTTTCCAGAAAAATACCAAAAATTAGGCCTAAGATATATTTGATATTATGAATTAAAAAATGATTTCTATTTTACCAAATTCAAAACATATTAGTTTCATTAATTAATTTAAAAATTAATTCCCGTCGTCAAAACAAATAGCATCTTTTTAAGAGATAATAACTATCAAAAGATTGACACTTGTTTATGTCTGGTTTAATTGTGAAATTATGTACAATGACCAAAATTGTATTAAATGGTGAAAATATATTCTAAATACTCTTTAAAACCACTCAAATTCATAATTTATCAATATAAATTATTTAGATTAAAAAAGTTGTTTTTAATTAAAATTTATTAATTTTCACTATTCATCAAAATATAAATGTTATCCGAAAAGTTCCAAAATTTCACCTTAGGATAATTTAGATATTCCGAATACAAAAATGAAGTCCATTTTGAAAAATAAATTTTATAAATTTCAAAAATTTTGTATTACTATTCATAACAGCTAGTTTGATTGGTTGTGGTGTGTGTTAGAACTCAAAGTTGCATACAACACACACGACTGTATTATTCAAAGGAATGCGTACTGTGGAAGCTTGGGATGTTTCATTGTATATTTTTTTGATGTCACCATTCTAAAAAGTAAATTTATTTAGTCAAATTGAATATATAAAAGTTTAAAATATTGGATTTAAAAATGGTTCACTATTAAAAGTTAGTAAAAGTGCAATACTGAAAATGAATTTTTTCTTACATTATGTCTAAGAAACTCATAATATGGATTCTAAAATGATAAGGATTATATAAAGTTTAAAATTTAGTTAATACTATTCATAACCTCTTTTGAACGGCTTGTTTGGTAATTCATCGTGTTGTTGAACTCGGTGTTGTGTGTAGTGCAAGTTATTGAATTATTTTGAAGAAATAACACACTATGAAATCTTGGGGTGTTACATTCTCCCCTACCTCAATAAATTGTGTCCTCACAATTTGAAATTGTTTTTCGAAAATAAAAGTTTGAATATAGAAAATATCTTTGTGGGAAAACCCACATCGGAAATTGGGTTAATAAAATTTAGTCTTAATAAGAGGAAAAGAGAAATGAAAGGGTCACCACCAAATTATGATCTCTATTCAGAGAACATTGGTTGAAATTAGAGACATATAATTGGAGGAAAAATGTAAATATTTATAGGTATTGATTGAGGTCATCATTCACAAACAAGTGTAAAATTGAGGCCCTTAAATTCATCAATCTATAATGATTTAAAATACCATCAGTTTATTAAAACATGTGGTATTTAGATAACACATTCTTTTTGTTTTAAGATCCCTTAACTAAAGTATAAGAATTAATATCTTCATTGTATAATAGAAGAAGAAGAATATATACTTGACAAGTAGAGTCTCATCCTTTAACTAAGTTCTACCACAAACCAGTCGTTCACTCTAAAAGATAATAGCACTTAAAATTAATATTCTATTTATCCTATTCATATGGGGTTAAAAATGAATTTATAAATCATCTAGCAGAACCATTAAAAATGAAATTATTAAATCTAGGACATCACATGGGTCAGTGGTAGCTGATATACCCTTTTCGACCTTCGGTTGTGGTTTCATGTCTCGCGGCCTTGTCAGACACGATTGGTTGCCACCCAACCTATGGGTTGTCCTTTTTATGGAAATACAAAATAATCCAAACTAGAACTATCCAAAATACTTCAGTCCAAAATTTACAAGGAAGGTAAAAACAATTAATATCCTTTTTCCTCGTAATAACATGTGAACACCTTCATCATGTATTCTTTTAAAACACTGCAACATCATGAATTACCATAAAACCTTATTGATTACATTCATGATCCCTTATTCTTTAAAGAATAATAGATATACTCTTTCAATCCAAAAATGTTGTAAACCCCAACAATGATGGAATATACAAATCATTAATAAGTTTCAAGGTAGTCAAGAATATCCAATATAATTTATCCATATCAATCATGTATTATTCTAAAATCACTACCTCGATATCAGAACCATATTATGGTTTATATTTCTCTCAACCATATATTTTCCAAAAATTTAACCTGCTATTGAGTCACTTTACTCTATTCCACACAATCTCAATTCCTTAATGAAATAGTACTGCAGAACAATCCTTATATACTCCATAATTATTATAACAAGTACATTGTTGATACAACACTCAAATGACATAATCAACATAAGAACTCTAATGATTCCTCCCCATATGTGGTAGTATCATAACTTGATTATTATCCAATAGAATCATTTGAGGTATAGTCTGATGACTGGGACATAGGTTCGCGTAGTGTCCAAACTCATTGAAAATGAAGCATTGTACATTTGAAACCATTTTCTTACCCTTGCAGTCACGTTCTTTGTTCCCTTTTCCTCCACACTTATAACAAACTCCCATTACTTTTAGGAAAGTTCCAGGGTGTTTTTTCCCACATTTATCACATATGGAAAAATTCTTCTTTTCCCTCTTCCCTTTATCCATATTTCTCTCTTCCATACTTTTCTTCTCTTGATTCCCTTTAAAGTCGTAGGACTCAGTAAACTCTTTACTTATCTTACCAACAAATGATATTATTTCTTCATATGATGATAATACATGGGAGACTATTTCTCTTATAAATTATGGATTAATACCATAAAAGATGTGATCTTTCTTTCTCTTTGGATCATGTGCATTGTTGTAGTTCTCATTCCTTCTACTGGGCGCCATTTCTAAAAAATGGAATACACTAGATTAGTTTATGAATAATAATACCTAATACCAAACTTGTAAAACACATAACAAAAATGAAATAGTTTATTGGTATAATCCATAATCATAAAAATGTCTCCGTTGAAGAATTATATACTCATAAACCCTTCATAATGGTTTGTAAATAAAATGAGAATTATCCTAAGAATATCCATCGGGAGTGTCGTAACCAAGAGTGCAGCAAGGCCAGTTGTCGCGCACCAGTTCTCGTTCGAGTGTAGCTCAAAACGGTGTTTTTGGGTTTTAACCCTAGGTACATATGTGCCAGATCCGCCTCTACCTGCTCGTATCCAGACAGGGATGTATTGCTCAGAAAAGTCACAAAATTTCTACAATACAAAAATTCTAAGAAGTTCTTCTATACTAATCCTCAAAGTCCATCTTAGATCTATGTGCTCTAATCAGAGTTTATCTAAATCTAGCTTACAGTGTTTGTACTAAACATCCTCTGATACCAACTGAAACGCCCCGACCCCAGTTACCCAGAGTCGGTGCATTATTACATAACATTGGCATGATCACAAGAATGATCAAATATCGAATGACTGATTGGTTTAGTATCCTTAGAAACACTAGATATATTCATAAGTTTTACATTACATCATAAAAATGAAAACTACAACAACATCTTTTCTTCATAGTCCAAATTCATATCCCCACATACTATCCCAGTAGGTCATTCATAAATTACTTCTTCACATCCTGGGAAAAATAAAACATTGAAAGGGATGAGCTAAAATGCTCAGTAAGGATAACAATATAGTGGAAACTTTAATAAATAAGCATAAACATTTAAGTCAATGTATAACTAAAACAAAAGCCATTTAAACTTGAACTTCAACATAGTATGGAAAAAATAAAATGAAATAATGCCATTTACTTATTCACATGGATATTCTACTAATCAAATAATCACATTCAATATCAATAACCACTTTCATAATGATGGAATGCATAATGCCAGACTATCATAACCACATAGCCAAGGCCTCGTTCCAAGACTACAAATAAGAATTTTCCAAGGCCTTATGCCAAGACACTAGTTTGTCTCCTGAGACCTACTGATGCATCGAGGAGCTATAGCGGGCTCCACCCGTCACATATTAAGTCCAATGCATTCCCATATTAAATGGTTTAAACATAACATAAACATTCGTATTAAAACTAGCATACGAAATGTAAATAATTCATCCATAAACCATGAATGATATAAAAATAACACATCAACAGTCAAACATATAACAAAACCTTCAATACAATATAGAAGTTTTTTATCATAATAAATCAACTTCAAATAAACATAAAATCCATTGAAGGATGTTGACATAGATGAAATCAAAACTATTTGAGATAAATATCTCTTTTTTTGAAATCATTTAAAAGTCACACATTTATTAAGGATGTAATTTAAAAGAGATTTTTGGATCAACGTGTCCCATACCACTTCGAAACTTTTGATAATAAATATCATTTCAAAACATTAATGTCAATATAAATAAATCCTTAAAATCATTTTGAAAACATGGACATTAATTAAAAATATTTAGAAAGATAAATCTTTAAAACATTTAAAATTCTGATTTTGATAAAGAGTACCTTTCAGAAATTCTTAAAATATTCATTTTGAAATCATTTAAAAGTCACATAATTATAAAATAAAACATTTAATTTTAAAATATAATTATAAGATTTTAAGGGAAGATTCAGAAATTTTATAACGCCGGAAAATAGCCGCACCCACCGTATAAGTTAAAAAAACATTCTTACCTTAATTCTGTCGAAAAGGTTTAAAAGGACCTTGTTTGGAAAACGACAAAAATATTCCTTTATAAACTTCTTATAAAAATTCAAACAAGGTTATAAATGACTTTAACCCCTATTCTGAAAAATATTAAGAATGTTTTGAAATACACATTCAGGAAACATGGATGTGGATGATAAAGAGGTCCCAGTAGATAATTACGTATAAACAACCTCGGATAATGAAGAGATTGTGAAATAACCCTTACCTTGTACTTTTCCATGGTTGGGGTAGGTTAAACTCCTGTATAATGGTGAAATAATTGTTATTAAATTATACAATAATCATATACATTATTTTGTTATCATATATGATCTTTTAACATTGCTTTAATAATAATATCTTAGTATTATCGTCGTTTCGGGTGTTAACTTACTCGTTTTCTTTTATATGTTTTGATACGTAAGCCATGTTTGTAATGGATAGTTTGTATCTTATTCATATCCAGAAGGATATTATGTCTTTAACATTATTTTTAAATCATAAAATGATAATTATACTTGAATGGATACGATGGAGAATGAATCTCATCGCGTTCGTGGAGACGGTAGTCCGTATGTACGCACGAGTGAAAATATCATTCTTTTGATATTAAAATAATATTTAATTGGATGGTATAACATATATAAAGAATCATTATCATTTTATATTTATTATTTATATCAATTACACATCATTATTATACCCATCCAAATAATAATATATTGAATAACAATTACACCACGACGTGGAGACGGTAAGCCGTACGTACGCACGTATGGTGACATGTCATTGAAAGGATGGATAAAATACTGAATATTGTTGTACCATATTTATAATAATATTAAATTATATAGGAGATACTGGATTCATTATTTTATAATGATAATAATAATGAAATAATAAGTTGAAGAAGAAATGAATTTGAAAAATGGTGGTGAAAACATTACCTCTTCTTCGGGTTCTTCATTTTGATTTGATCAAAAGGGATCCTTATGTTGGATTTATGATCAAAATAAGGCCTCTAGGTTGTAGTGAGGGAAGTTTATAGAGTATTTGGGTAGGGTTTTTCTGAACCAAAAGGATTTGAAGGTGTGAATTAATGAGAAGGGGGAGTTCCCTTTTATAAGAGGGGTGAGGGGCACCTTTGGAAAAGCTAGAAATATTATTGTATAATAAATTCATATTCCGTTTATAATGGATTAACAGTGGATTATTTAAATTTTAAGATAGGTATGGGTCTAAAACCACTCAACCAATAGAATTTAGACAGGTTTGGGTAATTATATTAACCATATCATTAAGTATTAACTCTTAGTTAATTAGTTTCACTTTTACAATGTCTCTTTGTATTATTATATTATATGGTTAATAAACTTACTATATACATCCAAGATACCCCCAAGTGGTCCATTAATGATACACCTATAATGATATAAGTCTCTAGGCCTAACATTAGATTTTTAGAAATTTAATATCAATTAATAATATAATATTTGTTTTAAAAACCATTTTATGTCAATTTTGACATTATTCAGTAATTGATTTTTTAAAAACTAATAACAGAATTATTACTTCTAAAAAAGTTAATTAAATCATTCCTAACATTTCATATTAACCTATAAAATTATTGGTATTTATAAAAAGTCTCTAATTACATTTGTTTGGGTATTTATAATATCAATTGTTCTAATTTTTCATTAATTAGGTAATTACTACATCACCATTCTGTCATAAATAAATTAAATTATTTAATGTCTAAAAATTATACATAAAATAAAATTATGTAGGAAATATTTGTATCTTTAAAATGAATAATTACAATCGAATTTATCTTATGTATAACCCTATATTAAAAATGTTTCGGTAAATAAACATTGAATTTAACTCTTTTAACTCTTCTTTGAATTAAATAATAATAAATATTCTAATCTAATACAAGTGGACCTAAATAATAATATTTTACTCCTAAAGTTTTTTATGGTCCAGATACACTTTTCCAGTAGAATTAGGACATGTGTTAGGGTAATACTAATATCATTTTTCCCCTTAATTACCCTATTCACTTTTAAAAGTGGTAAATAAAAGTATAAAGTTACTATTCACCAAAAATTATTTTCATCTCATTGAATGACATTTTACTCCTTGATATTAACCATGTCTCTCGGAATTTCTAAATTCCACCCATAGAAGCGGTAAAATTATGTTTTATGAAAAATTCGGTCTTTTAACTACCACTTAGTGGTTATACTATTAATCAAAAAATGAAAGTTTCCAGAAAAATACCAAAAATAAGGACTAAGCTATATTTGATGTTATGAATTCAAAAATGATGTCTATTTTACCAAATTCAAAACATATCAGTTTCATTAACTAAATTAAAAATTAATTTCTGTCGTCAAAACAAATAGCGTGTTTTTAAGGGATAATAACTATCAAAAGATTGACACTTACTTATGTCCGGTTTAATTGTGAAATTATTTAAAATAACCAAGATTGTATTAAATGGTAAAAATTTATTCTAAATATACTTTAAAACATCTAAAATTCATAATTTATCAATATAAATTATTTTTATTAAAAAAATTGTTTTTAATTAAAATTTAGTAATTTTCACTATTCATCAAAATACAAATGTTATCCGAAAAGTTGAAAAATTTCACCTTAGGCTAAATTCGATATTCCGAATACAAAAATTAAGTCCATTTTGAAAAATAAAATTTATAAATTTCAAAAAGTGTGTATTACTATTCATAACGGCTAGTTTGATTTGTTGTGTTGTGTGTTAGAACTCCAAGTTGCGTACAACACACACTACTGTATTATTCAAAGGAAAGCGTACCGTGGATTCTTGGGATGTTTCATTGTAAATTTTTTGATGTCCCCATTCTAAAAAGAAAATTTTTTAATCAAATTGAATATATAGAAGTTTAAAATATTGGATTTAAAAAGGGTTTGCTATTAAAAGTGGGTAAAAGTGGAATACTGAAAATGAATTTTTTATTACATTATGTCTAAGAAACTCATAATATGGATTCTAAAATAATAAGTATTATATAAAGTTTAAAATTTAGTCAATATAACTCATAACATCTTTTTAACAGCTTTTTTGTTAATTCATGGTGTGGATGAATTCGGTGTTGCGTGTAGTGCAAGTTATTGAATTATTTTGAAGAAATAACACACTATGAAATCATGGAGTGTTACAATATAGCGTGGAAATGGTATGTCAAACATACACACAAATGGAGGAATTTTTTTATAGGATTGGTAAATGAAGTAATATGGTTGTACAATTATCATTAAAATATATCATAATATAATATATGTAGTATTTAATACTTTATTATAGAAAAAACATTGTATAAAAATGTAAAAGAATAAAAGAATGTTTAGAGAGTTGGTAAAACAATTACCTCTTCTTCAAGTGTCTCCTTCTAATTTTGATAAAGGTCTTCTTAAGATCAGTTTCATCCAAAAGTATTGCTTATAAGAATTATTTTAGGAATATGGGTGGAGATATTGGATGGTTTTGGTCAAAATAAATGGATTTATAAGTTTTAATTAAATAAAATATATGTTCTCTTTTTTAAGAGAGCGGAGGGACACTTTAGAAACTCTCAAACTATTAATTTAAAATATATTTTTGATTTAAAAAATCTCCAAAGTGAGTAAATTCAATGATTAAATTATTATGGTATAAAATTTTCTATATAATTTAATATTATACACATTTAGGTCAAAAAAATTAACCTTATATTTTGGAATTAACACCTGGTTAAAAAATTTAACTATTATAGTGGCTACTTGTCTTTTTACACTATATGGTCAACATAGTTACTATAAAATATCAATAGAACCAAAATTGGATCATATATAAAATCATTTACATTATCCTAGTCATTTGGTAATTATATATATGTATATGAATTTTATATAATTTATTAAAATTTAATTTAATTTAAAATATAATTTTCAAATTTGGACACTATTTATCACTTTAATTTTTAAAAAATAATAAAAACATGATTACATTGAATTAAAAAAATTAAATCATAGATAAAATTTAATATTAAAACATAAATTTTGTGTATGTCAAAAAATAATTCAAATTATATATTTTTAAATATTATTAATAACATTTATTTTATTCATCAATTAATAAATAAATTACTTCATCATCATTGTGTCACAATTAAATTTAATTACTTATTTTATTAAAATTATAAATACATTATCATGAGGCAGATAAACATTGTATCATTATAATGACAATTTATAGTCTAATATATCTTATTTATAATCCTATATTTAAGATGATTTAGTTATTAAATTTTGAATATGACAATTTTAAGTCTTTCTTAATAATAAATGTGCTAATGCTACAAAATTGGTATAAAAGGATCATATTTTTGACCTAAGGATTATTATGGTCCAAAACCACTTAACAAATGAAATTATGAAAAGTTTTAGGGTAATTTTATATTATTATTATATTATTTTTTCCATTAATTACCCTATTTATCTTTAGTCGTGTTAAATAAAAATTAACAATTACTATTCAACAAAAAATATTTTTATCATATAAGACCATATTTTTAATACTGATTAGAATAATGTAGTTTTATATTTTAAAATTCAATTCAGAGAAGCGGTAAAATTATATTTAATGCTACTGTCATAGATGTGGTTTGAATATAGGTAAAAGAGACGTTGAATTGTTCAATAAATTTTTATATCTAATTCTATTATAAAAATAATTTCAATTACCTGAATAGAAATAATTTATGTATTTTATATATATTTGGTATTAAAAATCAATTTTATGTAATGTAATTATTTAAATGAAAATGTTTTTATAACAAAAATTTAGTATTGTTTCACTATCCATGAAAACATTAATGTTTTCAAAAAAATACAAAAAATCACCCAAAGAGAATTTTGATTTTCTTGATTTAAAAATGTTATCCATTTTACCAAATTAATTTTCAAATATTGTCTAAAATTTATTTTATTGTTTTTTAAAATAGTCCATCAAAAGTAGTTCCTTTGTGAAAACAATATTTCTAAACATATCACTATTTTACCAATACTTATAAATTTCATTGTAAATATGTTTTAAATATTTGAAAGCATTATAAATAACATTTAAAACTACTTATTAATATTCATATTATTATATTTAATGGATGAGTTAAAAATATGTCATTTAAATAATTATAATACTAATGCGTTATTTCATAGAAACTGAATCTTCCATGTAACGCAGTCCATGATCAGGTTAAATAGAATATAAGGTGTTGAATTTCATAAAAAAGATGACATACTATAAAATCATAGGGTGTAAAAAATGATATAATGTTTCCATTCATATTATTTCATTCAATGTGTTCTTCTGAATTTCATGGTCTCTATGTTCCCCCTTTCACATTCATTGGTTATATTTTTTTAATCCATACTATATTCACATGTTAAAATTTTGATGAAATGATTACAAAACTAGTATCTTTTTTGACATGTTAATATATGATTACATATTTAAGATTCCCATTTCATTTCATAGGATATGATATGATTGTTTATAGTTTGTGGCACATGTTTGTATTATTTAATTATTATATTAGTGGGACATATATCTCCCTACATTGTATTGGGTAAATATTTATATCTCATGACATAGACATGGATGGAATGATAAATGAACTCAATTCTATTTTATAGGGATAGAACAAGAAGTGAACTTAGTATAGAGATACACAACAGAAACTATGAGTGATCTTGGTTTCATATTACATGGTTGTAATGAGAAATGCACCTAGTTTAGTTTTATAGGGATTGAACGAGTAGTTACCTCAGTTTAGTAATACAGGCCTAGAATTAGGACTAATCTCGGTTCAGTAATACATGGTTCTAATGTGGTGTTAACTCAATTCATTAATACATGGATGAAATAGAGTATGAACCCTATTTTTTCATAAATGTTTTCCATCATGATGCACTGATTTGACTACTATGAAAATCATTTTATTTTCTTATGTGTATGACACAATTTTAAAAAAGAATTTATGTTTTGATTTTTTGACTTATGTTCTTTATTTAATTTAATTAATTACAAATGAACATCCAATATTTATAACTATGTCTTATATGTAGGTTTTCATCTTCATATGATATGCTCAACTTCAACCTATGTTTGGCCTTTTTTTCTGAAAAAGAGGTGCTATTAATGAAGAAGATTTGTTGTCATACATAAGAATAGCCATGAAGGGAAATTGTCCAGCCATAGCTGGTTGACATCGATGGGGCCTGAGGCCGCAAGTTGGTGGGCTTCATTGTTTCCTTCCCTTTTGGTCTTGTTATACTTAAACATTACCTTAATTTACCCTTACTAAACCTATATACTCACCCATATCTTATATTTCATTTCCCTATGTAATGAAAGTGGGTTTGAGGTTGAAATATTAATTATGGGGATATTTATGATACATTTTAAAGATCTTACAACATGAATAAGGATTTGTTTTCCATGATTTCAAAAAATTAATAATCTATTAAATTCCCCAAGCATGTATTTTTTTAATGTACTGAATATTCATCTAAAATGTTGTAATATCGATGTATGTCAATCACGAGTTTGTATAGTTGGTATCAAAGGACTATTTTTTCCATCATTTGGAAACTTGGATGATAAAACTATACTGAGATCCATAGGGGTATTTTAAATTATATTTTTAGGGATGTTGAAAAGGATATGTATAAATATGAGTTAATATTTTAAAAATGTTGTGGAATTTTGGTAAAGGATAGAATGAGTGGTTTCATAGAAATATGTCCATGTCTAGATACTATAATAGGATTTGAATCTATCATAGATATACCTAGTGGTAACAATATCCACATGTTGTTATGGGCCTGAAAAGGGGTAACATGGTACATGAAAATGGTCATTCTTACACATCTATCTTGAAACTCCTGGGAGATATTCTTTTGAAATTCACAAACAATTCATGATAAATTATGAACGATTTGAATAGAATATGAATATTAATACACTATAGACCTATATTGATGTTGGTTAAAAGGAAGGTTTCATGATTTATAAATCCTATATATAAATTTTCATGATTTTTTTCTTTCTTATGTGATATGTCTTTCTCACCCCCACACATTCTGCTTTTTGTCAATGATGATAAATATAATGAATTTGATAAAAATTAAAATTTTCATATATGAAATGTATTTTGATTTTTATAATATAATTTCTAAGTGTAAATATCATAATGATATTGAGGATGGTGGTGTGAGTATTAGATATAATTATTAAGATAAATAGACTTAAAATAAAATGTGAATGGTATTTGAAGTTCTTATAGTATTATTAACACTGATCATAAGAGGTATGATTAGACTGAGGTTGAGGAACCATAATACATGATTCATATTTCATATTCTAGGAAATAGGTGTTATAGAATAAGTTGATGAATACGGAGTAATGGTTTAAGAATAAAGATGCATTAATGTTGTATTTATGATTTTGAATTCAATTATTATGTTATATGAATCTTGAAATGTATACGTATTTTCATTATACACTTTCATTATGGAATGAAAAGGACATAGAAAAGTGATGTAGATATAGAAATGTGATTTCATGGAAAGGTGATATTTTGATAAAGGGAAGGTAACCATTATGTAATGCCTGAAATTTATATAATTATACGTTGGATATGAATATGTAAATTTGATGGTACCGACTACCTTTGATCTTATTATTGAAAAAAAAAATTATGTCATCAAGGTCGATGTTCATGACTAATTGTATTTAAATAATATATTTTGTAACAATGGAATAAGGTAGAATCCATGCTGTCCTAATGGATTAATAGTAATTCAGTTCATTGTCGTGTTTCAAGAGAATAATTGGTGAAAATATTCAAATTGTTGGAATGTGAAAAACTAGAGCTAGATTGTTCTATATGGGGAATCAATGTACACCTGATATTGTGACTTTTTTATAATGTTTTGAATTTTCATCTAAGGCTTATAATTCTAACCATTTTTGTAATGATTAAGTTAATGTTTGTATCGAATTGTGAGAATAATGTATTTTCTCACCACATGAGGATTTATGAATACTAGGTAACCTGTTATAAATACATAGTGTGAATGATAACATATGAATGATGGGATGATATATCATGGATCTCATGATCAATCTATTCTTTTGGAATGAAAACTTCACATTATTTTCTAGAGGAAAATGTGAAGTGGATCAAAGAACTACAAAATGTTAATTTTTCATGAAGTCATGAAATTATATCATTTCATGAAATTTCATTAATTTTTTAAAAAATTATCTTGAAAGAAAAAAAAAATTCCTAGAACATCCATTATACATGAATCATATGGTCCTTTAGTTCATCATATATGTATTACATTGTGATATTTAACATTCTCCTAAATTGTTTCTCTAAAACTCTCCATTAGTACATGATGTTAATATTTTTCATCCATGTATATGTTTTCATTTACCATCTCAATTATCCTAGGTGGAAACCTAGTTATATGTAACATTGTAAAACCATTGTAGATCCAACATTATGTTTTAAAGGATGTTTTAATGATCGATTTTACGATGTGTGTCTCTATGAAATGAACATTCATGTATAGATCCTTTAATAACCTGAAAAAAATTTGTGGGCAAATTTAATATTTAAGTGTATTTAAGGTAAAACCTTGAGAATTTGTGAATTATTTTATTTCTAATTAATTCACCGATATTATATTTTTCATTTTACATGACACTATATATATATATATATTAAATAACTAAGTCAAACATTCATTTCACCAAAAACTGGCTTGGGTCACATTACAAGATTTACCAACTTTTCTTATGCTACACACATTACCGACTTATCTTGCACTACCTGTAACACTAACATGACGTATGTTACATGCAACATTGAGTTTATGTGAAGCATCATTTTATTATAATTTTTTAAATGAAATAATTATAATATATTCATTAAAATTATTGATATAAATATTAATAACTACTTTTTAAATATTTTTTACAATGGTTTTATAAAAATAAAACATATTGATAACTAAATGTATATTTTTTTGTAAAGCCTTTATATATTTATAAATATTATGAAATACATATATTTTCATTCTATGTAAAACAATAAAATTAATTTTTGATAGATATATAAATTTAATTTGACAAAATAAAATTCATTTTTGATTCAAAATTCTCAAATTATCTTTGGGTGAATTTTTTTATTTTGCTGATAAACTTCATTTATTATGAATATGGAAAAATACTACTTTTTAGTTAATACCCTCCATTTCATTTAAATAATTATTTATGTTATTTCATATTTAAATTGTTTTTATGGCCTCTATAGATCAATTATAAATATACTAATACAATTGCGGTCCTTTGAATCAATTTTACTTTGTAATTGAATATAAAAACATAAAAACCAATTGAACTTTTTTCTACCATAAAAACCAATAATTTCATCCCATATATGGGATTATAAATAATCATAATTTTGACAATTCTATGAATTTCACATTGAAAAACACATATAATCCTTTTTAGTTAGTATAATATTTTTATTCAAATAATATCATCTTATTTTGTGACGAAAATTATTAGTAAATTTGATTTAAATTAATCACTACTATTATGGTCTAATTAAGCTTAATTATAGAATAAACAATAATATCATGGAACCTACTAACCTCTCAAATAATAATAACCCCATTAATGGATGTATTGTGTCCCATAAACATCCATTAATTTTTTATGTTAGTTTTTAATTAATTTTGTTTTGTAACAGCATTTGCAAACATAACATTTTTTTAAACATCCATGTGAGTCCCTTTCATTCCCAGTAAAATGGCACCACCATCCCACTTATTCAAACCTCTAAAACCTCCTATGTTCGACCAAACACAACCAAATACACATAATAACACCCCTTCTATCCTTTTACAATCATCCCATTTGAATTAAATCAATCCAATGGTTTATTAACACATTAACAAAATGGAGTTACCAGATTAAGAGGCAACGTCTTCCATCAACATCATTTATTTTGTTTTTTATATCAACCCTTACACATTAATTTTTCCATGATTGTGTAAGCTAATAATTGAATTATATAATCTAGGATGTTTTTATTATAATATTTCTACCTAAAATTATACACACCTCTAGAAAATGGGTAACTAACATACTATTTATGTTTATGACGAAATTATCCTCATAAAAAGATGATTGTTTGACTATCTTTATCACCTCTCATAGGGGAAATTATTACGGATGTATATTTAAAAAAATATATTATATATTAAATTTATTATTATTTTATACTTATTTACTCATTTTAAATGAATAAATTTTTAAGAACCATTTGGTGTAAATACAAAAAATTGGTTTAAAAATGTTTGGACTACCTCCTCCATAGAGTGATATGATCCAGTCACACAGTACAAGAAATTTATTAAGAATTGTTTTACTGAAGTTATATGATATATAAACATTAATAAGATATTTTAATTATATAATATTTATATATACATGAATTTCATTTTATATATTTCATTCAATACGATAATAAAAAATGGAAGCAACATTCATACGTACGTATGGTTGACCATCTCCATTAACGGTGTATTCCATTTAATCCTTATATATTATATAGATTATTATAATATAAATACAATGTATATAAATTATATTTATATAATGTGTTATATTATGAAATCAATATATAAGTACAAGGGAAAATGATAAAACAAATTAAAACACATGTGGAGAAAACAATGAATATTATCTGAAGTGAAACCTTTACATATGACAGTATACAAGCATGTAATATAAGGTCATAATAAAAATATATATGGTATTAGATATAATAATATGGTTTATCAAAAAAATTATAATAAATTTATATATATTATATAGGTTTTTTTCATGAATACGATGACAGTCAAGAGAAAATGTAAGGGAATTTAATCTGAACTTTTACTTCTGTGATATACATGAATTATTCACCACACATTCCTTCTGAGAGTTGTGTTTTCTACCCATTGGTGTAATAATTTATTATTATAGTTAAATTTATCATTATTTACATATCCATTATATGACAAACATTTCATGGTGTTTACATTTCAAATGTTTCCAAATCGCTAAAATGGTTTTTTCTCAGTTTACCTTCCTTGAGACTCATTTTATTATACATCTATATTCATTTTGAGGTGTGTATACATCCAGTTTACATGATATATCATGAGTATAATCCTTTTCAGGATATTCTATGATTCATTTAGTTTTATTTTTTACATATAGAGCATGATCCTATGTAACCATGTGATAAGTGTTTACATAAAAAATATCATTTCTCTCTAAGAATGTTTAAATTTATGATTCTTTTGAAGGAATATTATTACCCATATCTCTTGAAATTCGTGAATTTTCTTATCCAATTTTTATTTATAATAAATTAATATACTAACAAAATTTCTACTCTTGGCACATAATATTATTAATAAAGTGTTTTTAAGAAATCCCTACATTAAAATATATTCATTCGAAAATAAATGTTTTCTAAAAAGGATTCCAAGAATATTATACCATTATCCTATAATCATTAAAATAAATTTTTAACATTCCCTCCATTTTATGTGTCATTTAAAAGGAATTTTATTATGGATTTTTGAACAAGGAATTTTCTTTTTTAACTCATATTACATGTACATATTTCCCAGCAATCATTTCTTTGAAGCATCCATTGCATTTTTAAAAACTTTAATTTTTGATAAAATGTTTTGAAAAATTTATTTTCGATGAAAATAATTTTCAAAAAAAAAATTAAACTTATTTTAAAACTTTTCATGGAAATTTATTTTAAAAATGATTTAAAAAATTATATATATAATTTAAATTTTATAAAAATAAATTCCTTAAAAAATTTCAAGAATTATGTAAAACTGTTTTAAAAACATTTCCATTGTTTCAAGAAAAGATTAAAAATTATTTTTCCGTAATTTTTCTTCTAAAATATTTCATGATTTATTAATAATTTATTAATTTAATATCAATGATATAGTTTCAAATAATTTTTAATATATCTTTAATATTTTCAATGAGTTTTTAAAGAAAAATATTTTTAATTTATTTTGAAGATTGTTTTATAAATTTTCAAGGAAAAATGTTATGAAAATTATTTTAAGTATTCCTTATATTTTTTCATGGTGATTTCAATGAAAATTAATTTCAAATTTTTTTATGTATTAAAAATCCATCATTAAAGAAGGAAAAAACATCTTCCTCAAGAATGGTTTTTGGTGGTTATTTCAAAATCATTATCCATATGAAGTGATATTTGTTGATGTCACTAATGATTTTCTAGGAAATGATCTAATGGTTCCATTTATATTATTTCATTGAATGAGTTTCTCTTATAGTCATGGTCATTATGAAACCACTTTATCTTCCACAAGTTATATGATTTTGATTCCCCCTTATTTTAAAAGGTTTTACTTATCATGAAATGATTATGAATCCTATATCTTTTTTTTCATACTTTTTATATGATTACATATTTATGATACCTATTTCAGTTCGTGGGTTATGATACGATTATTTATGATTTTGTGGAACATGTATTTAAGATCACTTTTTGATATGGCTGGGATCTATATCTCCCTATAATTCCTTGTATAATGATTTAAATCTCATGATATAGTCACGGACAGAATGTGAAATGAACTCGGATTAGTATTTCTAGGTCAGAATGAGGAGTGAACTTGGTTTTCTAATATAGGGATGGAACGAATAGTGAACTCAGTTCAATATTATAGTGGTGTAATGTGAAATTTATTTAGTTCAGTAATACATGGATGGAACAAGGAGTTAACTCATTTCAATATTACAGAACTGGAACAAGAAATTTACTAAATTTAGTAATATTGGGCTACAAGTAGGAGTGAATTCGGTTCAGTAATACTGGGTTGGAAGGAGGAGTGAAATATGATCTATAATATAGGACTAGAATAAGGTGTGAACTAGGATTTTGATTACATGGAAGGAACATGGTATAAACCTATTTCAGTAAATTTCTTTTTCCTCAAGATGGCCTTGGCAGTGATTCCTTGACAACTATAAAAGTCATATTATAGGATTATCAGTCACCAAAAAATCCATTTTTTATTCCAATGTTATGCTTTCATGAATTATGCTCATTATTTCCTTATCATTCATGTATTATTTTCTTCTAATAATTATTATGGTCTCTAATATGATGGTTATGATCATATATTGTTATGCTCATGTTCCATAACATTTTTCATGATATGAATACAAATTTCTTGTATTTACCCTTACAGAGCAACTATGCTCATCCCATTCATATATTTCCTTTCCCTAGGATATAATGGAAGGTTTAGGTAGATGTATTAAAGTTGGAGATCTTTATTGGAGATGTTGATGATATTTCATTTGGATAGAAGATTTTATTTCCACTTTTCCTAAGACACTAATATATTACTGTCCTCATGCATGTATATTTTAATATACTAAATATTCATCTAAAATGATGTAATATTCATTTATGTCAAGACTAGGTCACTATTGATAGTGTTTAAAAATACAATATATTTATATTAACTTTATATAATTTATATTATACATGTATTTATTATTTTATTCATGCTTTCATATAAGAGATTTTGTTTAAGGGGATATTTATATATAAATAAATATATCGATATATTAAAATATATATACATGGGTTCAAATATGGGTGATGCTAACATACAAACCATTTTACACAGTGCTAATCTATAACCATAGTAACAAATATGATGATGAAAGGTTGTTTTAACAACTCTAAAAAAACATTGTAAAAATTACCCATTTATCTATGATTTTTAGCACTTAAAAAGGTGTTGCCTTTATCAACAATTTTTTAGTGTTGTTAAAGGGACCACCATTAACAATGCTTATTTTAGTAGTGCTGATAAAAGGGATAATTTATATTATTTTTTCACTCACACAGATAAAGGATATATTTTTAAAAAATATTCACTATAAAAAAATATTTTAATATATAAATACATGAATATATTTATATTGATATAAATATAATATATATTTTTTAAATATGTATTATATAAGACTAAATAGACATTTACACATAATATATAATATATTTCGTTAAAATGACTTATAAAATACATAGAATATTTTTAATTATTAATTTTATAATTATTATATAGTAATAATAATTTAATAATAATTTTTAGACATAAAAAAATAAAAGATCTAAAATAAGTTAAAAATTACACCATAATCAGGTGGCCATAACATAATATCTCTGTATATATTTGAGCTTTACCACGTATCAAATCAAAACATGCGATGGGCACAACATACTGGGGAAAATATAAACCCACATAGATGTTTTTTGAGGCCCAAATGTCCTAAAAGTCGTTAAAAATACAAATTTCTTTATGGTAACAAAATATATTCACATTCAATGCGGTTTTGGCCTCATTTATGGGGTCATTTTTCCTTTTTATATGGGGAACAAATTTATTCCTAAGGATTAAATTCTTATTGAAATTATCATTTTGAAATTTTAGCATTTTTCATAATGTTATTTTCTTCATAATACAATATATAAAAATATATACATATTTTTGTAATATGCACACATAAAATATTAATTTTATAAATAAATATGTAATCATAAATACATGTAGAATATATTTCTAACTATATAAACCGCATCTAAATACAAAATAATATCGATTTTATTTAAAAACAATTATGTATATATACTATTTATAAATAAAAATATATTTTTCTTACCATTTAAAAACACACACACATATATATATATATCTTATTTGAGGAAAAGCACTAACATATATATTAAGGGATCAATGATCAGGTAAAAAAAGAGAATACAACCAACTGGGGAACAAATCCAACACGACATGTGGGTCATTCTAGAGGCCTCGAGTGTCTAAATGATGAGAATCCATATTGCCCAACTTTTTTGTAAATGAGAATGTCAAAGTCAAAATGTGTATTTGAGGTTATTGTATCATTCAGATTAGAAGGCCAAAAGGTAGAAGTCCATCCTCTAGGTCAGTGATAGAATGAATGATAGTGAGGAAAAAAGATTCTAAAGTGATTGTTCTCCACTCTTCCTCCAAATCTAATTTCATGAAAAAAACAATTGCAAGATCATCAGAGACTGTGACTAGGAGAGATACTTAGATGGAAGAGTGAATAGCCATAACGATCAACCCATGAGTGTCTTGGGTGATGAAACTAAAACATATGTTTTCATTCTTTGAATATGATTCTTTTATGTTAATCTTAATATATCCTTCATTTGTGTGTACATGTATCATTCTTTAATGATGGGTTGTCAAACATATGATCGTTGTGGTTCCACACTGATTACTTGTGGGATACATTCTTAAAAAAGGTGCATGGATTGGAGAACGGGTTATATATAATGACATTTCACCTCCCCAAAATGTTCCATTCAGCTATAAAATGGGAATATAGGTTCATGGTGGTGAGGTGTGGAGACCATTTTTCAATAAGAGTCATCAAATCATGAGCCATATCTAGGAGGTTTTCAACATAAGGGTTCATGGTGCACGAGATGTTCCTTTCTATGGGATGGTGGGAAATAAAATGAATGGGATATTTTGGCTTTCACACCAAAAATATGACATTTTGGGTTGTACGATACAATATGAGAGGAAATAAACCCTATAGAGGGAAGGGTCATGTTGCATACTTTCTACAAATAATTGTGTGATTTAATGGGAATACATTGGCACCATATAAATTTATAAAGAGTATCTGCCTCATAAGTCAGATTATTCAAAGCAAGTGTATAAAAAATTAAATAGTATAAGTACCAGAATGTTCTCTACTCTAGTAAAAACTACTAGGACTCAATTCTCTAGCGATCGAGATACTAGGTATAATTTCACAACCCCTCTTGTTAATGTAGGGATAAATTTTATGTGTGACATATGTTTCCTTCTTCATTAAATTGATGGAAGTATTGTATATTCAAGACCTTCAAGGGAAGAAGATGTTTCTATAAGACCAATACCCCCAACTATCCATCATTCCATCCAAATTTTAAGGGATTGTCCACCTTTACTTCTCCAATACTGTCTTATCAAGAGGGTTGGGCATGATACCTACACGATTCCCCAAAGGAAGCTATGGTGGGGACATAATGGGGTACTGAAAAAAATCATAATATGAGTAGTATTTATCATTGTAAAGTTTATTTTAGAGATAAATAAGTTGAGGAGTTATCCAAAAACCTTGTTTTGTGACAACATTGTCGTTAAAGAGGAGCTTGTCCTGATACCTGATTCCCCCATAAAACATGGTCTTTTAGATTTTATCCAAATCGATCCATTGAGACATGGGTTTTACATCATTGATACTCCGACAAAATATTTTAATGATAGGGAAGAAAGTTGATTGGTGATGAAATCAAGGAGCATATAGTATGTCATAAAAGGCGAGGGAAACGATTGGGTGATTCATTTGATGAGAATTTCATTTCATTATTTGGAGACTCAATTGTAACTCCAATTTAGTAATTTTTGTCAACTCTATACAAGATTCTGGGGAAAACATTTCATGTCTGCATGTATGAATTCATTAACACACCAAAATCATATTATATTTTTTTATTTAAAAATATATTTAAAAATATATTATAATATACATATGATTTTTAATAAAAATATATGTATCAAAATATTATAATGTATTATAAATAAAAATATATGTATCTCAAAAAATATATAAAATAATATAATTAAGTGGAAAAATCATTGTAGTTTGAGGGGGAGGTCTGGGGTTCAAAACCCATCAAAGGTAGTTGCATGCTTGGGCATGAAGCAGCCTAGCAGTGTTAAAGGGATGAGGGTCTTCCAAGCACAGATAATGGGGTGGGGATGTATATGAGAATTATAAAAGTGGTGGATTGTGCACTGAAAAATCATTGTTGTCCACAATTGGATTCATGCAAATTTTTTAAAAACATTAATTTTGGACTTTAATCATCACTTTTTTTAGCATTGATAAAATGGTCTTTTATCGGCAGAACAAAAATTGCTGATAAAGTTCAATTTTATCAATGATTTTTCCTAGCACAGATTGTAGGGGTATTTATCAATGCTAATAAAAGAGTCCAGCTTTTAATAGTGATGAGGATAACATCAAATTTTAGCATTGTTAATTCCCTTTGTTGTGCTTTTGAAGTTCATATCATTTGTAGTGAGGGAGATGAATTTCAAATGGAATAGTATATGAAACTCCATGAATATATTAGAAATGGTATAATACAATCGATTTGGTATTTTAGACCATAGAATTGATCTTTTGGGTCTCAAGGACTTCGATCTATAAAAGGCCATCGAACCACATTAACATAGGTCCATCCCCAGTAAGAGAAAGCTGTAATGGAGTGACCTCAGGAAAGACTTGACATAATATGTAGATAGTTCAACATGACGAAATGTATGTAACACCATGTGGGTAGGCTAAAAATGGGTATAAACATACTTTAACCTATCAATCTACATTATATCATCATAGAAATAATATGTGGGATTAATGAGTGTTATGTAATTTTACTGTCAATATTGTAGGACTAATGTTATTATTTATCATGAAATGTATGTTATGTCTTGGGGAAGCATGCATGTATCACTAGGTGGGAGGATTAAAAGCATGATGGGTTTTTTGGAACCCATCGTCAACCCAATACCCACAAGTAGTTATGATATGAGAGAGATTGATTTTCAAAAATAGTGAGTCATGGGGTATAATAATGTTACAACTCTTGCTGAGGGTGACACGTCATTTAGAATGGTATCATGGTGTGATTATTACAGACAGGTAGTGTAAGAATCGTGACAAAACATGTTATAGATTTCTCTTTTTTGGCCTTTGCGTCGTCTCCTTTTAAGGTCTTTGGGGAAAAATCAGTTGGGCCTTTGGGACATCATGATCATTATCCATCAAGATATAAATATGTAATAAAATAGGTCATGTGAGTTATTTCTATTCCTTGTGAGGATGGTCGAGGAATGATCATTGAAGTGTTTAATGTGTGAGTTGTTTGGGGTCTGTAATCCAATCAAACTAATATATGAATTTATGTAATATATAAAAAATTCATTTAAATATATATATAAATATATAAATGATCATATATTTGTAATTGAATATTTTAATAATGTATATTTAAATATACAAATACATACATATATATTTGTGTGTGAACATAATCATTGGTGGTGTGGCATCAATCTTTGATATGTACTAATAAGATTATGGTGTGTAAAAAAGAAAATATAATTAAGGATAATATATGTTATTATAAAAAATATCTTTGCATGTCGGATTATGTATATGTAAGAATTTCTATGTTTTTCTTTTTGTTTGTTTATGGGTGGGAGGTGTGTGTGTTTATATTTGTATGTCATATACATACACAAGTATATATGTTTGTATGTATATACACATGAGTGTGCATATTTTTTAGTATGTATTTTTATGTTTATTTGTATGTATCAATATATATATGATCATGTATGTGATTGTTTTTATGTGTATGTGTATCATTATGTATGTGTGTGAATGTGTATTCAACTGAATTTATGTGTATGTGCGTATATCTTTATATGTGATCATGCATGTTTGTGTATGTTTATTATTATGTATGTGCATGAATGTGTATTTTTACGTCTGTATGTGTGTATGCATATGTTTGTGTATGTGTATGTATGTATGTGTATGAATATTTACACTTATGTATGTGAATGTGTATATATGTGTGTAGGTGTGTGTGTGTGTGTGTCTGTGTTCATGTGCATGTATGTGTATGTGTACATATGTGTTTGTATATGCATGTATATGTGTATATTTGTGTATGTGCCTATGTTCCCATGTCATTGTCTTTGTATGTTCAATTTTATGTGTATGTGTCTGTGAATGTTTATAACTAGATAGATACATGTATGTTTTGTTTCATCTTTATAGCACACACACATAAAAATATGTATACATTTATATAAATAATAATATTTAAAATTATAATTAAAAATATTAAATCTAGTTAATAAATAATTACATTTAATATATACAATCAAAAAAATATTTAAAAAAATATTATTAAATATAGATAATAAAATATTTTTTATTTTACCAAATTTATATCTATTTAAATATAAAAATTAATTTATTACTTTTAATTTCATTATTTTATAATTAATTTTATACATTGAAAAAATTTACACAATAAATTTTTATTTTTAGAATTATGAGTGACATATTTTAAAAAAAAATTATTCATTTTTATAATTATGATTTTTTATTTGTAATTATAATTTTAAAAACTTGTTAATAATTTAGTATATTTTTAAATTTTTAATATTTATTCATTTTTATGATAAAGTAATTTTTATATTGTATTTTATTATAATATTTATAAACCTATTGTTAAAATTTATTTAAATATTAATACATTTTTAACACATTTATTATAAATATTTGGATATTAATTAATTTACTATAATACTAGTACATTTATTATAAAATCATAATATAAATACATTTTTTCAAAATTATTATTCTATTAATGTTACATTTATCCAAAAATTAATACATTTATTATAATTTATTTATTATACTATAATAATTTTATTTATTCATTTATAAAACTATTAAAATTTAATAAGTATATTTAATATGATTAATATTATGTGTCTATTTTTAATATTTTCTATAAAAAAATTTCATTTTAATTATTTAATCATTTCATTATATAGTGACATTTTAATGTTTAATTTATTATGAGAATAATACATTTAATCATATATATTTTTGTATTATTAATGCATTTATTAATAAAATAATTATTAATTTAACACAATTATTATAATATTAATAATACATTTATCATTATATTAATACATTTAACATGTTATTATTATAGTTTGCCTAATATTAATACATTTATCATATTATTAAAAAATTATTAATACATTTATTATAGGTAATGTTGTTTATTTTTGTAATATTTTAGGAATTTATAATCTTTTTATAATGTAATTTTTTATATTAATTTTTATTAAATTAGATTTTTTTGTAGATGGTAAATTTGATAAATATTTTTTAACTAATATTCATCTTTATGAAATTTAACACTAATAAATTCTTACTTTATCAACGGTAATAGTTAGTTATGATAAAGGTCGGATTTTCTCTAACTTTTGGTCCGTTAATAGAGTCAATATTTTTTCGGCACAGACTATAGTACAGATAAAAAATTTCTTTATCATCTCTTATCATTTTAGTATTCATATCAGTTCTTTTTTATGACCAATGATAAAATTAAATCCCCTATATTAAAATAACCTTAACAAATCATTGTGCTCGCTCATGTTATTAAAAAATATCGATAAAACTCAACAATGTTGACTCTTATTACAGATTTATGGATTAATGGGCCCTGAAAACCGAATGCTTGTCATTTATTACTGGTTTTTAATCAATCTTGTATAGTTTTTTATGATGCTTTTTGTTCTTTATGTCTTTTTGAGGCTTTCACACATGGTATCCAATCATTTTCCAAAAGACTCGTGTCATTTTATGAAGTAATAGACCTTGTTCCATATTGTCTCCCAATATAATCAACCCTAATCGACCATCACAACACCCCTCTCTTATAATATTATGAAATTATTCTTATATTTAGTGATTATTCATTAAGAAAAGAATTAAAATTTTATTTATGTATTTTAAATTATGATATAATCCTCTCATTGAATATATATTTAATTTCATTATAACCCATCTTTTATGGGTTAAAATGGAACCATTACATGGCCCAATAGCCATGTGTCCCAATGACCAACTGGCCTCAACACTTTGTACATGGCCCAAAGATCAAAATATTACTAAACAATCACTATCCATCTTCCTTTCATCCACTCATCATAACCTTCAACTTGATTATTTTCATCTACAACCTACCACTTGGTATGTGGTAATCTGACATTTATCCACATTATTGGCGACTTCTGTTTCCCCACCTTTCACTCCATCAGTATAAATACGCTCTAGTATTATCCTAGAGAATATATTTTTTGATGGCTTAGAGACCCAGATTGATGAATCAAAATTCTACATGTGATGAATAATAGCACTACTACATTACCGCACCACAATAATTTCTATGCTTCTATAACACTTCTATAGTACCATGTAAATATTTCACCATCGGGACTCAAACGCATGCATGATACCAGATTATTGGGGGACATTACCACTGAGTTAATCCCCCAACATCATAATGGATATGTTTATGTGGTTAAAATAATTTTTTTATTATAATTCAAGGTATAAAAATGGTTTTCTAAATATATGCTTATATTTTTCAGGTGTGTTCTTAAATCTCACGCTTTTAAAATTTATATGATAACTATAAATTTTAATAAAAAATTAATAAAAATTACATTATTAGATGGTTTTAAACAACAAAACTTAATACTTAAAGTAGGAAATGTTACATATTGTTTGAGTTATGTTATGGAATAATTTCTAAATGTGAAAAAATGTTATATAAATATGATGTTTTATTTGGATATGATGAATTACATTATGATTTAATTTCATGATGGATGACATTTGGATTGTTTATTTTTCTTAATAATATAGAGAAATTTTGATTTTATTGCCTTGTTCAAAGATATGTTTATGGAAACTATTTGATTTTAATTATTTTAAATTTGTTTATCTTTTGAGGTATTATACCTTTCTGGGAAGGGTCTCAATATATTATGGGGAGGATAAAATTGGAAATGCACATAAATTTTTATAAAGACTTGTGTTATTTGAAATACATTCAATGAAAACAAATATTTTGTTTGTAACAATACATACCTGATGAATACAGATAATATCAAAATAATTTATTTTAAAAGATGTGATGAAACACAGACCTTATATATTTACATCTGATATATATATATATATAAACACTCACACACACATATTTATATATTTAAGAAATCATATATATGTTTTTTACATATCAATTTATATATACATTATATCCACAAATTATATGTATATATTTTTTCATTGTAGTACATGTTAAATTCTGAACTAAATTAGATAAATATGAATCAAAAATTAAGGAATAAAAATATAATGAGAGACGTGTATTAGAATGTTGATAAAATTTTTATCATTTTTAAAATACAGTGTGTATATAAAATTCTTCAAATCTTGGGTATGTGATTAAATTATTGTTGTTCAATGTAAATTTTTTTATGTGATTTTGGAAGAACACCTAATCTTTTATAGAATGGATCTATGTTATAATTTTTTTTACTAAATATGGGAATAACATAATGGTTCTAGTGAATGAGAAAAAACTGTTGTATATGGATCATATGATATGAATGCAATTCTAAACTATGATAAAGATTTTATTGAATATGGGAAAATGGAAATTGATGATTACCTTCAGAATTTTACAATGTTATTTGAATAGTAAAAGAGATATAAAAAAATATTGTATTTTATACTGGTTGCACAAAATATTAAATATTTTCAGTAGTATTGAAGCTGTAAAATTTGAAAACTCCAAATGGATAGAGTGATACTAGTATTACATACCTTCTTTTTCTCATCAATGATATGCTTCTAGAAGATAATTATCTTTTGTGTTGAACATATAATTCTAAATTAATGTAGTGTTCAATGGATATATTATATAAAAGAATACACGGTTATCGAAATATTGTATATTTTTTTCATAATGGCCTTAAATAACATAAAAAGTTCTATATGTGTTATGAGGCTCAATTCAAGTAACGAGAATCAGGTCCTTCAAAATTTGTATGTACCTTTCCAATAATTATGAGGTTTAAACTCCTATATGTATAGGAGATGGATATAATACAATTGATGTGGTATGTAGATAAAATAATTCAATATGTGGACTTTTTTCACCAAACAGGCTCTTAGAAGATGAAAAACATTAATCATGGCTATTATGAATACAGACAAGAGATTAGAAACCATTTGGTTTCAGTATTTATCAATGTAACAAATCATTTTTTATACAATGAATTGCGTAAACAATATGGCTAGTTATGTCAATAAATTATATATTTTCATTATGGTTATGCATGAAGTAAGATTACAATTTGTTTTATTTTCTTATGTTAGGACCAACAAGACTATGTAATTATTTTATCCTTCAATTCCCAATGAAGGTTTCGATAATGATGGTGCACTCATGAACAATTTAATGTTCACATAATAGATCTATCTACTCTTTATTTAATTTTTGTATGTTCAATAAGGATCCAATTCATTCCCTTATGGGTTTAAGTCATTTTAAAGACTTGATGATGAGATAAATTTATGTTTTACCATTAAGAATGTATGTTATTTAATTTACTATAGTAGGTGATCTAGGCCTGAAACTATTGTTTTTATACATTTCTATATACACTCTTTGGGGAACCTATATAAAAACTTAATACTCCCTTCATAATGTTTGAAATATTTTTGTGTATATCCATTTCCATAAAATTTATATTTTTTATTAGAGTTCACCACATATACTGAAAACTAATCAAATATGCTAGGATTATCCAAATACATTTAGAAAAATATCCATGGAGCATTTATTACATGTAGGAATGTTCGTTTCATAATGCATTTGAAAATAATTTTAGAAATACCATTAAAAAATATTATTGAAATTACTTATTCGTTGAAAATACTAAAATACATTGAAATTACATACTCTCAATAATATATGTTAAAATAATCAAATGATTTTTTAGAAAACAATATGCATGATTTTTTAAAATATGATTATGGACACATGAACCATTGAAGTTTTCTTGGGCTTACCCACTTTCTGAGGGATGAGTTAACTCCCAAAGTTTCTACCATATTTAAAAAGTTCAAGTTCCTCATTATATGAAAACATTTTATTATTGTCATACGTATATATAAACTTTCACTGAAGATTTAAATATAAAATATATAAAACATATGGACATAAATTATTATATTATGTTCATTTGTTTATAAATTTATATATTCTTTCATAATAAAATTTCATTTGGACTGGAGAAATTAAATCTCTCCATTTTTATTCAATACATAAAAATATGGAATGTTAATGATAGAATAATTAGCATTAATTTATTGGAATTTAATTCATTAATTTCTTAAAAACCATTTCAACAATAATTTTTTATTAATGAATAATTCAATCGATGTATTTGTTCATAAATAAAATACTTTATTAAAAATTTAAATATGAGTATCCATGAAATGTCACATGTTATTCAAAATAGAAATTTCATATATGAATTGTGACATTGCTGAATGTTTGAGTGAGTCAAATTCATAAAATAATATTCTATATTAATGAAAAATGCACCTACAAAATAATAATTTTAATAAATATTTTAAAATATAAATAAATTGTATTTGAAAAAATAAATTTCATTTGAAAAATTAAAACACTAATAAGAAAAGATTTGTTATTATTTTATATCTTAGATCAAGAATATATATTTTAAAATAATCCGAAATACAGAATCATTAATAATATTTGAATGAAAAATTGTTTCTCTTTGAAAAATGATAATCTCAGAACATTGAAAATAATAATATCTTTTAAAGATTGATAATAATAAAATATTACAAACTAAAATATATTCTATTTGAAACTATGAAGATATATATTAATATGAATTTCCATTAGAAATATATAGAATATAATAGCATTAAAATAAATGGAACAAATAAATTTCATTAAAATAATAAAATAAAAATATTTCAAATGGTATTGACATAATTTTAATAAATAGTTGTCTAAAAATAATATATATTTAGCTTATGTGTTTTCTAATATAACATATATAACATTTGTAAAATCAAAATTATATGAAAATTATTAAAATATAATGCTTCTAAACTAAAATAGTCCCTTACATTATAAAATCCTAAAAACTGAATCATAGATTTCATTACATTAGAAAAAAAATGTCGGTGGCATACATATTTCAAGGAAAACATAGAGAATATCCCTCTATTGAAAGGTATTTACCTATTTTATACACTAAAAATCACAAAATAATATTAATATTAAATTTAATTTGATAATGAATTAAATAGAACCAATGAATTCCTATATAGTGACTTCATTTATGTTCAAACCAATCATCTAATTATAATATACATTGTTGGAAAAAATCATGATTTTTATATTGATATCCCTGAAGACATAACAATATAGAAGTATTTGAATAAATGAAAATATATTATCAGGATTTCATTAATTTAAAACAAGAATAATAAAATATATATATGTTGCATGCATAAATAAATTTAACAATCAAACTGATTAGAATTATAAATGATTGATGCATATTTATAATTAGATTAGATTAAATCTATGGATCTATTTTGGGGTGTTTTGATGATAAAAGGAAAAAAATATCTAAAAATGTTGATGGAATTGTATATGCATTGAATTTACTAAAAAATATATTTAGATTAATCACTAAAGTATAAATATGTATAATGGAAGAAGAAATCAAATAACTAAAACCCAAAAAATATGATAGTATAAATTCAATGTGATATATTTGGACACCTAAAAATAAATTAAACACACAAAACACCAACCACTGTGCAATCTAGAAATATATTTCAAGAAGAAGGAATATGAATCTGATGATGATAAAGGATGCATTCCATTTTCAGTCCATCACTAGGCTTTGGTGCACAATGGCATTCGACATCCTACACAAATATACTTTTTCTAACTGTCAAATCCCCCAACCGAGATCACCATCATCCTACAATTGTATCTGATTTCTTTTGTTGAAGCCCACATCTAGTATTGACACCAACCTCATTCCCATTTCATAGTTTGACACACTCTTGGTCTCAAACCCCAATTCCTTTTGAAGCCCTAAATTCCTCTGAACACAAAGAAGTCCCCAATTTCTATTTCTAAATTCCCTTATATATTTCCATTTTTTATCTGTTTATAACTATTAAGTATATAGATTTTAATAATTTTTAAAATAATATATTTTATAATAAAAAAATAATATTATAATTTCATAATTTTATATATTTATAATTCATTATTTTTTCAAATACTTTTAATTTAATATTGTAAAATTATTTAATCAAAATAAATTTAATTTAATTATTATTATACATATTTATATTTCAAAATTATATTACACATATTCATTATAGAAATTAATAATGAATACAATAATATCCAATTATATAATTATATAATTTATATATTTGTATTAATTATACTTATAATGAAATATATTATATTTAACGAATAAATTAATGAGATGTATTTTTGGTAATATTCATTTCAATATATATTCATATTTGTAATTTATTTATATTTTCAAATTTTCATTTATTTTAAATTATATTACTCTTAATTATTTTTTTCATCTTTCATTATATATATAATAAGATCAACATTAAATTCAAAATAAATATTTATAATAATTTCCGAAAAAATACATTTTTGTTAGTTATACAAAAATCATCAAATTAATATATTTATAATATATTATTACTATCAATAATAAAAAAACACGTTTATAATATTAATATTTTTAATTTAAAATATTTATTAAATATCACATATTATTTAATATGATATAAAAGATAATGTTTCATTAAACCATAGTTGATGACATAATTTAATGTAATATAATTTTAAATATTTAAAATAAATAATATATCAATTTTTTTATTATAAACTAATAAATTTAATATAATATTTATAAAAAGAAAAATATGATCAAAATTTCAAGGGTGTTACTTGATCATATCTTTTTCACAGTCATTATATAATTAATATTGTACAAAATATGATCTATGGCCATGATACACATAGCATTGCTCTAACATTAATAAAGTATCATGATATATTTATATTTTCCCTAATGTTATGGTGTCTTACTGGTGATCCTAATATTTTTATGGTGGAATGACTTCTTTCCAAGATACATGTTATGATTCTTTTCTTTATCATGCCCCTATTATAAGACCTCGTGCCTTATTAATTCCTTAATTTCTTGATTTATTACAAGGGATTAACATTCATACATTTGAGGGTTTTTTAAAAATATCATTTTATAGAATTAGTTAAATAAATTAGATTCAAAAGTGGAAAATTAAATATAATAAATTTTATTTACACATAAATATAGCTTTATGATTACTCCCATGTTTCGTTCAATGAGATTTTTCTTCATTTATGATGATCCTCCATAATGAAAATATAGATCTTGATATAATTTCAACTCATATACTGTTCCTATAAATAATATTTGGAAATTTGTTAAGTTTAAAAATATTATTATGTAATAAAAAAACATTGTAGTCCTATTATTCTATTGAAAAATAAGAAAACCCATGAGAAAGAAATAATTTTTCATAATAAAATTTGACCAGATAAATTAAATATTTCTCTAAGTGAAAATATATAGTAACTCCATGAAAACCATTGAAACTCATTATAAGAAATTTTAAAAACACATGATAGAATAAAAATGCATATGGGAATAAAGGAAAAAATTTTAATGTAAAATAAACCTTTCCCAATTAGAAGTTCATAACATTTACTTTCGTTATAAAATAAATGATTTACTTAAAAATAATATATTAAGATATAATATAGTAACCTTGTAATATCGAATTAATTCCCCAAAGTCACTCATTTTTGACCCATGTTAGAATAAATGATTCCAAGTTAATTACATGGGAATAAACCACCCAGTCATCTCCATTAGTTTTTGAATTCGAAGAATATTCAATACCTAATGCATTGGAGAGCTATATTATTATTTACCATCTCCATAAGTAATATCGTGCTGACCCATAGACATATAAAATTTTCATGTACCATATAATTTAAAAAATTGTATTTATTTCTATTTTATAACAGAAAACCCAATGAAAAAATCCTGAAAACACAATGTTAAAATCATTTAGCTATTTTGAAATAAGAGAAAGAGATTTGATTACCATATAATTTTTTTAAAACTGAAAATTACAAATACTTTGAAAACAATATTTTCACCAAAAATATAAATTAAATACATTA